>CM054124.1:65441244-65968744 GCA_028751855.1 Ambrosia trifida | reverse complement strand
AGGGTTTGTGAGATTTGAAGTCGTATATATTAGTTGTTATTTGAACTCGTATATAAATTTTGCAGGTATTCGTGTAACATCGCACATTTTCCCCAAAATCTCGAGTTAATAAGATCATCGCTTTACCCATCGTATACCTCTTTTGTACAATTCTTATATGATTTCAAAATAATATATATATATATATATATATATATATATATATATTTCTTGACCACTTTATACTTCTAATAATAATAATAATAGTAGTAGTAATAATATATATATATTTTCAGATTATTTGAAAACTTATAAAGTTTATATTTATAAAATCTAAAACTTAAACAAAACAATAACAAAACCACCATTGACCCATCTCACAACCCCAGCCCAAAAGCCAAATCCGACCCATTCCCCCTCCTTCTTTGCTGCACAACCAAATCCGGCCCAAGTTCTTTTTTTTGTTTCCTTCTTTGACTCGATGTACAGACCCCTAAGTTGACCAACAAACCTTTAATTTTGACCAAGTATTCTAGCTAAATTTGGAAAGTATAATCAAATTAAATGACTTGACTTGACCGGCAATCCAATTCCGCGTTCTAGATACTGCTAATAAGTATCATTACGCGTAAATCTTTGACTAATTAAACTGATTCATTGCAGATTTGACTTTTCCATATAACCCAAAATCAATCCTTATAAAACGAAGGTTATAACGCAGTTAAACACACATACACGTCCTAAATCTGCCGATTAGAAAAAACCCTATAACACTTTTCACTTTCAAATAACAATCATCCAGATTTTTGGTTCGTTTGTGTTCGGCTTTTGACTCACGAATACACCCTCTCTAGATATGGTATGTTATGATCAAACGCTCCTTCTGATTCGTTATTAGACGTAGTATAATAGCCCTCAATCAGTTCGTGGTGGTGTTTGATCATGATGCGAATTGATTATCTAGGGTTTAATTGGGGAATATGATACCCATTCACACCTGTTTAAAAATATTTCAGAAACAAGCTTGAACAACCATCTGATCTAGATCAGATGGTTATGTTGTTTGTTATTTAAGCAGTGGCTTGGGGTTCGATCCTTGTACCCATCGTTTTATTTTTGGTAATTATGAATTGATTCAACAAACTTATATAATTAATTGAAACCAAAAAAATCTCATTCTCAGGGTCTAGACCAATTGGTCAGACTTGTGAATTTAAACCATTAAACCATATATGATTATGAAATGGGATAATTTTGATATTTTAGAGCCTAGTTTTAAGGAAAGTGAGTGTAATCATTTATTCATTAATTAAAACGAATAAACGAAAATATTGACTAATCAAAGCTTCTAGATTCTAATAACATAGTGAAGATATGCTTTAGCCTATAAGTGAACACTCATCCCGAGAATTCCCAGTAGGCATCTGGGTCCCTCGTCTAATTGGGATTTATGCGCAATGCCAGTCCTAGACAGAAAACTTAGAATACAGGCGTTTACCCTTTCAGATTGCACGTGTTCGTTATTAGAATATAGAACTTCGACGAGATTATCAAGGCAGTTCAGGTTAGGACCCAAGAATCTTGTCCTATTAGTCTAGGGGTAGATCCAGTGATGGAGGGTAATCATCTTATAAGGGTTAGGTAGGGATAAGAAATAAGATGAAGATAGAGAATAGAAATAAGTAGAGTTGCAAGTAAGAGGAGCAAGTACTGGTTAAAACCCTAAGGTTATTGACTAGATTATTTTTCTAATAACCTAATTCCCTATAACCAAGGCTCTGATACCAATCTATAACACCCCAACCGATGGCAGAAACATCGGGATGCCACGTATTGATGATTGTTCAGTAGCTCATGGTAAATAATAAATTTCAATAATTAATTAAATGAATTACATACAATTGTTATAAAAGGAATTTGTACATCAAATGAAAAACGCTAAATCTAAATCTTCATGCATTAACTCTAATCTTCAAGTAAACTATAACCTGAAACATGTTAAGTTTGAAAATATTTTGGGTCAACAAAAGTTGGTGAGAATTACATAGGTTTGAATATTGTATCATGAGTATAAAAACTTGTACAATTCTAGTGTCATGGCAAATCTAGTCTATATGTGAAAACAACACTACCCGGTAAATCGTGTGCATAATCAAACCTTGTGACTAGAATATTGTGGTCCATCCCATACGCATATGGTACACCCGTTTTTGTTATATGTTCGATAACAATCACCCACGCTACCCATACTGGAGGTACACGTATCCGGGTGGGGTTGTCAATCCAATAGATCTATCATTGTGTATCGTTGGCTTGTACAGAGTTAATGATTATGCTAGTCTAATTGTGCTTACCAAAGTATTGTTTAAGACATAATGCAACATAGAATAACACATAGACACTTATGTTGAATTGCAATTGAAAATGTAACATGTTTCACCCCAAAAATTGTAAAATAGTGAAAAGAGGCTATGTAAACTCACCTTATCAATAGCATCGAATCTCTTGATATAGAATAAATGTGGCACAAGTGTATCCAAGTACCACCCTATGTTTAAGGTAATAAAATAAGTATTGGGAAAACTTAAAAGTCTAAGTTTTCTAGTCTAAAAGTATTCTAGGATTCCTAATTTGGGGATCGACAATTGTTTAATAGTTAAATTTAGAATAATAGTTAATGAAATTAATAAATAGAGAAATCTAGAAAATAAATAAATAAAAAGAATTTTTGTAAGATTTTGATTAAAGGTAGTTGTATTAAAATGTTGTAATGTAAAAATGATTTTTATAAAATAATTTTCTTCATTAATGAATATATAATACATCATAATTTATTTGTCAAAATATGGTATTAATATCTAAAAATATTAAAATTCATCAATTTCAGATCATAAAATTATATTTCTGATCTAAATGAAATAAAATAATTTATGTGAAATCTTGATTCAAAAATAATGAAAAATGGATTTATTGTGAATTTATTATGATTAAAATAGCATAAATTAATTAAAAATAATTATTAAATGTTTTTCCAAATATAAAATTTTGTTTTGAGAAGCTTATCAGTTTATAAGTTGTGTTAGAATGATGATATGAATCCCAGTTATACAAAAAGAAATAAAAACGTTGTTGCCCTGAATTGAACCCATAACCATGCGGTTTAGTAGCAAGGGACTTAACCATCTGATTTAGATAAGATGGTTGTATTAGTTTGTTTCTGAAATGCTTTTAAACAGACATGAACGAGTATCGTCTTCCCCAAATAAACCTTAGAAACCCTAGAATCCAAATCAGATTAAATCAACAAGTATTACAGATTACCTATGGGGTTAACAAAGACCATGGAACGATATGTATGCAAGGACAACAAAGCCGAACATACAGATTGTGAAGCCTCCAATTCGTGAGGTCAACCAGAAAGTCAAATGGCTTGATAATGCTCAAAATTGTGATCAACAGAGTTATGTGGGTCTGGGGGTTTTGCATTTTGGTTGTTTCTGAATTCCTATGTGGGTTCAATTTATATTATAGTTCTTAAAATGGAATGTTTCAATTGTTTGATTGATGAGACGCGGAAATCGACTCCCAATCAAGTTAATGAGTTTTAATTGTGATAATGGTTGCCAAATAACGATCAATCAAGTTCAAAATCAAAAGTCTTGGGTGGTCTTGTGTGTGTCGCGATTTTAGCAGGGAGGGAAAAGAAGGTTTGGGCTGGGTTTATTGTTATTTGGGTTGGGCTTGTTCCGGTTTGGGCTCAGGGAAAGGGAAGGGCTCTTGGTTTTTGGTTTTGGGTATTATGGTTTGGGTTATTGTTATGTTTAAAACAATGATAAAAATAACTTTATAAACCTTTAACATAAAAATAATCTCATTTATTATTATTATTATTATTATTATTATTATTATTATTATTATTATTATTATTATTATTGTTTTGGTCAAAAATTATCTACTAGAAATAATCTTGTTTTCCAAATTAGTAAAAGTGAGGTAGAGTTCTAGTTTGATAAAAACTTAGTGTTATTCTCAGGATGGTGATTTTTAAATGTAAATAAACACTGAGATGAAAACTATGCTCAGGATGGTGATGATAAAGTTGAGGATGGACAGTTATATCCTGAGGATGCAACTATCAGTTATAAGTAAAGTAAATGCTAAAACACAAAGAACAACACTCGATGTACGAGGAAAGCCCTTGATCAGTTGTAGATCGCCGGCATAAAACCTCGGGAGGATTCTAGGCCCCTGCCTTGTTTTTTAATATTAAAATGGTTAAAAATGTTACAACTTTGGATGAATGATGGACGAGTGAGCTAAGATTACAATGAATTGTGCTAAGTGTGTGTGATTTTTTCTATAATCAGCAGAGTGTTCGTGTGTTTCAGGTGATAGTAATGTGTCCTATACTCGTCAATCATTCCCATATTTATAGTACATGAAAGTAAACAAAAGATCTCGTGTATCCGCTCGTTTGTTAAGTTCCTTGAAGGCCTTTAGTGACAGTTGTAGCTGTTTCGACTCAGGTAGACGTTGCAGCAACTGTATCCTGGTTCTTCGCCCTCTTTTAATGTTAGTCGGTTACAACTTTGACTCCTTCTTTATGCTTGGAGCATTATCCCTCGAGTGTAACACTTCCATTTTAAATCCCTTTGACTGAGTATTATAATATAGACGTTGGAACACAGTTTCAAGTCCATATTATAACTTAGTTGTACCTGCAATCATGTCATATAAAGATAGTTCGTTAGTCCATCCTCAGGATGTGCACATGCTTAAATATAGCTGTATCCTGAAGTCTGTCATGTCCTTCAGCATCCTGAAGATGCTATACTGAAGATATTAGATAAAATCATCCTGAGGATTTTCACCACTAACAATTGTCCCTAAAAACATATGTTACCGTTAATATCTTTCAAAGTAATAATATTTTTTAACCACTAAATCTTATCTCTTAGCCTGATGGGACGTCCTGTCAGGTTAACGGCTACTTTTTCGGCGATGATCAAGTGATGACCGTTACACATGGTCATCTCCTGCCCTCTATATCTAGAGTTCCCCTCTTTCTTTATAGCCGTACTTATTTTTTTCAAAGAAGGTAATCTCTTTTCTTCATCTTTGTTCATACTTTCTCTTCTCCATGCAAAAAATATTAGTATCATTCTGAAGATGGGTAAGAGACCTACTAGGGCTACGAGGAGTGTAGGAGTTCTAAACGATTTCATTCCCCAAAACCTCTTAAGCCATCCTGAACAAGAGGTCTGTTCTTTCGATGATAAGGACATTCAAGCCCTAAAGAACTCACAAATCTTCCCGAGTTCTGCTGAGTTTCGTCCTTATGACCCTCATGCAAAATCTGATTCTGCATCTCCTACCTGGGTCTGTTTCTTGTACTTACCTTTTTCTCTAGGTTTGAGGTATCCTTTTCCCTCGTTCATCAAAGATTTCTTTGATGTGACAAGGATGGCTTATGCTCAAGCCCTGCCTGAAATCTGGAAGATATTGATGGTTTGTAGCAGGATCATCGAAAGTCATGGTCTCCATCTTCAAGTAGGTTACCTGTCTCATGTAGGGCTGTTCACGATCCGAGCCGATCCGAGCAGAGCTTTGCTCATGCTTGGCTCGTTTACAAACCAAACCGAGCGGAGCGGCTCGTTTACAATCGAGCCGAAAACCGAACGAGCATTCTTCGAGCGCAAATTTTCCGAGCGAACGCCGAGCAAGAATCGAGCGGAGAGTAATTTGGACGATCATAAAATTAGGATGTTTCCTTCAATGTTTTCATTGTCGGTTGACAACTAAGGTCAAACTATCTTATGATAACACTAATTTTGAAATCCCAGTTTCCGAAGATGAGGCTTAGATTGGGGCTGGTGAGACGAAGGGCATATGTTAGAGAACAGTTGTTGCATTGTGACGTAGGGGATGCCAAGCGACAATTAGCGATGGACGACTAATAACATAAAGAAATCAAGACTGTCACCTCATGACTTATGGTTTTACTATTAAATCTAGTGTTAAATTTTTTATTGAGTTAGTGGGCTAGTTATATTTTGTTTGCATATACTAAGTCACATCCAATAGAATGTTATATATAAAGCCATAAATTTATCTGTAATTGTGTGTATATTTATAATTAAATATATAATATATAAATAAAAATTTATTCGAGTCGAACCGAGCCGAGCGTACCTTTGCTCGTGCTTGGCTCATTTACAATCCGAACCGAGCCGATCGGCTCATTTACAATCGAGCGAGCATTTTTTGAGCATTTTCCGAGCGAGCGACGAGCGATCCACGAGCGGCGAGCGATTTGAACAGCCCTAGTCTCATGTGTATAAGTTAAGGACACATGGTTCTCAACGTTATGTCCTTCAACTTATAGAAAAGGATCCTCCCTTCCTGTATAATGTTGTTAAGTCTGAGAAAAATTGGAAAACAAAGTTTTTCTTTGTAAAGAGAAGCTCTATTCCTCATGGGGATGAGATTCCTCTTACTTGGTTGAGAAGTGGTAAAGTTGTTTCAAGGGTTTTAAAAAATTTTAGTTATATCTTGAGGATGTTAACATTCTGTAACTTTTTTGTTTAACAGGCACTTCGTTTGCCAAGTTTGCTACTCCCGTGAACGAAGCTTTTCTGAGGTGTAACGCTATTTACGACTTACCTGTTTCAGTAAAAACTTTTGAAGTAGAAGGAAGTAATACCGCTAGCCAAACTTCTGAGATGTCTGGTAAATATCTTTATATTGTATCCTAAGAATATTTTTTATTTCTTCTAATAATTTACCTTGTCTTTTGCCATTTCTTTTAGCCAAAAAGCCTGCTTCTTTCGATTTGGATGACATTGATAGCTTAGATGTCAAGGCAATCAAGGTTACTTTAGCATCTCCATCTAGTTCTAAGATGTCCAGTCCTCCTTCCAACCTTCCTAAGTCCAGGGCCGCTGGTACTTCGAAAAAGAGGAAGGTTAGTGCTGCTACCACCATTGCTTAGGAGATCACCCCTTTTGAAGGGTTAAACTTTGATGATGTATTGAACAAGATCTCCCAGTTCACTCTCCAGGTACGATCTTATCCTGAGGATGACATTGAAATGTTAATGATAAAAATAACTTTTAATGTGAAATACTTACTCCTCTTTTTTCTTCTGTTAGGGTCATGAATATTTGTTGAAATCTATGGATGCTCTTGCCAAAGATCTTCATGATGCTTAAACTAAACTTGAGGATGTTCAGAAGATTGCTCACGATAAAGGCAAGTATCTTGAGAGCAAGTTGGAAAAGATGGAGACTGAACTGAAGCGGGTGAAAGCGGAGCATGCTTAGGCAATGTTGGACCAGGAGAAGGAGATGGAAGAATACAGGAATGAGCTAATGAAATCTGCTAGCATCTCTGTTTTACAGGCTAGAGTGAAGATGGCTCTCCAATCTAGGAATCCTGATTTCAAGCAAGAGGACTGCGATGTCGATGCTTGGAGGGAGAAGGTCAAGAGCCTAGGTGGAAAGGATGTGGATTTCAAGCTTGTTCCTATTGCAGATCCTGAAGATGCACTGAAGGATCCTGAGGATGCTGAGGTAAAGAAAGCAGAAGCTAAGGTGGCAGCGGTGGTGAAAGATCTTCAAGTGGGCGATGAAGGATATGAAGACTAGGCTGGAGCCCAGTTTTTAAATAATTTTGTGGTAGTGACTATGGTAGTCTAAGGTTGAACAATTTCAAACAATTTCTATTTGGTATGTAATAACTTAGAATATTAGTATAAGGTTTGGGGTGGAGGGATCTTGGTTTCAAGACAAAGCCCCAAATCAATTACTAACCCGGACTATAGATGTTGAACCCTGGTGGATGGGTCCTGGTTTTGGATGAAGCCAGGGGTTAACATCAGTTTTGATTTTGATGCATAAATAATATGACAACAACTTTTTGACGCTACATCCTTGTGTTCTTTTCTTTTGATATTCTGCAAACATTAGCAAATGTTAGGTATAAAGAAATGAAATAAATGATACCTCCATTCTGAAAATAATCTTCTTATATTGATGTATTGAAGATGTCCTTCATTCTTCCTTGTCATCCTCAAGATGATATTCAGTACCTTGAGGATGTCCCCAGTTCTTGTTTCTTTAACATCCTCAGGATGGTCTTCGTTATTCTGAGGATGTCCCCAGTATAATATCTTCAAGATAGACTTTGAGACTTTTTCATTTTTCAAAGAAAGTTTAACAATAACCTGAATAAAGGCAAACATTGTTATTATACTGGTGACTAGGCCTTTAAGTGAACTGGGGCCAAGCCCGTTTAGAATGATTTGGTGAAAAACCAACATGTGGCATCTTGAGAATATCTGGCGACAAGGCCTATTGTAATATCTTAGGAATAGCTGGTGATAAGGCCCTTGCGACTAGGCCAAATACGTAAGAGACATTGAAAAATGTCTAAACCTTAAGAGTTTAATATATATCTCAAAAATGATGAAATTGTCAGCCACTTTTACATTGACTGGTCCCACCATCCTGAAAATATACATGAACAACGTGCGCACCAGGCGGGGTTGCTAACCCAATGAGAAAGGTGAAAATCTTTAAACCTTAGGAAGGTGTCGGACACCTTAACGGGGGAGAGGGTGGCCAACCCTCTAGTCCTCAAAATGTTCCATCTTTAGGATGTGTTGATGCACTTTCTGTAGACGTCACTGTCGAATAGACTAGGGTTGATTCTTGTATTGTATTACATGAGATTGTGGTGATCCATAAGGGCATTTTATGGATCTGTTGCATTTGTTAATATAGATCAATACATAAAGTCTTGGTTCGACCCATGGAAGGGGTGAACCTGTAGGTTCGACCTCCTTCAAGGGGCGAAGGTGGCTTTATGTGTTGAACTATAAATAGCAATCTCATGTGTTGGTTTTCATTTGTAGATTTGAGTTTGTGCTTTGAATGTTCTCCAGGGGTGGGTCATGCCCGACCTCCCTCGGCCCCGAGATAGATGTTTATCCTACTGATGACAGTGTCTGTAACCGTTTCTGATGTAATACGAATCTGTGATGACATTGTTATCGTATATTTCTGTCTCGTCTCGAATCTTCCATCTGAACCCGAGTTGTTTTTGCGTAATCGATCCGTGGATTCGGTTTTTAACCGGATTCTCAACTGGTATCAGAGCCGTGGTACCGATTTGAACGATCTAACAGTCGTTTGAATCAATCACAGCTCGATTTCATGATTTTGGACGTTAAAAATCATTTTTTGATTGAAAGGTTGAAACCCTAGATTCTTAATTGAACCCAAAATCATGTGATTTTTCGATGTTTCTATTAATTCGAGGGTTAGGTTTTCATTTCCGCACCTTTCTGTACATGTTTCATCATCAAATTCGAACAATCAGAGTGTTTATGGGCTGATTTGCAGAAAATATTTAAGAACATGTTTTTCTGCAAAAGGTCGAATGTGCAGTAGATTCGATTTACGAGAGGTCGAACGTGGGTTGTAAACGGTCGAATGTAGGATTTATAGGTCGAATCTGCTAATTTGTGTTGATAACAGAGGTCGAACCTGGTTGTGTTCTACATTCGACCTAACGACAGGTCGAAAGTGGAATTTCAGTTTTTGTCATGATTAAATGAACTTCATTCGACCCAATCATGGTACATTGGACCATACACAGGGGTCGAATGTAGCTTTATTTCCACTTCCGCCCCCGACATAGAGAATGAAAAATTGGTATTTTAAGGGGTAAAAAATTTCGAATGGCAATTTTGAAGATTTTTGGGAGAATGGTGATGATGTCTACATAAATTGTTGAAGAAATGATGATGATGAAACGTTTTATTGTGGGGTAGACATGAGAATCAACAGTATGATAATTAGGGGCTGTTTGGTAGTCTCTTAATCAGCCTCTTAACCATTCAGGTCTGAATCATTCAGCATTCAGACTGTTTGTTTCAGCATCTGAATGGAATGATTAAGAGCTGAGCCATTAAGCTAATAAGAGATGCTGAATGATTCAGCTCTTAACCATTCAGAGCCTCTTAACCATTCAGACCATCTTAATGATTCAGCACTTAATCAACCAAACAGCCCATTAGATTCAAATGACTATTATGGGCCAGAAAAATCAGATATATTTTTATTCCGCAAGATGAGAACAGTCAACCCAGTTCCAGTGTGATTGAAGGAACTTGTTCAAACAAAGTTGTTATTTACAAGCGAATCAAGACTGAGATCTCAATGTTCCAAAAGTAATGAGGGATCTCAGTAGGAGTCATGTGGCACGTAGATTCAACGAAAGTTTCAAGATTACAGTCCTGAAGAATTTCAAGAGCTATTGATAGACATTGTGAGGCCCCGCCGAAAACTTCAGTTTCTGAAGCATTTCAAGTCCTCAATGGTACCGGTAGTTCCCACTAAAAACTTCTGATTGCTTGATCCACTCGTCTACGGCTAGTATTCTGTCGAACAGATGAAGTTACTTAAGAACATGTTGATTTATCATTATATTACGGGATCTCAGAGAAACCTTGATGAAGCTGCATCAGTCAAGGGGGAGATTGTTGATGAAATCCTGATACTTCAACAATACTGACTGAAGATGCAAGAGATTTGTGGATTCGCCAACAACGTCAAAGGGGGAGATTGTTGATGCACTTTCTGTGGACGTCACTGTCGAATAGACTAGGGTTGAGTCTTGTATTGTATTACATGAGATTGTGGTGATCCATAAGGGCATTTTATGGATCTGTTGCATTTGTTAATATAGATCAATACATAAAGTCTTGGTTCGACCCATGGAAGGGGTGAACCTGCAAGTTCGACCTCCTTCAAGGGGCGAAGGTGGCTTTATGTGTTGAACTATAAATAGCAATCTCATGTGTTGGTTTTCATTTGTAGATTTGAGTTTGTGCTTTGAATGCTCTCCAGGGGTGGGTCATGCCCGACCTCCCCCGGCCTCGAGATAGATGTTTATCCTACTGATGATAGTGTCTGTAACCGTTTCTGATGTAATACGAATCTGTGATGACTTTGTTATCGTATATTTCTGTCTCGTCTCGAATCTTCCATCTGAACCCGAGTTGTTTTTGCGTAATCGATCCGTGGATTCGGTTTTTAACCGGATTCTCAACTGGTATTAGAGCCGTGGTACCGATTTGAACGATCTAACAGTCGTTTGAATCAATCACAGCTCGATATCATGATTTTGGAAGTTAAAAATCAGTTTTTGATTGAAAGGTTGAAACCCTAGAAACCCTAGATTCTTAATTGAACCCAAAATCATGTGATTTTTCGATGTTTCTATTAATTCGAGGGTTAGGTTTTCATTTCCGCACCTTTCTGTACATGTTTCATCATCAAATTCGAACAATCAGAGTGTTTATGGGCTGATTTGCAGAAAATATTTAAGAACACGTTTTTCTGCAAAAGGTCGAATGTGCAGTAGATTCGATTTACGAGAGGTCGAACGTGGGTTGTAAACGGTCGAACGTAGGATTTATAGGTCGAATCTGCTAATTTGTGTTGATAACAGAGGTCGAATCTGGTTGTGTTCTTCATTCGACCTAACGACAGGTTGAAAGTGGAATTTCAGTTTTTGTCATGATTAAATGAACTTCATTCGACCCAATCATGGTACATTCGACCATACACAGGGGTCGAATGTAGCTTTATTTCCACTTCCGTCCCCGACATAGAGAATGAAAAATTGGTATTTTAAGGGGTAAAAAATTTCGAATGGCAATTTTGAAGATTTTTGGGAGAATGGTGATGATGTCTACATAAATTGTTGAAGAAATGATGATGATGAAACGTTTTATTGTGGGGTAGACATGAGAATCAACAGTATGATAATTAGGGGCTGTTTGGTAGTCTCTTAATCAGCCTCTTAACCATTCAGGTCTGAATCATTCAGCATTCAGACTGTTTGTTTCAGCATCTGAATGGAATGATTAAGAGCTGAGCCATTAAGCTAATAAGAGATGCTGAATGATTAAGCTCTTAACCATTCAGAGCCTCTTAACCATTCAGACCATCTTAATGATTCAACACTTAATCAACCAAACAGCCCATTAGATTCAAATGACTATTATGGGCCAGAAAAATCAGATATATTTTTATTCCGCAAGATGAGAACAGTCAACCCAGTTCCAGTGTGATTGAAAGAACTTGTTCAAACAAAGTTGTTATTCACAAGCGAATCAAGACTGAGATCTCAATGTTCCAAAAGTAATGAGGGATCTCAGTAGGAGTCATGTGGCACGTAGATTCAACGAAAGTTTCAAGATTACTGTCCTGAAGAATTTCAAGAGCTATTGATAGACATTGTGAGGCCCCGCCGAAAACTTCAGTTTCTAAAGCATTTCAAGTCCTCAATGGTACCGGTAGTTCCCGCTAAAAACTTCTGATTGCTTGACCCACTCGTCTACGACTAGTATTCTGTCGAACAGATGAAGTTACTCAAGAACATGTTGATTTATCATTATATTACGGGATCTCAGAGAAACCTTGATGAAGCTGCATCAGTCAAGGGGGAGATTGTTGATGAAATCCTGATACTTCAACAATACTGACTGAAGATGCAAGAGATTTGTGGATTCGCCAACAACGTCAAAGGGGGAGATTGTTGATGCACTTTCTGTGGACGTCACTGTCGAATAGACTAGGGTTGAGTCTTGTATTGTATTACATGAGATTGTGGTGATCCATAAGTGCATTTTATGGATCTGTTGCATTTGTTAATATAGATTAATACATAAAGTCTTGGTTCGACCCATCGAAGGGGCGAACCTGTTGGTTCGACCTCCTTCAAGGGGCGAAGGTGGCTTTATGTGTTGAACTATAAATAGCAATCTCATGTGTTGGTTTTCATTTGTAGATTTGAGTTTGTGCTTTGAATGCTCTCAAGGGGGAGGTCATGCCCGACCTCCCCCGGCCCCGAGATAGATGTTTATCCTACTGATGACAATGTCTGTAACCGTTTCTGATGTAATACGAATCTGTGATGACTTTGTTTTCGTATATTTCTGTCTCGTCTCGAATCTTCCGTCTGAAACCGAGTTGTTTTTGCATAATCGATCCATGGATTCGGTTTTTAACCGGATTCTCAGGATGGTACTGCAAAATTCTCGAAATGGACTGTTTTTATTTAAAATAATCGATTGAAGTAGGTTAAAAATACTTACATATGGAGATGATTCATCTCTGTCAGCCATCACCTTCATCCCACCAGTAATCCGAACCATGGTTTCTCTTCCAGAGATATCAGTCACATGCAATCTTATACTTGGTAATATTTTAAATGAATTGCATTCCATGCTCTTGGTAGAATCTCTCCTTCCATAGTTGATAGCCAATATGCTCCTTTGCTAGCTTTAGAATCTATTAAGTATGGTCCTTCCCATTTAGGAGCTAGCTTGCCATCACTTGGTTTTGTTGTATTTTGGAAGGCTTTTCTTAGTACCAAATCTCCTTCTTGAAATCTTCTTATCCTTATATTTTTGTTGTAGGCTTTGGCAATCCTTTGTTGATGAGCTGCTACCCTTAATTTAGCAGCATCTATGAGTTCGTCCACTGCTTCTAAATCTTGCAATAACGCTTCTAAGTTGGTAGTTGCATCCTGGAGATGCTTCCTGGCTGTAGGCATGACCATCTGTGTAGGTATCATTGCTTCCATTGCAAAGACCAAGGAGAAAGGTGTTTGACCAGTCGCATTCTTGGAAGTAGTTCTATCAGCCCAAAGCACAATTGGAAGTTCTTCTGCCCATTTCCCTTTCCTTTCCCCAAGCTTCTTTTTCAAATTGTTGACAATAATTTTATTTGAGGATTCTGCCTGTCCATTAGCCCGAGGATGGACTTGTGTTAAAGTTATCATCTTGATTCCTTAGCTTTCACAAAAGTCAGTCGTCCTTTTGCTGATGAACTGGGAACCGTTGTCGCATATGATTTCAGCTGGTACTCCAAATCTTGTTAGGATGTTCCTTTTGATAAATGACACCACTTCTTTATCCCTGACCTGTACGAATGCTTCAGCTTCGATCCACTTTGAGAAGTAATCAGTCATTACCAATATGAACTCCTTCTGTTGAGTCTACTGACCTGGAGAAGAACAGATGATTGGAAAGCCAAAATATACTACACAATTGATCCTTAATAATAACAGCATTTACATGTTGCTTCTCCCAAAAGGCTGTTGACCCTAACATCTGCTGTACCCCAACAACTGCTGGAACAATTGCTGTTACAAAGTTCTGATGGATAACAACTGCTAGAGAACAACTGCTGACCAAAGGTCTGATGAAGAAACAACTGCTGATCAAAGTACTGAAGATTAAAGGTCTATCGGAGCCAACAACACTTAGGCTCCAACAGATGATTCAAGATCATCAGAGTTTTCCTATCAGCTGTTTACCTTTCAGAGTTTTCAATGTAACAGTTATTTGTATCATCAGATGTTTTATGTTTGTTATTCTGTTAGAGGTCACTGTCTTAGGTGACGTCAGCCTAGGTCATCAGATGTTTAGATTGTCTATAAATAGAACAGTGCAGGTACTGTTTTATCACTCAAAACATTCTCTTAGACAGACAATCACAGAGTGATCAGGCTGAGGGGGAGTACTTATACAATCCTTGTAATCATTTGATATATGAAAGCATTCGACTGAAAAAACATTTATTCTCTTGTTTTGATTTATAGTTTATCATTCCGCTGCACTTTCCATTTATAATTCACTTCTTTCATTACTCTTATTACTTAAACAATCAAAACAATCAAACTCAGATCCTAACAATTGGTATAAGATTATCCCAGCAAATCCTGCTGAATTGTTTGATTTAGATAAATTCAAATTTGAAGATATTACTGTCAAAACTAACAGTGCAGGTATTCCACAATCTCCACAACAAGACTACAGAACAGATGTTGTGATTCCAAGTCACTATAAAATCTATTCTGTATCAGGGGAAGCCGTTGTTCAAAACACCTGTCAAAACTCTGCCATAGCTGAGTCAGCCACTGTTGGCCAGTCTTACTCTCAAACCACTGCTTCACCAACCTCATCCACCGCTCAATCATCTGTTGACAAAAGTCCAACCTCTGTTGACAAAATTCAGTCCAATTTCACACCACTTGGACCCATTCCCCCACCTCCATTTCAAACATCTGTTGGTACTATTGAAGTGCAAACAGATGTTACATAAACAGAGTCACCAAACCTTTGTCCCTCATCTCAAAATGCCATCATACCATACCAGGGAGATTTAATCTACCTAAGAGCTCATCCACCAAACCAAATCATTGGCAACATCAGAGAGGGAGTGCTCATAAGAAGCCAATCCTCAAATATCTGTCTTTTTGCAGGCTTTCTATCTCTCACACAACCTGTCAAGTACCAAGAGGCACTGAAAGACAACAGTTGGGTTGAACCCATGTAGGAAGAGCTCCTTCAGTTCAAAAGACAACAAGTATGGGAACTTGTACCACTGCCAAGAGATGTTTGTCCAATTGGCATAAAGTGGGTCTTCAAAAACAAAACTGATGAAAGGGGTATAGTTGTCAAGAATAAAGCCAGGATTATGGTTCAAGGCTTCAGACAAGAAGAGGGGATAGACTATGATGAAACCTTTGCTCCTGTAGCTAGGCTAGAAGCTATCAGACTCTTCCTAGCCTTTGCTGTCAACCACAACATCAAGGTGTATCAGATGGACATCAAATGTGCATTCCTATATGGCAAAATTCAGAAGGAGGTCTATGTATGTCAACCACCTGGTTTTGAAGACACATTCCATCCTGGTTATGTATACAATCTCAACAAAGCTTTGTATGGACTAAAACAAGCACCTAGGCCCTGGTATGAAACTCTTTCCACCTTTCGCTTATCCATTGGTTTCACAAGAGGTAAAATTGATAAAACCTTATTTCTAAAATGGAGAGGGAAAGATTTAATCATTGTTCAAATATATATGGTTGACATCATCTTTGGGTCCACATGTAACAAAATGTGTGAACGGTTTAGGAAACTCATGACAGCAGAGTTTGAAATGAGTGCTATGGGTGAACTTCAGTGCTTCCTTGGTCTCCAAGTGAAGCAGCTGCAAAATGGCACATTCATTCATCAAAACAAATATGTGTAAAATTTGTTAACCAGATTTGAGATGAATGATTGTAAGCCATGTAGTACACCCATGAGCACAGCCAAGCTACACACTATTGATGACAAGGATGAACTGGTTGAACAAACACATTACAGATGCATGATTGAGTCTTTGTTGTACTTAACTGCATCTAGGCCAGACATTATGTTTGGCACTTGTGTTTGTGCAAGATCCCAGGCCTCACCTAGAAAGTCAAACCTTATTGCTGTGAAAAGGATATTCAGATACCTAAAAGTTGCTCCCACACTTGGTATCTGGTATCCTGCTAATGGAAACATTGAGCTTTCAGGTTATTTAGATAGTGATTTTGCTGGCTGCCACACCACAAGGAAGTCTACATCAGGAGGGTGTCAGTTTCTAGGGAATGCCTTAGTCTCATGGCAAAGCAAAAAACTAGCAGCTGTTTCAACTTCAACAGCAGAGGCTGAATACATTGCTACTGCAAGCTGTACAGCCCAACTCATGTGGCTTCAAAATCAACTACTGGACTTTGGTATAACATAACTAAGGACTCCACTCATGCTGGACAGTCAAGCTACTGAAAATATCATCAAAAATCCAGTCTCTCATTCAAACACAAAGCACATTGACATCAGATATCACTTTGTCAGAGATAGCTATGAAAAAGGTTTGATTTCTCTGCACCATGTTCCAACAGAGGATCAGTTGGCAGATGTGTTGACAAAAGCTTTAGACACATCTACCTTTGAAAATCTGATTTCTAGAATTGGTATGCTAAACATGGACTAAAAAACAAAAAATGTTTTAAATAAAAACATTAAAATGTTTCAGAAAATCAAAATTTCATCCTTAAAAATAGCATTTTGGTTGAAAAATCTGCTAAGGATAAAACAATCCTTGTTTCATCCATTCTATCCACTGTTAGTTGAAAAATCTGTTTCAAACATCTAATCCGATAAAACAACCACTGTTTGGTTGAAAAATCTGTTTTCAAACGTTTGATCAGATAAAACAACTGTTTCCATTCTCTCTATATATATATATATATATATATATATATATATATAACCCTGTTTTAACACAACAGATGTTACACTGTCTCATTGTATTCAAAATACTGAAACCACCTTCTTCAACCTCAAACCCTCACTCTAATTCCTTTCATCCTCACACTCGAAATCCATTACAATGGATATTCAGGCTAAAGCCACCCACAATTACCTTCCCTATCTGGTCAAAACAGATGAAAACGTTCCGTTCCATACCACCATCAACATCATTCTTAAATCCAAATACCTACCAATACTAACCGCTGATGCTCCCATTTACATCGATACTCTGCAAGAATTTTGGTTACATGCTGAGGTTCTTTTAGAGGACAAAAAGCCCACAACCATTATCTCAAAAATTAGAGAGACAAATATCGCCATTACCCCCCAACTGATATCCATAACCTTCTCATTGAATGACTTGTCTGGTAACGACTCTTTCCCTAAAGCTGAACTTCACACTGAGTTTTAGGAAAGGGGTTATGATTCACAAATGAATGGGTCAACTCTTTTCAAAAAAATTTCCCACCAGTCATGAAAATTTTCTTTTATACACTCCTTCTCCGTGTCTCTGCTAAATCCACTTCCTTCAATGAAATCCCATTGAGAATTCAGTACTTGGGATATGCTATGTTGTCAGAATCTGACTTCAATCTGTCCCAGGGCCTGTTCCTAGATTTAGTATCAAATGTGAAGGCAATAAAGTCTGGGTCTAATAATGCTTTTCTGATATACCCAAGAATTTTAAGTGTAATCCTTCAAAAGGTTTTTCCTGAAAAAAATTTTAAAAAGGGTAAATCATTTCAAATGAAGAGTCTAACTGATGAAACTTTTACAAGAATTTTCGGTTCAAGCACCCAAGAAAAGGTGTCAAAAGTTAAAGTTTCAAAAACACAAACAAAGAGGACTAAGACAACAATTGTTGTCCAAACCTCCGTTGTTGAGCCCACTGCTTCTGGTGATCATGGCACTACATCCAGTGCTGTGAAGCCCACACCAGCCACCTTTAAAAGAAAACGTCCATCTACAAAAACCACCATAAAACCCAAAAGGGGGCCTCTGGAAGATGAGATACCAGAGGAAAACCCTGTTGCAACACAAAAGCAACAAGAAACCACTGTTGTTACTTCTTCACAACAGTTGGATATATCTCAACCTGAACAAACTTATCATGAATCCTCACAAAAGGATCATGTTGTAAGCCATAGGGAACCACATCATGAAGCATATGAGTCACTTGACCATATGATCATAAGCCCTTCTCCCAGGGCTACTTCTCTTTTCACCCCTCCACCTTCACCATCACATGTCCTTCCAACAATGCAATCATTGTTCGAAGCTATTGATAAAACTCAGGACATTCCCAGTTCCTCTCCTTCACCCGTCAATGAGAGTATACACCAACAAGTGACTGGGACTAAGGAAAATCAATAAGCTAACCCTCGAACAAAGGAGGTTACACCCCTGGAGTTAAATGCAACTCTAGGTGAGTTTTCAAGTGAAGCAGCCACTACTGATGTAGAGACCATTGTCTCACAACAGGACAATGGTTACATAGCTAAGACTTCCTTGAAGGCAACAACTGATGAGGCCACTATAGTGACCCCAAAATCAGTTGGAAGTCCCCAGAACCAAGACAAAGGGGCATCTGGTTCTTTTTCTATGGACTCACCTCCTAGGACTGAACCAAATACAACTACCACTGGTAGGAATCCAGATGATCCTATTAATTTAGGTGATGGGTCAAAATACCAAGAATTGACGGCTAGAGTCCAATCCATTGAAACCTCTGTTGCGGATATCAAATCAGATCTAAAGACAATTATGGGATCATTGGCTGCTCTCACCAAAATTCAACCATCAAAAGAAGAAATTGCTAGTGAGCTATGGAAATCAGTTTCCCCCATCATCATAGCTCATAGAAAAGTAGCAGATCAAACACATGAAACCTACATGGCTCAGATCAGAACTATGGTAGATGCTAGGTACACAGATACCCAAGCAGATATTAAAGCCATCAAAGACCATCTACTGAAGACCACTGGCTCTGCCACTACAACCATCAGGAGAGATGAAAATGATGATGAGTTCACAGCTGATGATGCCAAAAAGGGGGAGAGTGGCAGAGATAGACTACCAAAGCTAAAGCCATTTGGAACAAAACTAGGGTCTGAACCAGCACAACAACCAAATCCCAATGTTCAATCCACTGCTGATGTTGAAGCAGTCAATGCAGGCAAAGCAAAAGAAATAGATCAAACTGCTAATGTCATTGCTGAAAAGGCTGCTGAAGAGAAGAAAAAGAGGCTTGACACAATGGAATGCAAAGCAAAGGCTCTGGTACAAAGAAAGATAGAGCAACAGCAGGAAGTTGAGGATGTTGGTTCCTCTAAAAGGAAGAAAATGCCTGTAAAACACATCAGACAGCCACCATCCAAAACTGCTGCTACTAAAACAACTGCTACTAGAACCACTACTACCACCAAAACCACGAATACCGCCAAAACTATTGAACCTACCACAAAATCAACAACTAAACCAACTACCACAACTACCAAATCACCACCTACAATCACTTCACCACTTAAATCCCAAACATCTGCTGGTCCTACACAAGTGCCAACAGATGTTAACACAACCACTGCTGCAACACCACCATTACCACTCATCTTGTACAAAAGGAAGAGAAAATCAACTTTTGTAGTACAAGATGAAAACATACAAACATCACCACCTCCTACTTCAACAACCAAATCTACACCTATATCAGCCATCCTACTTTCATCATACTAATCGCACACTTCTCAATTCACATCTCACAGACCACCACCATCCATCACACCATTGGTTGTTCAGTATCCTCTTGAGCTTGATCTACTCAAGGGGGAAATGCAATCCTTCTACAATACTGAACATCCATCTGAAAGATCTTTCCCATCTCTTTCGAATGCTCCTCAAAACATAGATCAATATCTTAAACTCAAGACTGAACAGGCAGATTTAATCATCAAGGAGAGATGTAAAGGGAAAGATGACAGGACTGCTCAGGGCATCCATTCAGCAGAGCTTAGCAAACTGAGAAGGATTGAAGACTTTGCTAAGACCCTAAGCAAATCAATGTCCACCATGCCTCTCAGCAGTGATTTGGAAAGGGTGGTTAGGGAATCTCTTCTTGAACAAATCTTGGCAACCATGCCCTACAAAGCAAACAAGAAACAGTTTGCAGGCTGGACCAGTCATGCTCTTCAAGAAGAACTTATGAGAATTGAAGAAATGGCTAAGAATCCCCTAGCAAAAGTCTCTGCCCCTAATTTTAGGAAAGGCAGAGATCCAGCCACAACTTTAAAGTTCAAAAGAATGAGAGAATAAATTATGGCTGCCAAATATAGGGAGATGAAGTCAATTGCTAGATAGGCTGAGCTAAGGCTGGTTGAAACATACAAGAAGTTGGAAGAGAACAGAAAGAAAGATCCTACACTGCCCAGGAAACCAATTTACTCTGATGCTCCCATGATGAAGAGACCTCAACAGGCCTTTACACTTGATAAATTGCTTGATACTTCTGACCTATCTGTTGCTGCCTAGAGACAGTTCAAGAAACAGAAGGAAATGTCTAAAGAAGACTAGAAGAAGTTTGCTGATACATTTGTAAAAGATGGCCTATTCAATCAAGTACATTATTTCTCTGATCCCACTACTGAAGAACTCAGGAAACTCATTGGGAGACCTCCATCACCAAACTCATCAAAAATAAATTTGCAGCTCAATAGATCCTCTGGTTCAAAAATTCTAAAATGGAAGGTCAACAAAGACAACCATGAATTGACTCTGCTCAGATCAGATGGAGAAACCCAAAAGTTGAGTATGGCAGATGCACATGGCCTATGTGTAGATGATCTCCAAACATTGCTGAACTTAGAGCTTGAAAGAGATGCAGAAGATTTCTTCCTATTGAGCTTTGAACTACAGTTCAAAGGGCAAATCAGAGAAAGTCTGATGAGAAATAAAGATCAACATAAAGCTTAGTTTTGGCATCATCTGTTCTAGGGGGAAAGAATAGATGATTGGAAAGCCAAAATATACTACACAATTGATCCTTAATAATAACAGCATTTACATGTTGCATCTCCCAAAAGACTGTTGACTCTAACATCTGTTGTACCCCAACAACTGCTGGAACAACTGCTCTTACAAAGGTATGATGGATAACAACTGCTGATCAAAGTACTTAAGTGTTAGGACAAAAAGGATTGAGGAAACCACTTTTGCAAACCTTAGTCTAATTCATACTTCTGCAAATATTCTAAGTATAGAACTACTGAAGAAAGAAGACTAAAGTACTGAAGAAGGATTCAACAAGTACTGAAGAAGAAGTATCAGAAGTTCTGAAGTCTAACCAGACAAGTTCACTGAAGAACTACTGAAGACAAACTACTCATCACTAGTTTGTCATTCATCAGCACTTGTACCAGAATCTTTCCACCGCCTTATGTTTCAGTAGTTTATTTGTTTAGTATTACTTTATCTTTTTGTGCAAGTTCCAAGAATGCAACTTGTTGCAACTTGTTACAGACTTGCTTTTTGGAAAGGTTCATGTATTTGTAAAGTCTATAAATAGATGGGTTCATCCCTCTGTTTTAGATATCGATTTTAATTGAAACTGAAATCCTTCAAAGCTTATTATTGTTATTTCCATTTCATTTATTGATAATCTGTTTGAGTATTTATTATCATTCACATTCAATACTTAGATTCTCATTAAACTTGTCTTTAGTTTTCAAACATCCAGGGGGAGTAATTACTCATGTTGATAGTGTAACTTTACTCACTCATTCCGTTATGCAAATCTGATTGAACTTGCTAAACATATACGTGTTCACTAGCAAGCAATACATCAAGAGCATTACTGATCCAACAATTGGTATCAGAGCACTGGTTTATCTGATCACATATAAATCTAACACATTGAGAATCAGACACAGGCTCTTATTGATATTCAATAAAGGATTAAAAGTTCACTTTTATCAACATCCATCACTTTAAGAGATATTTGACAAATCAATACTCTTTGAAATGGATCCACATAATATTGGTTCTGCCAATAAACCTGTTATGCTAGTTAGAAATGAATACAATATCTGGCAAAGGAGAATGGCACATACATTATCACAGACCAACACTGGTTGCTGGAAATCTGTGATATATGGTCCTCACAAACCAGTAAATATTAATCTTGAAACTAAAGAAGAAATACCAAAATACCCAAAAGACTATACAGATGATGATTTCCTAAAACTTGAGCTTGATGCTAAAGCTTTCTCTATGTTGGCAATGGCACTCTCAAATGAAATCTACTCTGGACTATTACATTGTGATAGTGCCAAAGAGCTTTGGGACTGCCTAAAAGAACAGTTTGGAGGAACTGAAGAGGTGATTGCCAACACCAGAGAAATCCTGGCTCAACAATATGAAACTTTTGCTCATATAAATGGGGAAACTTTAACTCAACAATTTGAAAGATTCTCCTCATTAATATCTGAGCTAAAATTAAATGGTCAGACCTACACAACTGTATCTATGCTTCATAGATTATTAAGGTCTTTACCTGAAAAATGGGAAACATACTCTATAGTCCTCAGATCCTCACCAGACTTTAGCTCCCTCACTCTTACAAAATTGCATGGGAGATTGCTAACTTTTGAAAGAGAAATCGATCAAAAGAAGAAACTGCAAAGTTCTGGTAAAACTGCTGATGACTATCTACCAGGTAGTACAACACTATTGGGACAAGATTCACCTACTTGTTCAAATAGTTTTGGATCTTTTGACCACATTGACATAACTGCTGGGATCTCATCAGAAAGATCATTCCCAGGTTATGACAATGATGAATATAGTCAAACTGCTGATAACATGTGTTTCATCATGGATGATTTAAAAAATTTCAGCAATGATGACTTAGAAGAAATGGACATCTTACACCAACTGGCCATGTTAAGTATTAATACAAACAAATTTTATAAAAGGTCAGGAAGGAAATTTCCAGGACTAAACAGTTCTACAAAAATTGGTTTTGACAAGTCTAAACTTAGATGTCACAAGTGTCAGAAGTTGGGACACTTTGCTAGAGAATGTAGAAGCTCTAGCTACAACCAATCTCAGTCTGGAAATCAGTTTAACCCTAGTTATAATAGGAATAATGGAACACAAGGGAGTGCACATTTTGTATAGGCACAAGCTCCACAAATCCAATATGTGCCACAAGTACAATATGTACAGATGCCTGCTTAACAGATGTAGAGCCAACAATCAATCCCTCCCATTTCAGCTGCTCAACAACCTCCACAGACTCAGCAACCCTCACAACAAAGCTTGTTCACCTTAGGTTATGTTGACTAGAGCAGTCTTCCTTTTGACACTACTGAGTGTAATCCTGATGCAGACAACAAAATGTTTGACATCAACTTGGGAGAACTTGACAATGGCAGAAAGAATTTTGCCTTAATGGCATTTGAGGGCTGCACCTCAAAATTTGCCCTGTCTCAGCTATCAAAAGAATCTTTAACAAAACTTTGTTCAACTTCATGTAAAGAATCTTTTGCTCTCATAAGAGAGACTAATGTGCACTTACAAGGCAAAGCAAATGACTCTTAGAGAAAATTCACTCAGATGAAATGTGATTTAGAAAGAAAACTTGCTGCAAAGGCAAAAGAAAATTCTAAATTAACTAATAATGCTATTGAAACCCTAGCACAACTTAAAATCATGATAGATGACCTAGGAAATGTCAGAAAAGAGCTTGCTGACACCAAGGTTACTTATGAAAAATGGGTAGAATCTTGTACAAGGTACCAACTGCTACTTAACAAACAAAGTGCTTCAAATGTTAGGTTTGGCATAGGGTACAATCACACTGAAACACTAACAGATTTTCCCCCAAAACTACTGAAGATGGGAGAAAAATTGTTTCCGGTGAAACTTCTGAAGAGAAAGAATGCACATCTTTTCATGAAAACTTTCTAAAAACTCACAAAGAAAGTTCTTCAGAAGTACTGATAAAATCTGACTTTAAGCCATTAGTAGTTTCATCTACATCAGGAGTTGAGAACCTGAAAACTATTGATGACCTAAAACAAATCAAAACAGTCAGAAATTTGCCTTCAAATGAAAAAGAAAAGGCAAAAGAATGTGAAATTTGTGGCTTGTTTAACCACAGGACAGAATTTTGTAGATATAGAAAAGGAATTCAGTACAACAAGAAAATTTCACAACTGGTTGTGGGAAAACAAATCAAAAATGATTTTGAAGAAACTTTTTCTCCCAAGAAACAACCAGCAAACACCTTTTCTCAGAAAAAGATGAAATCTTAACAAAAATCTTTTTCTCAAAATTCTCTTTCAGTAGTTAGACCTACATCATCATCAGTTTCACAAACTGCTGAGATTAAAGATCTCATGTATATGGTACAACTACTGATGACTAAGGTTGATGGTGGTCCTCAAAAGGATACCACCATTGCTCTTAATGAAAAATCCATTGCCAAAAAGAGATGGATTCCTCAACCTGGTCAAGAACAAACTGTTAATGTTCTCAAGAGCAAACCCAAAGCCAAACTGGCTTGGGTTCCTAAATCTAACTAATTTGCTACTTTGTGCAGAGGGTCTCCAGAGGCTAAAATAGCATTTGGTATGTTGACAGTGGAGGCTCAATGCACATGACAGGATGCAGATACCTGATAAACAACTTTATTAGTCAAAGAGAAGGATCTGTATCCTTTGGGAACAATGCTAAGGGATATGTGCTAGGACATGGCAATGTCTCCTCTGGAAAAATACAGTTTGACAAGGTCAATCTGGTTGAAAACCTTGAGTACAATTTGTTGAGTGTGTCACAAATGTGTGATAAAGGATATTCTTCCTTTTTCACAAAGACAGCATGCAAGATCATATCACCAGAAGGCCAGAAGTTGATAGAGAAGATCATTGAAGATCATACTTTGTTGATAGCCAAAAGATGTGGCAATGTCTATGCAGTGGACATTGAAAAGGACAAAGTACTGAACAACACTGCCTGTTTCTTCTCAAAGGCATCAACTTCAGAGACTGATCTCTGGCACAGGAGACTTGGCCATGTGAACTTTAAAACCATAAATAAAGTCACAAAAATGGGCTTGGTCAGAGGTCTACCCTTGAAAGTATACCAGTGTCAAGAACACTGTGTTTCCTTTTTAAAGGGAAAGCAGCATAAGTCCTCCTATAAGTCTATTGAAGAATAAAAAACAACTGCATGTCTTCAACTACTCCATATGGACTTATTTGGGCCAGTAAAAATCATGAACCTTGGTAAGAAGAAGTACTGCTTGGTCATCATTGATGACTATTCAAGATTCACATGGGTATTCTTCTTATTCTCCAAGGATGAGGCAGCTGAAATCATCAAGTTCTTCATTCTACAAGTAGAGAAACAATATTCTCTATCTATCAAAGCCATTAGAAGTGATAATGGGACAGAGTTCAGGAACAAAACTCTGGATGAATTCTGTTTGTCTAAAGGGATTATTAGACAATTCAGTGTTCTTAGAACTCCTAAACAAAATGGTGTGGTAGAAAGGAAGAACAGGACATTGATTGAAGCAGCAAGAACTATGTTAGCTGATTCAGGCCTACCATTGTATTTCTAGGCTGATGCAGTTAACACTGCATGTTATGTTCAAAATAAAGTCCTTGTCAACAAGAGACACTCCAAAACTGCCTATGAAGTTCATCATGGCATAAAGCCCCTTATCTCCTTTTTCAGGGCTTTTGGATGTCAATGTTTCATTCTAAACATTAAAGACTCTATTTCAAAGTTTGATGTTAAAGTTGATTCAGGTTACTTTCTTGGTTATTCTTCCACTAGAGAAGCCTACAAGGTTTTTAATTCAAGAACCAAGATAGTAGAAGAAACACTGAATGTCAAGTTCAATGAGTCAAAACACACTCTTATTCCAGCACATCCTGCTGAACTCATTGACCTTGCAAGCTTCCACTTTGGACCTGAAAAGACTGTCACTTCATCTAAACCTACTTATTATGGTGATTAGAGGTTTGATGATGAGGATCCAGCACCATGGACTCCTCCAACAGTCATTAAGTCAACTTTCAAACCTTCAGAAGTTTTGCAAACTTCTGATTCAACAACTGCTGATGTACAAACTCAAACATCTGCTTCAGCTCCTACAACTACTGAAGATGTTCAAACAGCTGAACCAGACATTATAAACCTCAGTGGTTTGTTTGATGAAGTACAAGAGCCACCTACACCTGTCAGTGGTTTAGAACAACTGATTGAACACAAAGATCATCCATTGGAACAAATCATGGGTGATATTGCGTCAGGTGTTCTCACAAGAAACCAGCTTTCCAACTTTTGCTTCTTCTCAGCATTCATTTTTCAGTTGGAACCTAAGAAGTACCAAGAAGCCCTCAAAGACAACAATTGGGTGGAAGCTATGCAAGATGAGTTGCTTCAATTCAAGAAGCAACAGGTTTGGGGAATCTGTCCCTTACCACCAAACAAGCTACTAATTGGCACAAGATGGGTTTTCAGGAACAAACAAGATGAAGCTGGTATGATCATTAAGAACAAGGCAAGACTGGTGGTACAAGGTTATTCTCAAGAAGAGGGAATTGATTATGATGAAACCTTTGCTCCAGTTGCAAGGCTTGAGGCCATCAGGTTATTTCTGGCCTATGCCATTTCCAACAAAATAAAAGTTTTTCAAATGGATGTTAAGAGTGCATTTTTGTATAGAAAGATCAAAGAGGAAGTGTATGATTGTCAGCCACCTGGGTTTGAGGATCCTTCTTGTGACACCCTCAAATTTCCACTACGGGGTTTATACCGCGAGGCGCATGACATACCAGGATCCCATAGCCATAAGTCATATGAACGAACTCTAAATGCCCAAACCATTTAGTTCGTTTTCAAAAAAAAAAAAAAAGTTTAGTTAAGCTGCGGAAGCGTAAACCAAATTTACACCTTTTAAAAACCATGCGCAAAACAACGCGCCCAAATTAAAACCATATGAAAGAAAATGTAAAAGCATAATATGTAATTTAGGTGTATGCCCAATACCCCAAATGCAGTGAAGTGTGCAGTGCTTTCTAATCCTAGCACCAGAAGCTAACTACCTGCAAAAGCATGTAAATCGTGGGTCAACAAACAATGTTGGTGAGTTCACTAAGTAAAGTAAATGAGTATGTAACTGCGATGGTTTCCAAAACCTTGTAAACAAGTAATTGAGTTGGTTCCAAGAACCGCGTAAACACTAGTTCATCACATGTCAAGGGTAGCTAACCCATTCATGATAACTAACACCGATATACCGAACTGCTGATGTACGTGTAGCCACAAATGTGAGCCGCATGACTTACATCATTGCCTATCAACAATGATAAAATCTGTTAAGTTATAGTTCACTCCCGCACTCCCCGAGCCAGTGTGAGGTTTGTAAGACCTAATAGCGCTATCAACTAAAAACCCGCTTGCCATAACCCGACAACTCATTCGGTATATGAAGGACTTACAGATGATAGAGTTGGTTTAGTTCATCAAGGACACAGTTTGCGAACTAGCAAAAACCGACCCACACAAGGATCCATAGCATCCCAACCCAGGATGTGTAAGTAGTCCCAAACCGGACTAGAAAATAGTAGTCCCAACCCGGACTAGAAAAAGTTAAGTACGTTATCTCAACCCGAGACGCATGCTTTTGAGAAAAGAGTAGTGAAACTCACCTTAGGTTGCACGTGAATAATCCAAATTCCTCAAATAGAAATGAGCTACCGACTCCCTATTACAAATGTCACTAGGTGAGTATATGTGCATAACCAACACCCCATACAACTCGTTTGTCCAAGGCTTTTAAAGTTCAAACCGTGTAGTGACACCTAATGACTCTACATGCACAAGTAAGTCTTACGTATCCCGTTGGTGATCATATTGATTATTATCAGTTTTATACCTCATACACATCTCATATAAGTATTCATGCAAGTTCATGTCAAATACATACCATATAAGACTCCAAATAGTCACGTAAACATCCCTTACACAATCTGCGTTTTCATAGCAGATTGTATGCTATGAAAAACGAATTATTTAAAATACTTAACGAATGGATTAGACTCCCAAATTTTTACTGAATATTCATTGGAATTCATTTGATAACTCATATTTTTTTTTGTCTCACAACCAAACACAAAAATTATTAAAATTCGTACAACATAGCTATGTCCAGAAAATTTCCACAGCAGGTCAGTTTAGTAGAAAAATTCCCAAAAATTGTGTATTGACCCAAACGAGGTGAATCCAATTGGAAAAGCCAAGGTTTTTCAATTTTGACCTACTGTCCAAATTTCATAACTTAACCCTTTGTAAATCTTGAGTTATGACCGTTTAAAGTTGACCCAATTTATAATTCCGAAAATATGATATGACCTTTAAACTTATAAAATCATGAATACCTATCAAAACAGGTCCAAAACGCATGATTTTGGACTTTTTGAAAAGCTAACATCATAAGTTATGTTTTAGCATTAGAAAACAATCAGATTACACATGTTAATCACCCTATAACAGCCCTACAATTGGTCACAATGAATCTGTCAGAAAAATCAGAATTCTAATAACATGCTTCTCATGAACCCTAATCATCCACAATAGCCTATAATCATATAGTAAACCCATATTATCACAATCAAATCCATGTTATCAGAATTAAATCCATATTTTCACAGCACATTACTACTATCATAAAGCATGTAAGATTATACCTTTCAATGCAATGATCCTTAAAGCTCAAAGATTACACCCAAACTAACTTGAATTAGGGAGGAAAGTTGTTGGAAGATTGATAATTGAGAGGATTGTGGTGGTGATGGTTCACGGCGCAAGGAAAGGTCTAGGGTTTCTTATTATTTTTTTTTGAACAATAATATAATAGGAATTGGATCATGGGCCTAGGTTACGGGTTTATAGGCCTTTTCTTGATAAACGGACCCGTTACAAGGTTTTAATCCCGAGAATGGTCCCGATAATATTAATCATACTAACTTATATGAGAACTATTGTTTTTATCATCTCATATCATATTAATCATGGGGTGCACATATTTCGCAGGGTTTACGTATTGATTATCTATTACTCAGTAATTCACATAAACATGTAATTCACATACACATGTTAGTTCACATTCATCATCACTCAATTGCTCATATAATCATGCATACTTGACAAATCACCAACGTTCGGGACACATGACTCGTGTGCGTCAAGACAAAGACTTTTCTGATTATAACGTACGTTAATACCATCTAGCATATGTTATTGTTCCATAACACATTCAAATGCCCTATTAACTAACCCTAGTTAAGTGTTTAGCGACATACGAACATGCAAGTTAACTAGAGTTCAGTTAAAGTAGGAATCTGAAAATGCGGGGTGTCACATCATCCCCAAGTTGAAAAGAATTTCGTCCCGAAATTCAGCAAGTAAACAATAAAGCCAGCTAGAAAAGTGTGTGCTTGGTTCCCGGATGTCACATCATCCCCAAGTTGAAAGGAATTTCGCCCCGAAATTCACTTTGAGCGAGCTGCTTTATGTTTAGTGTTTGGTTTATGCATAGTTTCAGGTTCAGTAAAGAGATGTGGGTATTTAAGTTGCATTTGATCCATGCGTTCCCAGGTGTATTCCGGTCCTAGACGGGAATTCCATAGTACCTTAATAATAGGTATAGTGTTTTGTCTGAGTTTCTTGACGCCCCGCTCAAGAATCTCCACCGGTTCTTCCATGAACCGTAGCTGATCGTCCACTTGGATCTCCTCCATTGGCACCACCAGTGTTGTATCCGATAAGCATTTCTTTAAGTTTGATACGTGGAATACGTTGTGCACCCCACTGAGTTCATCAGGCAAGTTTAACTTGTAAGCTACCGGACCAATCCTTTCGACAATCTCGAATGGTCCAACGTATCGTGGGTTCAATTTTTCCCCGTTTTCCAAAGCGTATCACCCCCTTCCAAGGTAACACCTTCAATAAGACCTTGTCCCCAACCTGGAACTCCAAAGGTTTCCTACGCTTATCAGCGTAACTTTTCTGTCGATCACGAGCAGCAGCCATCCGATTTCTGATTTGCACTATCTCCTTAGAAGTTTCATGCACAAGTCTGGGACCAGTTAGCTGGCTATCCCCAACTTCAGTCCAGCGGATGGGAGACCTACACTTGCGTCCATAAAGTGCCTCTAAAGGCGCACACTGTATTGAAGTGGGGTAACTGTTGTTATACGAGAATTCAATGAAAGGCAAGTGCTTATCCCAACTGTTGCCAAAATCCGCCACGCACGCTCGTAGCAGATCTTCCAATGTTTGGATGGTTCGTTCACTCTGTCCATCCATCTATGGGTGATAGGCTGTGCTCATATCTAAGCGAGTTCCCAAAGCGTTTTGGTGTGTAGTCCAAAAGTGAGAAGTGAATCGCGCATCGCGATCAGATATAATAGAAGTAGGCACCCCATGCCTAGAGACTACCTCCTTGACGTAGAGATTTGCTAGTTTCTCCAGCGAGTCCGTTTCCTTTATTGCCAGAAAGTGTGCCGATTTGGTTAAACGATCCACGATAACCCAAATCATGTTATGGCCCGTTGGTGTTCTAGGAAGCTTTGTGATAAAATCCATAGAAATTCCGTCCCATTTCCACATAGGGATTTCTAGTTGCCGAAGTAGGCCTGAAGGTTTCTGATATTCAATCTTAACCTTCGCATAAGTCAAGCACTTACTAACATAAGTGGCTATTTTAGCTTTCATGTTTGGCCACCAATAAAGAGTTTTAAGATCTTGGTACCTCTTGTCCGAAACAGGATGTACCGAATATCGAGAGGTGTGAGCTTCATCGAGCACCAGTTGTCTGAGATCCCCAAAACGTGGTATCCAGAATCGATTCATGGAATATTGAAGACCATCTGTCTTTAGTTCCAAGTGCTTATCAGCACCATGTAAAGTTTCAAGCCCGATGTTTCCTTCTTCCAAAGCCTCGTCCTGGGCTTCACATATCTTATCAGGAAGATTAAAATGTATGGTGAGTTGTAAAGCTCGCACTCGTTTGAGTTTCGTTTCCTTACGATTGAGAGCATCAGCTACTACACTAGGTTTCCCTGGATGATATTTGATGGCACGGTGATAATCATTCAGAAGTTCGAGCCATCGACGCTGTCGCATGTTCAGCTCCTTCTGATCGAATATGTGTTGGAGGCTCTTGTGGTCAGTGTAGATCGTACACTTCGTCCTATAGAGATAATGCCTCCAGATCTTTAGAGCAAAAGCCACTGCTCCCAGTTCCAAGTCATGGGTGGTGTAATTCTTCTCATGAACCTTCAATTGACGTGAAGCATACACGATCACCTTATCACGCTGCATTAGTACACACCCTAACCCTTGGATAGACACATCACAGTACACCACAAAGTCCTCTATTCCCTCAGGTAGCGATAGTACTGGTGCACTGCAGAGCTTTGCCTTAAACAATTGAAAAGTAGACTCTTGGGTATCTCCCCACATGTAAGTAATATCCTTTTGCGTCAAAGTAGTGAGGGGTTGAGCGATCTTAGAGAATCCCTCAATGAATCTGCGATAATATCCCGCAAGACCAAGAAACTGGCGCACCTCTGTCGGAGTTTTGGAGCCTCCCACTTTTTAATAGCATCAATCTTGGCGGGATCGACATGTATTCCTGCCTTGTTAACCACATGTCCAAGAAATTGGACTTCTCGAATCCAAAAGTCACATTTGAGAATTTTGCATACAACTGCTCATTTCTCAAGAGTTCCAAGATCAGCTGCTGGTATTGCTCGTACTCTTCCCTACTCTTGGAATAAATCAGTATGTCATCTATGAACACTATGACGAATTTTTCCAAATAAGGCTTGCACCCGTGGTTCATTAGATCCATGAACACAGCCGGTGCATTGGTTAGCCCAAATGGCATCACCAAAAACTCATAATGCCCATAACGAGTTTGAAAGGCTGTCTTCGCCACATCCTTCTCTCGGACTCTCAGTTGATGGTATCCTGGCCTCAAGTCAATCTTAGAATAGAAACTCGACCCTAGAAGCTGGTCGAATAAGACATCAATACGAGGTAAAGGGTAGCGGTTCTCAACCGTTACTTTGTTCAACTTCCGATACACATGCGGAAACTCCCACCCTTCTCCGGTCCTGTGTTAAGTCAGCTCAATGGTCAACAACACCATTCGTTCCTCCAATCGTGACTGTCAGTCACTAGTAGATTTCGTCTTCCTTTGAGATGTTGCACCGCATCGCAGACCTTCGTAACTCCCCAAGAGTGTGTGTAACAACCCCCAATCTAATGTGTTCCCATGAATCTACCATATACTTATGAGTAACAGGGATATGCAGTCATACGTCTGCCCGCTCATACTAGGTGTAAGGTACTAAAGTAAGAAATAAGTTCTATATGTGTAACCGAGTCCCGTTTGAATTTCAAATGGAAGTAAGAAAGATCAAGTAACAAGGAACAGAAACTAATTGTCTCATTGCTCAGTGAAAAAGGATAAGTCTCGGTATTTGAATTTCTTCACAGTTGATTCGGTTTGATGGTATCACGTCATGCGCATCGTGCAGCTTTCCTGTGTATGTGCGCCACAACGCTCGCAAGGGCTCCCTCCCTTGTACTATTGTTGTTTCTTCATCCATGAGGTTTGTTAGGATACTACTCCCAGTAATAGGCCACCAGGTGTAACCCTGGGTTACCACCATTGATGTGTTCATAATTAGGTCTAGAAATAGAAGATAACATATCTCCCGAAATCATATATTGTAGATATATGCAGCTAACAGCTATTTGTGCACTTAAGTTGTGAGTGTACTTATGCTATAATGATTATAGACTAGACTCAACATGCAGTCCTAGTTCACTATAACCAATGGCTCTGATACCAATCTGTCACACCCTCAAATTTCCACTGCGGGGTTTATACCGCGAGGCGCATGACATATCAGGATCCCATAGCCATAAGTCATATGAACGAACTCTAAATGCCCAAACCATTTAGTTCGTTTTCAAAAAAAAAAAACAAGTTTAGTTAAGCTGCGGAAGCGTAAACCAAATTTAAACCTTTTAAAAAACCATGCGCCCAAATTAAAACCATATGAAAGAAAATGTAAAAGCATAATATGTAATTTAGGTGTATGCCCAAGACCCCAAATGCAGTGAAGTGTGCAGTGCTTTCTAATCCTGGCACCAGAAGCTAACTACCTGCAAAAGCATGTAAATCGTGGGTCAACAAACAATGTTGGTGAGTTCACTAAGTAAAGTAAATGAGTATGTAACTGCGATGGTTTCCAAAACCTTGTAAACAAGTAATTGAGTTGGTTCCAAGAACCGTGTAAACACTAGTTCATCGCATGTCAAGGGTAGCTAACCCATTCATGATAACTAACACCGATATACCGAACTGCTGATGTACGTGTAGCCACAAATGTGAGCCGCATGACTTACATCATTGCCTATCAACAATGATAAAATCTGTTAAGTTATAGTTCACTCCCGCACTCCCCGAGCCAGTGTGAGATTTGTAAGACCTAATAGCGCTATCAACTAATAACCCGCTTGCCATAACCCGGCAACTCATTCGGTATGTGAAGGACTTACAGATGATAGAGTTGGTTTAGTTCATCAAGGACACAGTTTGCGAACTAGCAAAAACCGACCCACACAAGGATCCATAGTATCCCAACCCGGGATGTGTAAGTAGTCCCAAACCGGACTAGAAAATAGTAGTACCAACCCGGACTAGAAAAAGTTAAGTACGTTATCTCAACCCGAGACGCATGCTTTTGAGAAAAGAGTAGTGAAACTCACCTTAGGTTGCATGTGAATAATCCAAATTCCTCAAACAGAAATGAGCTACCGACTCCCTATTACATATGTCACTAGGTGAGTATATGTGCATAACCAACACCCCATACAACTCGTTTGTCCAAGACTTTTAAAGTTCAAACCGTGTAGTGACACCTAATGACTCTACATGCACAAGTAAGTCCTACGTATCCCGTTGGTGATCATATTGATTATTATCAGTTTTATACCTCATACACATCTCATATAAGTATTCATGCAAGTTCATGTCAAATACATACCATATAAGACTCCAAATAGTCACGTAAACATCCCTTACACAATATGCGTTTTCAGAGCAGATTGTATGCTGTGAAAAACGAATTATTTAAAATACTTAACGAACGGATTAAACTCCCAAATTTTTACTGAATATTCATTGGAATTCATTTGATATCCCATATTTTTGTTTTGTCTCACAACCAAACACAAAAATTATTAAAATTCGTACAACACAGCTATGTCCAGAAAATTTCCACAGCAGGTCAGTTTAGTAGAAAAATTCCCAAAAATTGTGTATTGACCCAAAGAATGCAATGATCCTTAAAGCTCAAAGATTACACCCAAAATAAATTGAATTAGGGAGGAAAGTTGTTGGAAGATTGATAATTGAGAGGATTGTGGTGGTGATGGTTCACGGCGTAAGGAAAGGTCTAGGGTTTCATATTATTATTATTTTTTTGAACAATAATATAATAGGAATTGGATCATGGGCCTAGGTTACGGGTTTATAGGCCTTTTCTTGATAAACGGACCCGTTACAAGGTTTTAATCCCGAGAATGGTCCCGATAATATTAATCATACTAACTTATATGAGAACTATTGTTTTTATCATCTCATATCATATTAATCATGGGGTGCACATATTTCGCAGGGTTTACGTACTGATTATCTATTACTCAGTAATTCACATAAACATGTAATTCACATACACATGTTAGTTCACATTCATCATCACTCAATTGCTCATATAATCATGCATTCTTGACAAATCACCAACGTTCGGGATACATGACTCGTGTGTGTGTCAAGACAAAGACTTTCCTAATTATAACGTACGTTAATACCATCTAGCATATGTTATTGTTCCATAACACATTCAAATGCCCTATTAACTAACCCTAGTTAAGTGTTTAGCCACATACGAACAAGCAAGGTAACTAGAGTTCAGTTAAAGTAGGAACCTGAAAATGCGGGGTGTCACACTTCTCATCCTGAGTGGGTGTACAAGCTTGACAAAGCTCTTTATGGGCTAAAACAGGCTCCAAGAGCCTGGTATGAAACACTTTCCAACTTTTTGCTCAAAAATAACTTTACAAGAGGCTCCATTGATAAAACTCTTTTCATTAAAAATGTTGGAAATCATGTCTTACTTGTTCAAATTTATGTTGATGATATCATATTTGGTTCAACAAACACAAAATTGTGTGATGAATTTAAGAAACTCATGCAATCAAAATTTGAGATGAGTACAATGGGAGAACTGCAGTACTTTTTAGGACTGCAGATTAAACAACAAACAAATGGAACTTTTATACATCAATCTAAATATGTTAAAGAATTATTGAACAAAATTTCTTTACAAGACTGTAAATCATGTTCCACTCCCACGACACCTACCACACAAGTTGAACCAGATGATCAAGGAAAACAGGTTGATCAAACCATGTATAGATGTATGATAGGTTCCCTTTTGTATCTAACTGCTTCTAGACCAGATATTATGTTTTCAACATGTGTCTGTGCTAGATATCAATCAGCTCCAAGGGAATCACACCTAATTGCAGTCAAAAGAATCTTCAGATATCTGAAAGGAACTCCTACACTTGGAATTTGGTATCTTGCTTCTAGCAATACCAAGTTATCAGCTTTTTCAGATAGTGACTATGCAGGGTGCAAAATGTCAAGAAAATCAACATCTGGTGGTTGTCAATTTTTGGGAAACTGTCTAGTGTCCTGGCAATCAAAGAAGCAAACATCTGTTGCAACTTCAACTGCTGAAGCTGAATACATTGCAGCTGCAAGTTGTACATCACAGATACAATGGCTCCAATATCAACTTCTTGATGATGGAATCAAAGAGACCAAGACACCATTGCTTGTAGACAGCAAATCTGCCATTAGCATCATTCAAAATCCTGTTCAGTTCTCAAAAACTAAACATATTGAAATCAGGTATCATTTCATCAGGGATTGCTATGAAAAAGGCAAGATTGAAGTGAAGCATGTGACAACAGCTAATCAGATAGCTGACATATTCACAAAACCCTTGACACATCAACATTTCAGAAGTTAGTATCCATGCTTGGGATGCTAAATTTGTAAGTGTTCTTTTAGTTTTCCTACACATATTTTATTTTTCACTTACATCTGTTTTTAGTCCAAAACTTCTGAAAAACAAAAAGAGAGAAACTACTGATGAACAAAAACTTCAGTATGGGAATATTTTCTGAAAAATGATTAACTTCTGATAAAATAATCTTCAGAAGTTATGAATAAAGTGTTTATAAATATTCTCATCAGTTGTTAACAAAACTACTGAAGAGAAAATGGGAACTACTAATGATAATTGTTCTTCATCAGCAGTTTTGTCATTAAGGGCAAATCAGACATTTCCCACTTCAGAAGTTTGACCTAGGGCGGTTACAAACTTCTGATAAACACCTTTTCCAACACTTATCCTTTCAAAAAGCAAAATTCCCTCCTTCTCTCTCAAAAACACTATCAAACCCTTAACCTGCAAAAACACTGTTCGATCCACACACACACAAACCACATGGCTCTAATACTGAAACAGGGACACAATCAAAGAGGCTACATTGAGAAAAATGAAGCCTGGCCCCAATACGACGAAATCATTGATTTAGTCATTAAATTCCAATACTTCATTGCACTCACCATTGATCCTCCAATCCACACTGAAACTCTAAATGAGTTCTGGGCTAATGCGGAGACGGTTACAGTGAATGATCAAGTGATCTCCCTCAATTCAACCATCCAAGGGAGAAGAATGGCAATCACACCAGCAACTTTGGGAATTAGACTGGGTCTAGATGATGTGGGTGCCGAGTTGAAAGATATTGTGTTAAAAAATGTGCTCGCGGGGATTGGTGATGGTAATGGGATTATTGGCTTTGCTCGTCTGTTAAACGCGATAAAGAGGGATATTAAAATCTGGAGGGATAAGACGACGAAGACTGAAGAGGAGGAAATGAGAGCTTGTTTGAAAGTTATTGGGGATTTGGAAAGGTTGGCTGAAGGGGGCCCTTTGTCGTTAATTCAGAAGCAGCTTAGAGCGGCCCTTAAAGTCAAAGTTAGAAAGTTGGAATGGGACAAAGTGAAAGATCTGAGACAGAAGGCTCGGCTGAACTGGATCAAACTTGGATATGAAAATTCGGGCTACTTTCATAGAATGGTTATGATGGGTTGGTTATCAATGGTGTTTGGTCAAAGAACCCGGTGGTTATTAAAGATGAGATATGGCGGTGGTTTCACAAGCAATTATCGGAGCCTATGAGGAGGAGGTCGACTTTCTCGAACCTTAGCATGCCGTCTTTGTATGCTGAAAAGTCGCATGCCCTTATATGCCCTTTCACGGCTGGTGAGGTTTTAAGTGATATTCGTGACTGTGATGGGGATAAAGCCCCGGGTCCAGACGGGTTCACTTTTAAATTCTTGAAAGTTTTCTGGGCCGAGTTAGAGGTTTTTGTTATGAAGTTGATGGGTGATTTTCATTCATCAGGTTCGTTTGCAGCAAGGTGTAACTCTTATTTTATTGCGTTAATACCGAAAACCGCTGATCCATTGGGCGTAGGATATTACAGACCCATTTCGGTGATAGGGGTAGCTTATAAAATAGTGGCTAAGGTGATTGCCAACCGCCTGAAGCCGGTTATGAATTCGCTTATCTCTCCAACTCAAGCGGCTTTTGTTGGGGAGCGGAATATCTTGGACAACCCTCTCATCATCAGCGAATTGATCTCCTGGAAGAAAAAAAGAACGAAAAAATGCTGATTTTTAAAGTGGACTTTCATAAGGCGTACAACTCCCTTAATTGGAAGTGCCTTTTTAAGACATTGGGGTATATGCGCTTCTCCGAGATTTTGGGTTACTTGGATTAGAAGTTGTTTATCATCCAGTAGGGGTTTGGTGTTGGTCAATGGAGCGCCAACAAAGGAATTCGTTTTGAAGCGGGGCTTAAGACAAGGGGACCCTATGTCTCCGTTCCTTTTTATTTTGGCTCTGGAAGTTTTGGTGATGCTCATGAATAGGGCTGTGAATACGGGCTTGTTTCAAGGGGTCAAGGTTCCTAATGACGGCCCGTGTATCTCCCATCTGTGCTATGCGGATGACGTGCTCTTTGTCGGGGAATGGAGCGGAGCGAATGTCCGTAGTTTGAGCCGGTTCTTAAGATGTCTCCAGCTTGTTTAAAGGGGTCAAGGTTCCTAATGACGGCCCGTCTGTCCGTGAATCATGAGAAATGCTCGCTTTTGAGAATTGGGGTTGAGGATGGTGAGGTTAATAGTATGGCTCGAATTCTCAATTGTAAAGTGGGGTCTCTTCCGTTTACATACTTGGGCATTCCCATTGGTGCGAGTATGAATCTTATTGCCCATTGGAAACTGGTGGTTGACAAAATGAGTTCGAGATTGTCTTCGTGGAAAGCTAAACTTCTTTCTTTCGCGGGAAGGGTTACTTTGGCGAAGTCTGTTTTGGGCAGCCTACCCTCATACTATCTCTCTATTTTCAAAGCCCCGAAAACGGTGATACATAAGCTTGAAAGATTGAGGAGGGACTTTATCTGGGCTAAAACCGGGCCGAGGAATAAAATTCGGTGGGTGCATTGGGAGAAGCTTCCTAGAGCCAAGTCTTTGGGTGGTTATGGGATAGGGGCTATTCAGGATTTATATCTTGCAATGATTGCCAAGTGGTGGTGGAGAGTGAAAGATAATCTAGCACAGTTGTGGGTTTCGGTGGTCACGGCGATTCACAAGACGGTTCAAGACCGGTGTCTTATTCCCCTCAAAAATGCGCTTCCTGGGATCTGGAAGAGTATTGGATCCATGGGCAATGAATTTCTCAGTCTGGGTATTGATTTGATGGACAGGTTACGGGTGTTAGTTGGGGACGGGACCTCGGTTCGATTTTGGAAAGATAAGTGGGATGGAAATATTATCCTGAAGAATGCTTTCCCTGATCTGTACAGGCTTGCAAGAGATAAAAATGGGACAGTGCTAGAGCACATTTGTTTTAGGGGGGATGCTATTTTTTGGGGTTGGGCTTGGCTAAAGAACCCTTCGTCATATCAGGAATGGACCAAAGTTGGGGATTTAATGATGATGCTTCATAAATTATCTCTAAAGGAAGGCAAAGATGGGTGGTCTTGGGAGAACAATGCTGGGGTGGGATGTAACACCCCAAAACCATTCGTTCGCCTAACTACGCCATTAGGCGTGATTAGCAATATAATAACACGAGACTTAGAGGATAATAATATGGGTTATATTCTAACATGGAAATAACCTAGTTAATAATATTATGTTTATAAATTAATAAAAGGTGTTTGAAACTAGCTTATGAGTTAGTTTTTATACGAAAATGACAGTGGGAAAACTTGAGGGACCATAATTGCCAAAATGGTAAAGTGGGTATTATTAATAAGAATAAAACACACAAAAACACACACATGAAGTGTGTGTGTCGTGTATAATGATCAGGAGATCATTTCTCCTTCCTTAACCAAACCCTAAACATCAACTCTTGCTCAAATCAAAGCTAAATCAAAGGGGAAATCGATGCTTGAGCAAGAAACGAGTTATCTAAGGCCTAATGAACATCAAGGTACCATTTTATTTGGTGTAATTTGATGTTAATACCCGTTTTTGATTTGCTCAAAAACTAGGGTTTTGATAAAACGTAAAATTTATGGTTAAAAGAGGTTGCCCTAGTCTTGAGGAACCTCAAACATACCTAATTTAGTCACAAATCACACTTAATATGTGTATTTGGTTTTGATCATATGATTATGTTCATGTGTAGAATTTGGGGTTTAACCTCTAGGTTGAATCCACTCATATCTAGTAACCTTTTGAGACTCTTAGAAGTTGTTGCATGAGAAATTTAGGTGAAAAGGGCTTAAATAACATGTTATGATGTCAATTGGACAATCGGTTATGCTTTGGTTAAACTTAGAATGTTGAAAACTAAGTATATTGGTGGATGCACACCAAGTGGTTGATGAAATGCCTAGATGAGTTAATCTCAACTAGACATGTAAGAAAATGGCTATGGATTTAGCTAAATGGATAATGAATACATGATTTATGGATAGTGAATTAATTCCATGTTATGTATTCTAATAATCAAGTTTGACATGTCCCTAAGTTAGGTACAAGAACTAGGGATGCAAACGGATCAAACGGATGCAAGTAATGCGTATGAAAGCAAGAACGGTTATGAGGTAAGTTTTACTTACACCAATGTACTATAACATAGCTTAATTGTTAAAAATATTAGTTTTAAATCTTGAGTGCGAGATAAAGATAAACCCTAAGGGGTAGAATCTATTAAGTGGGTCGCCTTATGTGCACTCAATACAAAATGTGGTTTATGACCTTAATCGAGATAATGAGTTATGACCAAATGGAGAAATCCATCAAACGGGTCAACTAATAAAGATATGTGAGAAATGATGTTTTAATCCAATTAAATCAATTGAATGAAGTTGTTAAGCATGATGTTAAATGGGTCAAGTTTGTGACACTTGAACCATATATAAAAACTTGGATAACTTAGTATTATGAACGACGTGTCTAAACGGATCAAATGGTGATCTCCTCACCATGTGAGTCCAATACTTGATGCTTGTATTTCAAGCAATAAGATTCATGAGGTTAAACGGATCAAATGGCAAGGTATTACCATTTGAGTTTCGAGGAATTAATGTGTATATTTAGAAAGCACGCGGGTAGATGCATTTGCGCATGCACGCTTGATGCTAAGAATCGTGGAGGATACGCACAAGGTATGAGAATGGGTCAACACCACCTGGTAAGTCCGTAGTCGAATAAACGCCTTCGGGCGAAGCAACATAGGTGATAGAAGTACTCACATGAGGTGTGGGTGCCAATCAAGTAAGTTATTTTCATACTATGTCAAATGCGCGCTAATGCGCTTAGAATTGACTAAACAAGTGAAAACTTGAGAAAGGATGAAACTCTAAGTCCGGAAGGACTTAGAGGTTTTTAAACAAGTCATTGAGTCAAAAACATTGGATTTGAAACAAGAAGTTTCGCCACGAATTGCTAAATTGAAAGATTTGGTCATGAGGGGCATTTTGGGGATTTAAAGGATTAATAAAGGTTGATTCTAAGAATCTAAGTCGTAATGAAACAAATCGGACAAACGCTTTTGTTGATCAAGTGTCTAATGACTTGACAACTCAAACGGTATGCAATTTAAGTGGTCAAAAGTGCCTTGTTTGATTTAAGGCCTTAATGGGTCAAATTGGGTAAAAGTCGCCATAAACATTCAAAACTAAGAACCGGATCATGGCGACATAAACCGGACCATAATTTCAGTCAAACAAAGGTTTATTTAGTCGGCAAGTCATTTCTTAGGCTTCGGGAATCATCAAATGCAGTTGCGATATGATTCCCATGCTTAAAAATCACCAAAAAACAATCAGAAGCTTTGCGCGGCCGCGCGCTTAAACCGACCGGCCGCGCGCTTTGACCTGCATGTCAACACGATCTTTAAAATTCCATATAAAATCGTAGAAAAATCGTTAGGAGGTGTTCTTTATATGCCTGGAAAGCTCTCGGAGCGTAGAACAATTCTCATTTGAAAGTCGAAATCAGATTTTGGGTTTTAGAAGGGGTAAAAGCGATCCGAACAGCTGCTGCGCATAAGTTGCAGCAGTTTGTTCTCCTGATAAAGGGCCGTTTGGCCTGGTTCGTTCGGTTTCGACGTGTAACGACAATCGTACTAGTTAATTAATGTTTCATTTGACCACTCACTAACCATTCTTTGTGTAATGGTGTTAGGTAAACATGTGATGGAAGTCCCGGAGCAAGGATCAAGTCGCGATAAGAGCCGAACACGCCCGATCACTCATACAAGCTTCCGCACTAGAATCTAACGAACTCCCGTTAAAAACACAAACTTTAATACATTCTTTTTTTTGTAGCAATGATGTAAAATTTATTGGAACTAAACGTGTATGGGATTCATTAAGTTGGGTTTTTATAATTTACCAAAGTTTTAATCGGGAGTGGTTTAAGTAAGGTCCAAACCCGTATGATTTGGGCGTTGATCGCGTGTTACGGGTTAGGGTCTTACAAGTGGTATCAGAGCCATAGGTTTGAGGGATCCGAGTGTCAGGAAGGATACTTGGACTCAAACCGTGCGCTCAAGGTGTTGAAGGGTGTTCGGTTCAAGACTTGATCAAGGAGTCCGGTAAGTAATACCTATAATGACCATCCGTTTTGATCGGAAATTATTATAGGTAATCAATAGTGATATCGTGTAGATACACGCTATCTCAAAAGCTTGATAAGGAAATGGTTAGGTACTCATGGGGCCTATCCCAAAAGATTGATTCGGGCAACGAAAATATTGTATAACAAGAATTCTAACATCACTATTGCAGTGATGCATACTAATACTGAAATGTCATGTTACTAATTAATTGAAATTATACATGTGATAGGGATGATAACATCTTATTTGATCGAGAGAGGATCAAATGATTCACCAAACGAGGTTGTAGATGTTTCGGGAGCACGACTGATAACATGCTCACTAAGGACCAAGTCAAGTAACGACTCGGATTAATGGATATTTAACAAAAAGGGAATACAAGGGCAAGTATTAATCAGTCAGGTACATGCTCTAAATTATATTAAGCATATTAGTATGCAAGCATCACATGAAGGATGGTACTTGCATACACATGCAAGAAGCTAAATGGGAAATGTGCATTGTTCACACTAGTGAACAATCAATACACAAACGTAACTTGAACATCGAGACCGGGTTGGGGGTAACCATCCCAAACTAACGTTTAAAATCAAAGGATGCTAGAAAGGCGTTGTGATCATACCAGTGAGTGTGATCACACAAAGCTTTACAAAACGAAAACACAACGTTTATTCTTAATGAATGAAGGTAAAACCTAACATGGAATAATTTATCAAGGAAGGGTTTTACCAAATAAAATAAGGGACACAAGCATGAGCTGAAGCTTTGCTTACATAGGATGTGATGTACTAATTATAACAAGTCCATATGTACCATATGCGGATTGCTTACCCTGGCCAGGTAAGTGTTAAACATATGATACCATGGGTTTCTTACAATTGATACATATACAACCTATGTAACAAAGGCTTAATAAGTGTGAGGTGCCCGGGGGATTTTGGACGTAGTCCACTGTCTAACATGGCAGGGAAGCGGTCCATGCATGACCTTGAGCGAGGCACCAGCTAGAATACGCTGGGCTAGCAAAGAGGACAACAAAACTGGAGTGTTTGGACGTAGTCCACTGTCTAACACAGCAGGGATGCGAACCATGCAAGACCTTGAGCGAGGCACCAGCTAGAATACACTGGGCTAGCAAAGAGGACAACAAACTGGAGCGTTTGGACGTAGTCCACTGTCTAACACGGCAGGGATGCGAACCATGCAAGACCTTGAGCGAGGCACCAGCTTATACGCTGGGCTAGCAAAACGGGCAATATACAATACAAGTTATCCTGGGTTGATACAAAGGTTGACTTGAACCTTAATCAAGGTTTAGTCATAAAGAGATTCAGTTTGGAAATAGACTTGAACCATAATCAAGGTTGAGTCATAAACAAATTTAGCTTGAAAACAGACTTGGACCTTAATCAAGGTTAAGTCATAATTAAACTCGGACTTCTATAGATAGTTAAATTCGTAAAGAGGGACTTGAACCTTAATCAAGGGTTGAGTCAAAATCACATTCGGGTAAGTCGTGAATCTCCTGATTATGACATAAACAGCGGGATTGGGCCGTGATAAATCAGTAATTCTTTCAACCCTCAGGTTAAGGATGAAAAGGGTGTAAACTGCAAAAACATTAGATTGTATCGTTGGTACAATTTAAAGCAAATTATGATAATCGGATTGTGTAGTTATTACAATCTGATGCAAACCGTGATAATAAGAGATTAGTCGATACAATACGTTGTAATGACGAATCAACACCAGGTTTTATAAAAAGGAAACCGACCTCAATTTATATTGAGATCGGTAATTAGAAAGAGGACTTTTAGAAACTAAGTGTTCTAAATATATATAAACGATTTGAAATCTAAAACTCAAAAGTCTTTAAACGGGTCGGTTGGGGCAATGACCACCAATCGAGTTAGCAAACGGGAACTTGGGTAAGCCAAATAAATGACAAATTCTTAAAATAAGGATTAGCCAAACAAAGGAAAATGTTAGTGTAAAGAAAGGTTTGTTTATAACATTATAGCAAACCAAGAAGAAATGAGGATTGGATTCGGGAATGAATCCAAGAAGCTAGAAAACGGCTACGTTAAAAAGCCGGGTTAGTCTTGGAAACCAAGACAAATTACTTGTTGGAAATAGACGCATAGACATGTATGCATATGCATGCTACAATCGAGTATTGCAGCAGATACCCTAAGGTGCATGATAGTATGGCCCCTTAATCATTACATCCTTCGAAAAAAAAAGTAGACGGAGAATAGACTACGGTTCTGAGTCGGGTCTATGAAAAATACATGTGTAACTAGAATACCCTGTAAGGGTATGCAAATAGATGTTATGCAATGAAATAACGCCTAGTTAAACAAAAGAGTAGCGTAACATAGGTTGCGTAATGGAAACTAAGGTATTAGAATACAATCGAAAGGGTGAAGTCGAACAAAGGGAAAATCGCCCTAAGTATATAGTACTAGTTGTTTAGACTATAGAATATCAAATGAATGAGCGGTTCTCAAATCAGTTTAGAGAACCAAGGTACTTTGGGGTAACCAAAGCAAATATAAGAGAAAGGTTTCGGGGATGAAACCTCTTTAAGGGGGGTAGACTTGTAACACCCCAAAACCATTCGTTCGCCTAACTACGCCATTAGGCGTGATTAGCAATATAATAACACGAGACTTAGAGGATAATAATATGGGTTATATTCTAACATGGAAATAACCTAGTTAATAATATTATGTTTATAAATTAATAAAAGGTGTTTGAAACTAGCTTATGAGTTAGTTTTTATACGAAAATGACAGTGGGAAAACTTGAGGGACCATAGTTGCCAAAATGGTAAAGTGGGTATTATTAATAAAAATAAAACACACAAAAACACACACATGAAGTGTGTGTGTCGTGTATAATGATCAGGAGATCATTTCTCCTTCCTTAACCAAACCCTAAACATCAACTCTTGCTCAAATCAAAGCTAAATCAAAGGGGAAATCGATGCTTGAGCAAGAAACGAGTTATCTAAGGCCTAATGAACATCAAGGTACCATTTTTATTTGGTGTAATTTGATGTTAATACCCGTTTTTGATTTGCTCAAAAACTAGGGTTTTGATAAAACGTAAAATTTATGGTTAAAAGAGGTTGCCCTAGTCTTGAGGAACCTCAAACATACCTAATTTAGTCACAAATCACACTTAATATGTGTATTTGGTTTTGATCATATGATTATGTTCATGTGTAGAATTTGGGGTTTAACCTCTAGGTTGAATCCACTCATATCTAGTAACCTTTTGAGACTCTTAGAAGTTGTTGCATGAGAAATTTAGGTGAAAAGGGCTTACATAACATGTTATGATGTCAATTGGACAATTGGTTATGCTTTGGTTAAACTTAGAATGTTGAAAACTAAGTATATTGGTGGATGCACGCCAAGTGGTTGATGAAATGCCTAGATGAGTTAATCTCAACTAGACATGTAAGAAAATGGCTATGGATTTAGCTAAATGGATAATGAATACATGATTTATGGATAGTGAATTAATTCCATGTTATGTATTCTAATAATCAAGTTTGACATGTCCCTAAGTTAGGTACAAGAACTAGGGATGCAAACGGGTCAAACGGATGCAAGTAATGCGTATGGAAGCAAGAACGGATATGAGGTAAGTTTTACTTACACCAATGTACTATAACATAGCTTAATTGTTATAAATATTAGTTTTAAATCTTGAGTGCGAGATAAAGATAAACCCTAAGGGGTAGAATCTATTAAGTGGGTCGCCTTATGTGCACTCAATACAAAATTTGGTTTATGACCTTAATCGAGATAATGAGTTATGACCAAATGGAGAAATCCATCAAACGGGTCAACTAATAAAGATATGTGAGAAATGATGTTTTAATCCAATTAAATCAATTGAATGAAGTTGTTATGCATGTTGTTAAATGGGTCAAGTTTGTGACACTTGAACCATATATAAAAACTTGGATAACTTAGTATTATGAACGACGTATCTAAACGGATCAAATGGTGATCTCCTCACCATGTGAGTCCAATACTTGATGCTTGTATTTCAAGCAATAAGATTCATGAGGTTAAACGGATCAAATGGCAAGGTATTACCATTTGAGTTTCGAGGAATTAATGTGTATATTTAGAAAGCACGCGGGTAGATGCATTTGCGCATGCACGCTTGATGCTAAGAATCGTGGAGGATACGCACAAGGTATGAGAATGGGTCAACACCACCCGGTAAGTCCGTAGTCGAATAAACGCCTTCGGGCGAAGCAACATAGGTGATAGAAGTACTCACATGAGGTGTGGGTGCCAATCAAGTAAGTTATTTTCATAACTTTGTCAAATGCGCGCTAATGCGCTTAGAATTGACTAAACAAGTGAAAACTTGAGAAGGATGAAACTCTAAGTCCGGAAGGACTTAGAGGTTTTTAAACAAGTCATTGAGTCAAAAACATTGGATTTGAAAGAAGAAGTTTCGCCACGAATTGCTAAATTGAAAGATTTGGTCATGAGGGGCATTTTGGGGAATTAAAGGATTAATAAAGGTTGATTCTAAGAATCTAAGTCGTAATGAAACAAATCGGACAAACGCTTTTGTTGATCAAGTGTCTAATGACTTGACAACTCAAACGGTATGCAATTTAAGTGGTCAAAAGTGCCTTGTTTGATTTAAGGCCTTAATGGGTCAAATTGGGTAAAGTCGTAAACATTCAAAACTAAGAACCGGATCATGGCGACATAAACCGGACCATAATTTCAGTCAAACATAGGTTTATTTAGTCGGCAAGTCATTACTTAGGCTTCGGGAATCATCAAATGCAGTTGCGATATGATTCCCATGCCTAAAAATCACCAAAAAACAATCAGAAGCTTTGCGCGGCCGCGCGCTTAAACCGACCGGCTGCGCGCTTTGACCTGCATGTTAGCACGATCTTTAAAATTCCATATAAAATCGTAGAAAAATCGTTAGGAGGTGTTCTTTATATGCCTGGAAAGCTCTCGGAGCGTAGAACAATTCTCATTTGAAAGTCGAAATCAGATTTTGGGTTTTAGAAGGGGTAAAAGCGATCCGAACAGCTGCTGCGCATAAGTTGCAGCAGTTTGTTCTCCTGATAAAGGGCCGTTTGGCCTGGTTCGTTCCGTTTCGACGTGTAACGACTATCGTACTAGTTAAATGTTTCATTTGACCACTCACTAACCATTCTTTGTGTAATGGTGTTAGTTAAACATGTGATGGAAGTCCCGGAGCAAGGATCAAGTCGCGATAAGAGCCGAACACGCCCGATCACTCATACAAGCTTCCGCACTAGAATCTAACGAACTCCCGTTAAAAACACAAACTTTAATACATTCTTTTTTTTGTAGCAATGATGTAAAATTTATTGGAACTAAACGTGTATGGGATTCATTAAGTTGGGTTTTCATAATTTACCAAAGTTATAATCGGGAGTGGTTTAAGTAAGGTCCAAACCCGTATGATTTGGGCGTTGATCGCGTGATTACGGGTTAGGGTCTTACATGGGATTTTCAGTCAAAGAAGTTAGGTTGAAAATCGAAAAAAGTAGAGTTGGAGTTAATGTGGAGCAACCGTACAAGTGGAATACATGGGCTTTGCCTAAGGCAAACTATCTTCTTTGGAGGGCTGAATACGGGAAGGTGGCATCGAGGAAAGTTGTAGCGGCTCGGGGTGTTTTCGTTCATAGTGTGATGTGTCCGAGATGCGGTATTGAGGATGAAGATTCTAATCACTTGTTTGTCAATTGTCTTTTCGCCAAATGTATATGGTGGAATATTTTTAGGTGGATTAGAGTTGTGCGGCCTTACGATGTTAATTATCTTTCCGGATTGATGGAAACGTTGTCGAAGGAGCCCGGAAGTAAAAGATGGAAAAAGTTAGTGAGCATGGTGGCTTTGGCTACTGTGTGGCAGATATAGCATGTTCGGAATAAGGCGGTGTTTGAAAATAGCTTCATTCCGGTCCGTTTGTCAGTAGAATCGATCAAAGACGAAACTTTTATTTGGATTCGGCATAAGGCGAATGCTCCAGCTATCACGTGGGAGGACTGGTCATCATTTGATATGTTTGTTTTAGTCTAGAGGGTTGTTGGTTTGTTTTGCCTCCCTTTTGTGTTTGGGGTCGCCTTTTGTTTTGTCGTTTCTTTGTATGTTTTTCCTCCAGTTTCTTGCTAGGCTATATATATATATATATATATATATATATAGGGTAAGGATAATGTGGAAACCTACTCTTATAGTAAAAACTATGGAAACTCTGACTTCCCAATTTTTTTTATTTTTGAAAAAATTAGGGCATGTAATATACACGATTTTAAGCATTTTGGGACAAAAAAAAAATCAAAAAAGCACCGAACAATTTTTAAAAAAATAAATAAATAAATTTTCGACTAACACATGTTAAGCCAAACTAACACGTGTTACCCATTTTTTTACCCGAAGACGGTTTTTATTTTTTTTTAAAAAAAAACAGCTCGACGCTTTTTTGATTTTTTTTGGCCCAAAAGGCTTAAAATCATGTATGTTACATACCCTAAAATTTTCATAGAAAAAAAAGTCGGGAAGTTAGAGTTTGATAGAGTTTCCAAGGTTTTCACTATAACAAGGGTTTTCAATATAACCTTATACTATATATATATATATATATATATATATATATAAGTTTCGCCGTTCAAAAAAAAATCAATAATTAAATTAAATATATTCGATTTTCTAAAGTCAACATTAAAGTGTTTTGATTTAATGACATCAAATTTTTTTTTTTACTGTACAAATCACAAAAATCAATTTGTATTTGATTCACAAAATTATTGATTTGCTGTTCTATACATTAACAAATCAAAGTTTCGTGATTTTTCAAAGTTTATTAATCAAAACTTTAATAATAAATATGATAATTAGTATGAACGGTTTTTGTATGTTCATAGGACTGTTCATAAATTTCATCCTTATTTTGATGAAAATCGTTATAAGTTGGTTACAACTAGGATTAAAATATGTTTCCTAAAATTTTTGGAGTAACTTAATCTCTATGTTTTACATTAAAAGGTTATCATAATTTTCGAAATCTTTTGGAGATATACTTAAATCCCGAAATCTATTGAAACAGATTTTCTTAAATTCCTAAATTATAGCACTAATGGGATTAAGGTTCTAGAATTCAATTGTTCACGGATTAACATTTTTCGAAAAGTTGTTCTCAAACATGTTTCCGAATTCTGGTTCATGAACCATTAATAAATTTGGAAACCATTAATAAATTCGGAAACCATTACTGAATCAGAGAACTCTCAAGAATTTATGAACTAACTTGTTTTTCCGAGAACCTAACTTCTATCGAGAACCTAAGGCAACCCAAAAGCTAAGTTTTTCCGAGAACTAGGAACAAGGTCGAGGACTAATTATTTCTCGAGAACCTCCTTGTTGTTTCCGGGAACTAATTGTTTTTTTTTTCGAGAACTCAATTTTTACTGAGAACTATGACAAGTTCGAGAACTAACCATTTTCTCGAGAACTTCCTTGTTTGCGAGAACTAACTATTTTTCTCAAGAACCTCGTTTCCCCGGGAACTAAACCTACTTTCTCGAGAACTGGTAATCTAAAATTTTCTCGGGGTTTGCTATTATTAATTAGTTTATTAGGTTTGAAAAACCTCAACTAATATGTTTTTAAAAGCTAAATCAATAAACATTTTGCTTCACTTTGATAACACTTAAAAGGTCCCACTTCTGTCCAAAGGTGATGTGCTACCTTAACATAGTTATCTAAGTTTAACTAAGCATACCAAATAAGTTTTTCCTAATTAACAAGAATGTCTCACTTCTGTCCAAAGATGATGTGTTACATTCATGCCCTGTAAAACTAAATTGTGCCTAATAAATTATGTGTCCCACTTCTGCCCAAAGGTGATGTGCTACACTTAATTGCACATCATGCTTAAATGATTTCACTTCTGCCCAAAGGTGATGTGCTATTATTTTAAGTAGAACTTTTAATTAATCTATTATATTTTGGTGTTTATAATAGATGTTATCACATCTTCATCAAAACAATTATCCTCACATATTAATGATCCTTCATTAATATAATGATCCTAATTTTTTGTCCGCCTTACTTGAATATCCCATAATATAAATCACTCTAAAGTTCTTCTAAAAGGTTATATCTCAAACTAACTAATCAAATATTTTTCCAAAACTTAATATGATTTGCTCATATTGATTCTTGATTATATCTTAAGACATGACAATCCTACTAATTTTCTAACAAACTAAAATTTATTTTCATTAGAAAGTGGGATAAGTCAACTATAATTTCAATTATGGTAATCAAGAACTCAAATTAATGATTGCTATCAGGGGAGCCATTAGAAGATTAATGATCAACATATTGTATAAATCAAATGGATATTATGAATTGTTATCCTTTTGAAGTTGCAGCCAAAAACTATCTTAATTGCCCAACTCTTGACCAAAGACGGCTGAATCATAGGTTTCCATTCCTTTTTTTATTATTATGAAAACCTTAAATAACAAATTTCCTTTTTTTCCTTCTAACCGCCGTAGGTTACGGCCGGCAGAAGTCCCTTTTACAGCCAGCATTCACTGCCCAAATTCCTTGTTGTTTGCTGCTACTCGCGGTATGGGACGCCTGGCACTTCCATGGCTTACGGATAAAACCAACTTAATAGAACCTTCATGCTGTTTCATTTAATGCTGTTGACTTATTCATAACAATCCGCTTCACCTGCAATCATACAATGTAGCATAGTTATCTTATTCATAACAATATACTATCGAATTCACATTAAAACAACACCATTACACACATTAAGGTTCATGTTTTACCCCGTTCATCAAAACTCAAGACTCACTGTATTAATTTCTTTGTAACTTTAAGAGCTTCTCCAAGATATAGAAGTTCACAGCCTGGATCTCCCAAGGTAGCTGGAAACTTTTTGGAGTTATTAACTTCATCTGGTTTCTATAAAAACACCAGGGTTTTAGTTCCAACTCTTTGATATCTTTATTTCTGTATAAAAATTATTAGGATAGCAATTCAATAATTCATGACACAACATGAAACATGACCAGGGAATAATTAGGTTTTGGGTTTATATGAACCAAACAGGGTGACCTGTCAACCCACTTAACCTGTTTATTATGACCCGTTAACAACCCGTCAACCTGCTTGACTCATTTAGATGAATGGGTTAAAATGTTCGTGTTCAGGTTACATGAGTGTAAGTGTATGGGTGACGGTTCTTGTCTTTTCACACAAATAAACCTACGGGTCGTGTTCGTGTTCACGCATTCATGATTCACGATTCAACCTGAAAGCACACAACTGACACCCCTCAAATTTATGGTAGTTCATATTCTCTTATCTGTTTTTTTTTTTCGTTTTCTCAAATGCTTTATGAAACCACAGGTTAAGGACATCTCAGGATCGTTTCGGTGGGCTCCATTCCTTGCATTGCAGACATCAAAATCTTGAAGGTATTTGGTATGAATCTAATAAACTAATTATATGTAGAGTAAATAATGGTTCTTAAGTTTTAATTTTAACAAACTGGTGTGTTTGCTCTATTTGCAGTGTTGTTTACTACCACTGTTTTGTACAAAGCAAAATCTTCCTCAAATGGGTAACTATGAAACCTCTACTTGCACGCAACGAAGACCACCAATTCGCTGCTGCTTTGGTTCTGAATACCGATTAATACATCAGACTTCTAGAATTTGGCTCAATCGTAAACCGTTAGTTTTCATGTTGCCTGTTTAAACGACGCTATCGCCTCATGCTTTTACAGGCCTACAAACACTGAAACTTGTAGGTAACTCTCTGCTATTCAATTTGTGTCTTTCGCTTTTGATTTTGTGTTGATGGAACAGATTGTTCCTTTAAAAAATAAAATCTACATTCTAATAAGCTGCAAAGTCTAGAGGAGCACACTTGATTTTAAGCCCAGCAGCGGATTTGCTGCTGAATTTTTTATAACTCTTAATACGCCACTTAAATTAATTACGTAATTGTACACGCTTTAGGTGTGTTTCATATAGGGAATTCTGCATTTTATTGTTAGCGTCGTAGTCATTGATTTAGAAAGTCTTTTGCATGTGAAAATGATCTGTGTTGTTGGTTGTTTATTGGGTACAAAATGTTAACTTTTACCATCATAGTTGAAGTGGTTAATTATGAATCCACGAGAGGTTCTACTTTACTGTAAATGGACACTTTAAGGGATGGTTGATCTGTTATTTACAAAGTCATTTATATTCCAAGGTTGTTAAATGTCGTTTATACGTGTAATGTTGGTTACAAAGTTAAATAAGGGGGTGATAAGTTGATCTTTAATCTTTAAACTATAATGTCAGCGAACTTTATATCAGTTATGAATCCATGAGAGGTTTTATTTTAACATGAGTCCGTCGGCAACATTACAAATGATGGTCTTATTGTAAGAACATAAATGATATTAGACTAGTTACAAGCAATGAGACAATCCATAAGCCATGGAAACAGCTGGCTAAGTTAAGTAGCAGAACATAAATGATATTTGACTCCACAAATATAAACATTCCAATTAACACATGATTGTTGAGTCTAGTTCTATTCGTTTCCTTAATAGATTTCAACAAATACTTAAGATGAGAGTAAGTGGAAAATTTAATGTTAAGGTTGAAAGAACCATTAATAACTGATCTTTGTATTAGGTTTTATGATACCTTACAATATTCTAGAGATTACTCAGAATTTTTGTATCAATACTAAAGCCACACTTTGACAGTTATGCGTTTTATGATCAAAACAAAGTCACTATTAACTTAAACTCTCATATTATTTGTTGTCATTATCTGAACAGAAACCTTATACAATAGAACAAGATGATACACACATTTTCACAACTTTGTTATCATGAAAATGAAAATTTAACAAAGGATAATGAGACTTATGCACTTCATCCATTGAGACCAAACTTGTTTTTCATGAGCAATCATGAATAGGTTAATGAAGGATGATTTGTTATCAAATCTCATTCTTAGTGACTTTAAAGCATGTGTTAAATGCCCTAAAATTTAAAATGGCAGAAGGAATAAATAGGTTTTCATCACATGGTATAATTAACTAACATTGGTGGAGCTTATAAAAATATGGACTGGTATCTAATCTGTTTCATATTGACCTAAGTTTTAAAGAAATCAATTTATATATACTTAAAGGGTTTCCTTCTAAATATGTCCTTAAAATTTCTTGTGAAATCTAGACAATAAAGAAATCAAGTGTAAAATATATGAAATACTCCCATTCACATGCATTGCTAAAACTTATCATATGGAGTTCCCAGAGACCTAAAAGATCAGTGGAGTATTAAGTGTCCTAATTATAACTTAAAAAAGTTGTACATGGTGGGGAGTGACAATTATGATCTTACCTCAAATTACACCTCTGTACATGACACTGCTCCATCACAATGTAACACCCCAACCGATGGCGGAAACATCGGGATGTCACGTATTGATGATTGTTCAGTAGCTCATGGAAAATAATAAATTTCATTAAATAATTTAAATAAGTTACATACAATTGTTCTAAGAATTTGTACATCAAATTGAATAAAACTATGCACATATCTTCAAGCAAATCTTCAAGCAAGTAGAACCTGAAACATGTTAAGTTGAAAATATTTTGGGTCAACAAAAGTTGGTGAGAATTACATAGGTTTTGATAATCGAATAAAATTGTTGTGCAATTCATGTGTCATGGCAATCTAGTCCATATGCGAAAACATACTAGAAGTAAATCGAGTGCATAATCAACCTTGTGACTGTTGTATTGTGGTACATCCCATACGCTCATGGTTCACTCGTTTATATTGCAGTAACAAACACCCACGTAACCTTTGTAGGAGGCACGTATCCGGCTGGGATTGTCAGTCCAATAGATCTATCAATGTATACCGTTTAGCTGATGAATGTTTATGCTAGAATTGTGCTTACCCTAGTCATGTTCAAGACATAATGCAACATAGAAATACACATAGACACATTGATGATTGAATTGCATAAATATTGTTGTAACATGTTTCACCCCAAAAATGGTGATAAATAGAAAAGGGGCTATGTAAAACTCACCTTAGCAAAATGTTATATCTGTTGAAAAATTGAAATATGGTGTTGCCGAAATGTATCAAGTATCACCCTATAATAAGGTAATAAATATGTCTAAGTCTATCAAGTCTACAAATGTATAAGTTTCTAGGGCTTCGTATTGGGGATAAATGCTTTCAATTTTGTAGTTCAGTGCGTCAGCAGCCAATTGTCAATAGTTCAGGGTGTTAAAATCCAATTCCCCTTAAATTTATATATTAGCCCAAGTACTAAAGTTATATGCAAGGTTTTGGAGACCGGATCGGACCGGCCGGTCCGACCGGTTCAACCGGGATTCGCATATTCCACCAGTCCGGTCACAGCAGATCAACAACTTCACAAAAAACCGGCTGATTCGTTTCTTTTGATGATTCGGTGGTTCGGTTAGTTGGTCGTTCAGGCCGGTAGGTTTGCTTTTTTATCTTTTCCTCGCCTCTTAAACATCGATTAACCTTAGAATTAACAAACACCACTTTTGTTCCGTGAGTTTGAGTGTGGATTGCGAGCGGCAGAATATGTCGGTGGCGGTGAGCAATAGCGTATGTGAGTGACGCTAGTGCCAGCCTAGTGGTGAATGAAGAAGCTTGCTTTTCATTTTTGAATGAATGGTTTGGAAACTTGAAGAAAGCCAGAAGTGTCACATCCTCAAAATCCACTTGCGGAGTTTTACCGCGAGGCGCATGACAAACCAGGATCCAAACCAACGATCACAATAAACAAGTCTAAATTAACATATGCAATTTCAAAAACATAGTTTAAATCTCCAGTTACAGCGGAAGCTTATTCTCAAAACAAAATCCAAAAGTAAACCACATTATTAATGTTTGAAAACCATGCAATCCTAATTAGACGCCGTGCAGACGCGTGCGCCCTAGTTCCATAGTGCTACCTTAGCGACCTGAGAAAACATGTAAAAGTTTACGTCAGCACAAAAATGCTGGTGAGTTTACAGGTTTTGTAATCACAGTACCAAGTTCAACCTGTCCATACTATAACAATTTGCAAACCAATGTACGCTAGCTAGGCGTATGTGTTATTACTATCACGATTGGAAAACCATTACTAACTCGTAACCCAGATGTTGTGCCCGAATAGTAAACCAGTTCCTGTTTGAGACAATATGCACTCGCCCGGCCCTCCAAGCCGACGAGCGGGGTTGGTCACTCCCAATAGATCTATTCACATTTCCCCGTTGTGCTATCCCGCACATTCATGGTTTCCCCCGGGACTTCCAAAGATCGTATAGTAAACCATAGAAACCCATAGTATGACAGTTGTTACCAAAACATAAGTTTAACACATGTTTTCTCCCCCAAAAAGTGAAACCAGTTAAAAGAGGGGCCGTAAACTCACCTTAGGTTGCGTTACTTCGAAACACGAATAATATCAGCAAGCTATGCTAGCCCCGTAAAGCGGCGACCTAACATATGACAGTTACAAGTACTTAGACTACCCGTAGGTTAGTTAGTCCCAAGATGTCCAGACCATAACCAAGTTCGTTTGAAAACACCGTGACTGTTAAATTAACCCAAAGTACAAGACTCGACATCCCATTGGTGACCCGAGACTCCCCGTGTTATACTTGCACTCACAAACATACAATCATGCAATTCACACTTAACATACGTTAATGTCCAACAAGTTATAGCACGTAGTTCAAGTATCACGTAAATAAGTCCGAACACATGTTACCAAGTTATTAGATATGTTACGGGGTTCCTAGCATGTTCCTAGGTGTCAAATCGGGTCCCGAAACGCTATATTACACTTACAGCAGCAGTACAGGCGATTAGGAAATGTCAACTAGTGATTACGTGGGTCAACAGGCATTTAGGAATGCTAATCGCCTATACTATAGGCGATTAGGGCTATCCCATATGTAATTTTTGAGTTTATAGGCGATTACGTCGTAAAGCATGCAATTCAGGGCTTAACTAGCATTTAGGATCGTAAATGCATGAAGTAAAGGGGAATAGGATCCTATTCGCCTATACTATAGGCGATTAGGGCTCCCCTTCAGGCGAATGGGCTCCTAATCGCCTATAGTATAGGGGATTAGGATTCCTATTCGCCTATAGCACATCTGTTCTGGTTTTTCGCGCGTTTAACACTCCAAATCCAATCCAGAACGTGTGTAAACATCAAATATCAATCAAACAACTATAACAAACATATTTCAATCAAAATCCTTCGTTTAACCTCGTTCTATCAGCCCTGCATGCAACCATGTATCCCAAAAACAACACATATAGCATGAATCATCACATTAACATGCATAACCTTAACCCTAATGAACAATTACTCAGATTTCATCAACATGCTATCATTACTAATCTGTAACTACCTTAAAATCATGTTACTAATCCTTTTTGAATCATAAAAATCCTATCTTTTAATCATAAACCCACATACAACAATCATAATAGTTAGAATCCAATTAACAACAATTAATAACGAATTTCCAGAAGACATTTACGTTTATAAATAGGTCTGGACTATTAGGGATTTAATAAAAACGTTATTAAAGATTGCATGAATGAAAACCACACCTTAGATTTGTAATAGATTGATGGAATAGGCTTGAAATCGTGTGTTTTTATCCAAAATCGTTTTCCAGGTATGGGTGTTGGGACGAGTTGTGGGACGACTAGGGTTATTAATATGAAGTTTAGGAGGTCATGTATTGTATTTATAGGCGTTTTTAGTCGTCCATCAGGCGAATAGGGCCTATTCGCCCTTAATGGGTCCCTACTCGCCTACCCTATAGGCGAGTACAATCTCCTATTCGCCTATAGGGTCCGGTTCAGCATGTTTGGTGCGTTAAACTCCGTTTTAACATATGTTAACACATTTTCACATACCGACAAGTCACATAATGATTGTAAACACATAATACTTGCAAACAAACACATTCACACTCGTTCACCAATTCCCGGGACTCGAGACTTGTATGTTCCCTATGTTCTGACGATTCTACGAATCGTCACCCTTTGTACACTTGGTTAAGGACCGACATCTAATGAGCCTCTAGACTAACATCTAATGATCCTCTATACCAAACTAACAGTTCCTGAACCGTAACACGACTCAACTATCCCAGTTAAGTACAATATACGCGTGACTCGCTAAGGTAGACTTTAATCTAGACAACGTTGTTAATCAGAATTTGCCGGGTGTCACATCATCCCCACGTTAAAAGAATTTTCGTCCCGAAAATTGCACGAGTACCAAAAGGAATAACAAAAGAAACAGACAAAAGATAGAAACCAAGAGAGAGATTTACCCGAGTTGTCACATCATCCCCACGTTAAAAGGAATCTCGCCCCGAGATTCATTCAGCAGCAGTGGTAACATATCTCGATTCGAACGCTTCCTTAGGAAAAAGATGAGGATACATAGACTTCATCTGATCCTCCCGTTCCCAAGTGTACTCTGGTCCTCGGTTCGAGTTCCAGCGAACCTTAACAATACGAATCTTACTATGACGTAGGCTACGAATCTTGTAGTCAAGAATCTCAACAGGTTCCTCCACAATCAGAAGACGATCATCCACCTTGATCTCTTCCAGTGGAACAATAAGAGATTCGTCAGCCAGACACTTCTTCAGGTTGGACACATGGAAGACGTTATGTACGTTGCCGAGCTCCGTCGGTAAATCAAGACGATATGCCACCGGTCCAATCCGTTCCAGGATCGTAAATGGACCGACATACCGAGGGTTGAGTTTGCCACGCTTCCCAAAGCGTATGACGCCCTTCCACGGTGAAACTTTCAGAAGTACCTTGTCATCAACTTGGAATTCCAATGGCTTGCGACGCTGATCAGCATAACTCTTTTGCCGATCCCGTGCCGCTGCCAACCGGTTACGAATCTGTACGATCATTTCCGAAGTTTCGTACACTAGCTCAGGCCCAGTGAGTTGACTCTCACCCACCTCAGCCCAACAAAGAGGAGACCGGCATTTTCGCCCGTACAGTGCCTCGAACGGAGCTGCCTTGATGCTCGTGTGGTAACTGTTGTTGTAAGAGAATTCTACTAACGGTAAATGAGCTTCCCAACCTTTGCCATAATCGATCACACATGCTCGCAGCATGTCTTCTAAGGTTTGAATCGTGCGTTCACTCTGACCGTCAGTCTGTGGGTGATAAGCTGTACTCATGTCTAGCTGGGTACCCAAAGCCTTGTGCAAAGATTTCCAGAAGTGAGAAGTAAAGTGGGAGTCACGATCCGAAAAAATAGAAACCGGCACCCCGTGCTTAGAAACAACTTCCTTCAGATAAAGACGAGCCAAACGATCCATGGTGTCGGTCTCTTTAATAGCGAGAAAATGGGCTGATTTCGTCAACCGATCAACTATCACCCATATCGTATCATTCCCGCTGGATGACTTAGGGAGTTGCGTGACAAAATCCATTGTAATCCGTTCCCACTTCCACTCCGGAATTTCAGGTTGTTGCAAGAGACCCGACGGTTTCTGGTATTCCACCTTGACCTTAGCACAGGTCAAGCATTTGCTCACGTATGAGGCTATGTCCGACCTCATGTTTGGCCACCAGTAAAGCACCTTCAGATCTTGATACATCTTATCCGAACCAGGATGAATAGAATACCGGGACTTGTGAGCCTCATCTAGGACAAGCTCCCGAAGTCCCCCGAATAAAGGAACCCATATGTGTTCTGCGAAGTAGTGCAGGCCATCAGGTCTTTGCTCGAGGTGCTTGTCGGCACCGTGCATAGTCTCAGCTTTAAGGTTTTCCTCCTTCAAAGCTTCTAACTGGGCAGAACGGAGTTGGTCAGGTAGGGAGGAATGAATAGTGAGTTGCAACGCCCGAACGCGACGAGGTTTAATTGATTCCTTCCTGCTAAAGGCGTCTGCTACAACATTCGCCTTGCCAGGATGGTACTTAATGGCGCAATCATAGTCATTCAGAAGTTCAATCCAACGGCGTTGTCGTATGTTCAAATGTTGTTGGTCGAAAATATGTTGAAGACTCTTGTGATCGGTGTAGATGGTGCACTTGGTACCGTACAAGTAATGTTTCCAAATTTTCAACGCGAAAACCACCGCACCCAACTCCAAGTCATGGGTGGTGTAGTTCTTCTCGTGCACCTTGAGTTGACGAGAAGCATACGCAATCACTTTCTCGCGTTGCATCAACACGCAACCGAGACCATGAATAGAAGCATCACAATAAACAACGAAATCATCAGGGCCTTCAGGTAAGGACAAAATAGGAGCAGAACAAAGTTTAGACTTCAGCTCTTGAAATGCCGACTCTTGTGGTTCACCCCAGTCGAATTTTCTATCCTTCTGAGTAAGAGTGGTGAGGGGTTGAGCGATCTTCGAGAACCCCATAATGAAACGACGATAATAGCCCGCGAGGCCTAGAAATTGCCGCACCTCAGTTGGCGTCTTTGGTGCTCCCCAGTCCTTGATCGCTTCAATCTTAGCTGGATCGACATGAATTCCCAGTTCATTAACCACATGTCCTAGGAACTGAACTTCGCGTAACCAAAAGTCACACTTTGAGAACTTAGCGTAAAGTTGTTCCCGTCGCAAGAGTTCCAAAACCAAACGCAGGTGTTCCTCGTGTTCGGTCTTGTTCTTGGAGTAAATCAGGATGTCATCAATAAACACAATGACGAACTTGTCAAGATATGGTTTGCAAACGCGGTTCATCAAATCCATGAAAACCGTCGGTGCGTTTGTGAGACCGAAAGGCATGACCAAGAATTCGAAATGGCCATAACGTGTACGAAAGGCAGTCTTTGCAACGTCAGCTTCCCTTACGCGCAACTGGTGATAACCGGACCTCAAGTCAATCTTAGAGTAGTAGCTAGAACCCTGGAGTTGGTTGAATAGATCATCGATACGTGGAAGAGGATAACGGTTCTTGATGGTCAATTTGTTTAATTCTCTGTAATCCACACACAATCGGAAACTTCCATCCTTCTTCTTAACGAACAGAATCGGGGCTCCCCAAGGGGAAGAACTTGGTCTGATGAAACCCTTGTCCAAGAGTTCCTCTAACTGACTGGACAATTCCTGCATCTCGGGAGGTGCAAGACGGTATGGGGCCCGAGCAATAGGAGCAGCCCCTGGTACAAGATCAATACCGAACTCAACCTGACGATGGGGAGGAAGACCAGATAAATCATCGGGAAATACATCAGGAAACTCGCGTACAACAGGAATATCGTCGATCTTATTCTCATCGTTAGAGGAAACAGATAAAAGTGCCAAAACGGCCAAATAACCCTTTCGAAGATACTTAAGGGCTTTCATGCTGGAGATGAGATTTAGCGGAACACCGCCCCTGATACCGTACACAGAAAGGAATTCTCCATCAGGGAGAGGAATCCGAATAATCTTGTCGTAACAAACAATCTCCGCGCGATACAAAGACAACCAATCCATGCCTACCACAACGTCAAAACTACCCAAAGGTACCGGCATAAGGTCGATGGGGAACGACAAACCCGACAACTCTAGTTGACACTCCCGAAGGATACAAGTAGCTTCAATCTTTTTACCGTCAGCCAACTCAATCATATACTTAGCCTCTAATGGTACGGGTACTATATCTAGCAGTCGACTAACTTCCATGGATATAAAATTTTATCGGCACCGGAATCAAATAAAACACTAACAGAGCGATTATTGAGAAGGAACGTACCGGTAACTGTGTCAGGATCCTGCCTAGCCTCAGCGGCTCCAATGACGAAGGCACGTGCATTCCTGCCACCGCCCCCGTTGTTCCCATTACCGCTGTTCCCGCCCTGCTTCAGTTTCGGGCAATCCTTCTTGTAATGACCAGTCTCCCCACAGTTGTAACATCCCTGTCTTCCCGTAGTTCCTTGAGTAGTAGGAGCCGAGTTAGTAGTTGGAGCTTGGGTCGATGGAAGTGTCGCCCGACAGTCTTTAGCAAAATGCCCCAGTCGCTGACAACGATGACAACGATTACGGTCGCAGTCCCCTTGATGATGACGCCCACACTTGTTGCATTTAGGCAATTTCCCCGCATAACCACCCTGTTTGTTACCAGAAGAAGATGAACCCCCGTTATCGAATCTCTTACCCTGTTGTGCTAGCACAGATCCTTTCCCCTCATTTTCCCACTTACGCTTGTTATTCTCCGGGGCCTTAACAGTCGAACCCTTAGCAGGCAAGATACCCTCGTTCACCTTCAAGTTGGTCATCCTATGAGCCGATCGGACCACCTCTGAGTATGTAGGATGATTTCCCGCAGCCACCAATCCTGCGATTTCTGGTACTAGCCCCGAGATATAGTGTTCAATCCTCCTGTACTCTGGCACATGCAGATCAGGACACAGCACTGCCAACTCATTACGCCTTACCGTATATTTCTCAATCTCGGACCCAGTCATCTTGAGGTTCCACACCTCGTGCTCTAACTTCTGCACCTCTTCCCTTGGACAGTACTCTCGCTTCAGCAGTTGCACAAAATTTTCCCAAGGCATAGCATACGCCTCCCCTATACCCATATTCTGGGTGATGTTATTCCACCAGGTCAAAGCAACATCCTGGAATAACGCAGCAGCATACTTGACTCGATCCTCTGGGAGACAGTTGCACATCAGAAACACTGACTCCACCTTTTCCAGCCACCTGAGCAAGCTCACCGCACCCTCAGTGCCAAGAATTCCTGGGGTTTACAGTCCCGAAACATCTTGTAGGTACACATGGGTGGGGGTGGGTTAACAGGACCACCTGAAATGAAACGCATGAGAAACCACGAAGAATGTAAACAATGTTCACCAATGAGGCAAAGAAAATGGATAAATCAACTTACCACCACCATTGTGCCCTAACTGAAAGGCAGCTTGCAGCAAGTTGTTCAGATCTTCCTGCGATAGGTTTACACCTCCACGACCACCACCACCACCGCGACCACCACCGCGTCTACCATTGCGGCCACCTCCACATCCTCCTCGTACTCCAGACATGATTCTGACAGAAGAACGAGAAAGTTTAGTTTCGCAGCTAATGGTAACCACTAGCATTCACAAGATCAAAGCTAGATCCAACTCAGGACTATCCATTCAAACCCAGAGCTCACTAGGGCTTTCATGCATTTCGGTTTATGATTTTGTGTGCACCCAAAATGATAAACCGCTCTACATGGTCCTCCAAGTGTTCTCCTAGTTCAAAGTTCAAATCACCGAACATAGACTCTTAGCTATACACCGTAATGCTACAGTAGTTTATGGCAAGTGTTTCTATTGGAGTATGAAAGGGAGATGTCCGAGCCTTGGACAAATCTCAAGAGTACACGATTTACCCCAATATACCACACTGCCTAGAAAGCAAGTAACCCGACTAAGATAGAACGGATGATGTAACATAGGAACGTCAGATAATTTAGAGACACCCCAACAAGCCCATACGTAATCCACCATAATGTTCAGTACTAAGTGATCGTCTAGTGTATGCGACTCGGCTATAGACTAGACTCCACATGCAGTCCTAGTTCACTATAACCATTGGCTCTGATACCAATCTGTCACACCCTCAAAATCCACTTGCGGAGTTTTACCGCGAGGCGCATGACAAACCAGGATCCAAACCAACGATCACAATAAACAAGTCTAAATTAACATATGCAATTTCAAAAACATAGTTTAAATCTCCAGTTACAGCGGAAGCTTATTCTCAAAACAAAATCCAAAAGTAAACCACATTATTAATGTTTGAAAACCATGCAATCCTAATTAGACGCTGTGCAGACGCGTGCGCCCTAGTTCCATAGTGCTACCTTAGCGACCTGAGAAAACATGTAAAAGTTTACGTCAGCACAAAAATGCTGGTGAGTTTACAAGATTTGTAATCACAGAACCAAGTTCAACCTGTCCATACTATAACAATTTGCAAACCAATGTACGCTAGCTAGGCGTATGTGTTATTACTATCACGATTGGAAAACCATTACTAACTCGTAACCCAGATGTTGTGCCCGAATAGTAAACCAGTTCCTGTTTGAGACAATATGCACTCGCCCGGCCCTCCAAGCCGACGAGCGGGGTTGGTCACTCCCAATAGATCTATTCACATTTCCCCGTTGTGCTAACCCGCACATTCATGGTTTCCCCCGGGACTTCCAAAGATCGTATAGTAAACCATAGAAACCCATAGTATGACAGTTGTTACCAAAACATAAGTTTAACACATGTTTTCTCCCCCAAAAAGTGAAACCAGTTAAAAGAGGGGCCGTAAACTCACCTTAGGTTGTGTTACTTCGAAACACGAATAATATCAGCAAGCTATGCTAGCCCCGTAAAGCGGCGACCTAACATATGACAGTTACAAGTACTTAGACTAATAACCCGTAGGTTAGTTAGTCCCTAGATGTCCAGACCATAACCAAGTTCGTTTGAAAACACCGTGACTGTTAAATTAACCCAAAGTACAAGACTCGACATCCCATTGGTGACCCGAGACTCCCCGTGTTATACTTGCACTCACAAACATACAATCATGCAATTCACACTTAACATACGTTAATGTCCAACAAGTTATAGCACGTAGTTCAAGTATCACGTAAATAAGTCCGAACACATGTTACCAAGTTATTAGATATGTTACGGGGTTCCTAGCATGTTCCTAGGTGTCAAATCGGGTCCCGAAACGCTATATTACACTTACAGCAGCAGTACAGGCGATTAGAAAAAGTCAACTAGTGATTACGTGGGTCAACAGGCATTTAGGAATGCAAATCGCCTATACTATAGGCGATTAGGGCTATCCCATATGTAATTTTTGAGTTTATAGGCGATTACGTCGTAAAGCATGCAATTCAGGGCTTAACTAGCATTTAGGATCGTAAATGCATGAAGTAAAGGGGAATAGGATCCTATTCGCCTATTCTATAGGCGATTAGGGCTCCCCTTCAGGCGAATGGGCTCCTAATCGCCTAAAGTATAGGGGATTAGGATTCCTATTCGCCTATAGCACATCTGTTCCGGTTTTTCGCGCGTTTAACACTCCAAATCCAATCCAGAACGTGTGTAAACATCAAATATCAATCAAACAACTATAACAAACATATTTCAATCAAAATCCTTCGTTTAACCTTGTTCTATCAGCCCTGCATGCAACCATGTATCCCAAAAACAACACATATAGCATGAATCATCACATTAACATGCATAACCTTAACCCTAATGAACAATTACTCAGATTTCATCAACATGCTATCATTACTAATCTGTAACTACCTTAAAATCATGTTACTAATCCTTTTTGAATCATAAAAAATCCTATCTTTTAATCATAAACCCACATACAACAATCATAATAGTTAGAATCCAATTAACAACAATTAATAACGAATTTCCAGAAGACATTTACGTTTATAAATAGGTCTGGACTATTAGGGATTTAATAAAAACGTTATTAAAGATTGCATGAATGAAAACCACACCTTAGATTTGTAATAGATTGATGGAATAGGCTTGAAATCGTGTGTTTTGATCCAAAATCGTGTTCCAGAGGTTGTGTGGGTGTTGGGACGAGTTGTGGGACGACTAGGGTTATTAATATGAAGTTTAGGAGGTCAAGTATTGTATTTATAGGCGTTTTTAGTCGTCCAGCACGTTATAGGCGATTACGCAGCATCATCAGGCGAATAGGGATCCTATTCGCCCCCAGTATAGGCGAATAGGGCCTATTCGCCCTTAATGGGTCCCTACTCGCCTACCCTATAGGCGAGTACAATCTCCTATTCGCCTATAGGGTCCGGTTCAGCATGTTTGGTGCGTTAAACTCCGTTTTAACATATGTTAACACATTTTCACATACCGACAAGTCACATAATGATTGTAAACACATAATACTTGCAAACAAACACATTCACACTCGTTCACCAATTCCCGGGACTCGAGACTTGTATGTTCCCTATGTTCTGACGATTCTACGAATCGTCACCCTTTGTACACTTGGTTAAGGACCAACATCTAATGAGCCTCTAGACTAACATCTAATGATCCTCTATACCAAACTAACAGTTCCCGAACCGTAACACGACTCAACTATCCCAGTTAAGTATAATATACGCGTGACTCGCTAAGGTAGACTTTAATCTAGACAACGTTGTTAATCAGAATTTGTCGGGTGTCACAAGAAGAGAGAATCTTGTATAAGAGTAGAAGGATAAAGATTGACGGCTCGTAAGAAAAAATGTGGAGCTCCTTTCAGTTTTATATGTAGGGTTTACATGTAATTTTATTTATATCCATTGAGAAATATTATTTATATCAATTTTAGTCCTTTTTAACTCTACTATACACATTCAATCCCTTAGTATTTTACTTAGGTTTTACTACTCCATTAACATCAATTGTCTATACTAAAAGGAAAATAAATTATTAAAAGCATCATCTGATTCTTAAACCCGGTCCGACTGGTCGGACCGGTCTGACCAGTGAACCGGTAAGGAGACCAATTCGACGTCCGATCTGGTCGTGAAAGCATTGGTTATGTGTGTGTGTGTGTTATTTTTATTCGAATTTCGAATCGAGTCGAATTTAAAATCATAAATTCGTATTCAATTTACTGAACTCAAATTGAGTCGAATTCGAATTTTCAATAATCTACTCGAATTAAGTCGAATTTCTAATTTTTTTAATTCGAATCGAATTCTGAACACCCCTACATAATATTAAACATTATATTAAAAACAAACATTAGACTATATTAGTTTACAAACTAATTTGAATAGTGATCACAAAATGAATAGTAAAAATATTAATATTTTATTTATATTATTATTTTATTTAAAAACTTTATTATATTATATACTATTAATATATTATACTGATCCAGACAATACCGATACCGAACGGTAGGTATCGGTTCGGTATCGGTACGGTACCGGTATGGTATCGGTATTTTACCTTAAAATACCGATATCATACCGATCCCGTACCGATACCGATACCGATAACACCGATACCGAAAATCCATAAATATGGGTACCGATACCGATCCCGAAACCACTCGGTTCGGTATTGGTTCGGTACAGTATCGGGACAGGATCGGTATTTACCGAAACCGAAAATCCATAAATATGGGTACCGATACCGATCCCGAAACCACTCGGTTCGTTACGGTATCGGGATCGGGACGAGATCGGTATTCGGCCTTGTATGTTTATCCCTAATTAATATATTATATACTATTATTTTATTCAAAAACTTTATTATACAATACACTATTAATATATTATATACTATTATTTTATTCATATTATTTTATTAAAAAAATTTATTATATTATATACTATTAATATAAATAACATAATCTTATGTAATTTCGTTACAAATTTCATGTGTTACCTTATGTGTAGATTTCTTTATTCTTTCTAACGTTTACAGCCAAAATGGAATCTCGATTGTATAATTTATTGATTGATTAACACCTCATCTAAATTTTGATTGTAAAACACGCAACGCGCGTGATTTTATACAACTAGTTACATTAAAAATAGAACAATAAATTAGACAAACCAAATCCGAAAATTAAAAACATAAAATAAACCTAAACTATAAAAACTAATTTAAGTTCCCCCGAATTATTTGGCATGCCGATATATGAGGAAACTCACCGTTGCCACCAAACTCGTACTCGATTTTGGTGACTTCAACCACCTCGTATTTGTGGGTATTGGGGGGGGGGGGGGGGGGGTTGTCGCAATTTTGTTTTGTGGACCATCTTGACACGTCGACATTTGTTTTGGATGTCGGCCCACTTTCGATTTGGTGAATCGGTGGTTCGGTTTGAACCACTGACCAACACTTTGAAGTCCCGTAGCACGTGGGGCCAAATGGACCGTCGACGTCGAGGGTGGTTGTTTACTTCGACCCACGCCGTACAAAGAGCGATATCTTATTCTTCAGACCAACGTGTCATCGTCTAAGATGGTAAGGTAATGGGGACGGTTGTGTGTGTGATTTATTAAACGATGGGGGTAAAGGGGATTTACATAAGTAAATTGAATTTAATATTGAATTTAAGGTTTCACCTACCGTTGTCAAACGGTCAAAATATTTGAATTAGTTGGCCTAATGAATGATCGTCACGACAACCGTCAGGTGTTACTCCATGCTGGTGAAAATTTCCATCGAGTGTGCCCCACGCCCTGCTTCAGGCTGGCCTCGATGTGGTGGGCTGGCGTAAAGGACTCCACGACCCATTTCCATGCCACCACACGGTGAAGGGACCCACGACCATTTCAAACCAATTTATATAATGTAACTAGTGGCGCAGCTTAGTTGGGGCGGGCAGGGGCGGCCGACCCCCCTGAATTTTCGCTCAGAAGTTCCGATTATATAGTATTCGTATAGAAAATTTTGGAAATATATGGTGTCGACCCCTCGAAACTTGTTTTTGATCCCCCGAAACTAGTCACTTCCGACCCCCCGGTGACTTCTGACCCCCCGAACCTTTGGGTCAAGATTCGTCACTAATGTAACATTGACAGAATTTAACATGATTTTTTTTATAGAAGACAGTATTAGATGGGTCTCCAAATTTACATGGTTTGACCCCTTAAAGTCAAGTATGTTTTATGTTTGAATGAAGATTCAAAGGCACTATGTTTTATGTATGACTAGGTTAGAGCCCCGCGTATACACGCTGTACATGTCCATGTCAAATAAAAAAAATTCTATACAGATTGTAGTATGTAAATTTTATTTATTGAAATTTTATTTATTTAATCGGAAATATGCAAATTTTATTTATTGAAAGTTACGTAATACAATTCGTATGAATTTTGGTTAATTGTAAATTATCATAAAAAAGTTTAATGTTACCTAATAACAGATATATGAATCAACAAATGTTTGATTTGACGTGAGTTACAAACAAATAATAAAGACGTAATATTATTAATATGATTAAAAATTATTTTGAATATAGTATATATTTTAGGAAACTGTTAATTACTGACAAATTTTATTTTATTAATATACAATTGAATGATTGAGGAATTTATCATTTACTTACAAATGAATTTCAAGTAAATGTTAATTAATAAATTATAATTTTCGTAATAATTATATGATATACATTCATCTCTGCCAATAAAGTCCCATCAGAATTTAAAAATTCTTATTAATGTCAATAAATAACATTAAAACTCTTAATAAATAACATTAAAACTGCTACAATCTCAATAAAACTTATTAATTGCAATAAAGTACAATTAGAATTTAAAAATTATTATTAATGTCAACAAATAACATTAAAACTCTTAATAAATAATATTAAAACTGCTACAATCTCAATAATGAATCATTCAAATCAATGACATTGAAAACATCCGCGTTTCAAATTGCCTTACACATCTTTAGTAATCATTATAATTGTGATTGAATTAATATAATTCTTCAACAAAAAGTAACATTTTGAAAATCTATATTATCATTTAATTTCATTGTTAAAATAGGTTCAAAAATGTCATTTGTAAGAAAAGAAAATAGGTTCAAATTTGTTGTTTGATTAGGTATCAATTGCCGTTTCATGACAATTGATTAAAGGAAAGTCGTAATATCAAAATTAAAGTCGGTCAACAATATTAAAACTAAATTCGTAATACTAGTAATATCAATAAATAAGATTAAAAGTCTTAAAAAATAACATCAAAATCATAATCAATCATTTAAATCAATGAGGTAGCTTTTGGTATGGTGGAATGGAAGGGCGAATGGAATGGACCATTACGAGGTAATGAAAAATAGTGTATTTGGTTGGTTAAAGGAATGGAATCACCCATTCCACTATGCATTCCATTCCCTCAAAACCATTCCATCCACCACCCATGTTTTTTTTTTCATTCCATCCCTCATTCACCCTTTACTAACAACATCATAACTCTCCACCACCACCCACCACTCACCACCATCATCACCACCCACCACCGATATCGCCACCACCCACCACCGCCGTCACCGCCCATCACCGTCGCCCACCACCGCTGCCGCCACCACCCACCACCACCGTCATCGCTTTCACAAACCACCGCCACCGCTACCTTCACCCACCTACCCACCACCGTCGCCGCCACCCACCACCGTCACATACCCACCGCCGCCATCCAACACCACCATCAACCATCAACCACCCACCGCCACCTCCACCACCCACCACCGTCACTCACCACAATTTCCTTTACCCACCACCGCCACTACTCACCATCGTCATCCACCCACCATCACCGCAATCCACCTCCACCCATCGCCGCCGTTGCCGCCATCCACCACCACGCTACCGCCACACACCACCACCAACCATCACTACCAACAATCACTACCCACCACCGCCACTACTCACCATCGTCGTCTACCCACCATCACGGCGATCCACCTTCACCTTCCACCGTCGCCACCACCGCTGCCGCCACCCACCACCACGCTACCACCACCACCACCATCACCATCACCGCCACTGACACCACCCACCACCGCCACTAACCACCGATTTTATTCCTTCGTCTTTTCATGCCTATCGAACAACACAAAATAATGTTTTGTTTCATTCTCACATGGCAACCAAACAAGATATGGAATGGTAATGATCCATTCCATTACCATGTTCATTCCATTACATCGTCCATTTCATTCCCTCTTTCATTCCATTACCCCATACCAAACAGACGCTAACATTAATCATCCGCCTCTCAAATTGCCATACACATTATCTACAAATTATTATTGTCATATTAAAATTAGGAAACTAAAAATTAGCATACGAATTTGAGACCATGATGACTTGCATCTTGTAATTGATAATTGATTAAAGGAAAGTCTTAATATCAAAATGAAAGTCGGTCAACAAACATTAAAAGTAAATTCGTAATATTAGTATTAGTAATATCGATAAATAAGATTAAAAATATTAATAAATAATAACAAAATCATAATCAATCATCAAAATCAATTACATTAAAAACATCCGCGTTTCAATTTGCCTTGCCAATTATCTACAAATATATTGACATCTTAAAATTATCACACTTATTGAAATTATTTTGTTGATTATAGTTTAATGACAATTGATTAAAGGAAAGTCATAATATAAAAATTAAATTCGGTCAACAATATTAAATTGAAATCCGTAAAAGTAGTAATATCAATAAATAAGATTAAAATCTTAATAAATAATATAAAAATCATAATCAATCATTCAAATCAATGACATTAAAATCATCCGCCTCTCAAATTGACTTAACCATTATCTACAAATTATTATTGTCATATTAAATGATTAGGAAACTAAAAAATAGCATACGAATTTGAGACCATGATGAGTTTAATCATGTAATTGAAAATTGATTAAAAGGAAAAGTCGTAATATCAAAATGAAAGTCGTTCAACAACATTAAAACTAAATTTGTAATATTAGTACTAATAATATCGATAAATAAGATTAAAAATATTAATAAATAACAACAAAATCATAATCAATGACATTAAAAACATCCGCGTTTCAATTTGTTTTACCAATTATATACAAATTATTATTGACCTCTTAAAATTAGCACACGTATTGAAATGATTTTGATGATTATCGTTTAATGGGAATTGATTAAAGGAAAGTCATAATATAAAAATTAAATTCGGTCAACAATATTAAACCGAAATTAGTAAAAATAGTAATATCGATAAATAAGATTATAAATATTATTAAATAACAACAAAATCCTAACCCATCATTCAAATAAATGACATTAAAAACATTTGCGTTTCAAATTGCCTTACCAATTATATACAAATTATTATTGATATCTTAAAATAGTAATATAGATAATCAATTGGTAATTGAGGTGAATTCATCAAAGACGCTTAAAATTAGCACACGAATGTATCACCATTTTGATATTAATCGTGTAAATGACAATTGATTAAAATAAAGTCATAATATCGAAATGAAAGTCGGTCAACAATATTATTTTTACGAATAGTAAAACTAAAATCGTAAAATTAGTATTAGTATTAGTAATATATTTGGTCAACAATACTATTTTTACAAATAGTAAAACTAAAATCATAATATTAGTATTAGTAATATATTCGTAAAAATCGTAATAGAAAATTTTAATTCGATAAATAAGATTAAAAATCATAATAAATAACATTAAATTCGGTCAATTATTATTAATGTTAATAAATAACATTAAAACTCATAACAAATAAGATTAAAAATGAATAAATCTTATTAATTGCAGGCAAGACCAATAACAATTCAAAAAAATAGTAATATAAATAAATGAGATTAAAAATTTTCAATAGTAACCTCAAAATTGTAATCAATAATTGTGACACCCGGCACGTTTAGGTTAACATTTTATAAAACACATAAGTCTATCTTAGCGAAAAACGTTTTCAAGCATACTTAACTAGGTCAATTGAGTCGTGATGATGGTTCCGGGAATCATCCGGAGTCGTTACTGTGATCCACGGGATCACTGGGAGTTGGTCCATAACCATGTTAACACGGATGGGTGATTTGTAGAATCACCGGGTTTAACGCACACACGTAAATCTCGAGTCCCGGGAATTGGTGAACGGAAGGGAACGTGTTAGTTATCATGCATTATGTGCTTACAATCATTATATGACTTGCCGGTATGTGAATACATGTTTATATGTGTTAAAATAGTGATTACGCGTAATTGCATGACATTATAAGTGATTACGCGTAATTGCCAATAGCTATAGGCGATTAGAGCCTAATCGCTAGTAGGTATAGGCGATTAGAGCCTAATCGCTAGTAGGTATAGGCGAGTACAAATTCTAATCGCCTATACTGAACTGTAATCGCCTGACGCGTACTAAAAGACTAGAAACGCCTATAAATACCCCCTTATGTTTTAAAACATCATTTGTGAAACCCTAATACACCCCAAAGCCACCCCACACCTTATTCAACCTCTGCAACATGTTTTTGATCAAGAAATCACATTTCCAAGATTTACATCTCATAATCTTACAATTTCAAGGTGTGTTCTTCATCCCAAACCTTTGTAATGATATTGTTTTGCTCCCTAAAGGTCTAGACCTGGTTTCTAAACATTTGTTTCTTTTAAAACTCAATAAAATCAATTTCTAAACAAACCGAAACCTCTATGCTTGTTATATGTGATGTATTCATGCAAGATAGGATTTTTATCATTTAAACATGGTTGTTATTGTATTATTGATATGTTTCTGATCTAAATAAGTTGATATGATGTTAACCTAGGAGTTTGAAGGTCCATAGATGTGTATTATGGATATTAGGCGTTTTGACTCGTTTGAATGATTATGAAGGATTGATGATGATATGTTGTGTTTTGTTTAACACTTTAACTAAACTCTAGATAACTTATACATAACTTTGTAGCATTTTACTTGACTAGAGTTAGTTAAGTGAGTCACACGATTCACGGTTATAGGTGAACAACTGCAAACACGAGTCTTGAACCCTGAACGTTGGTGAAACAACAAAACAAATAATTGTAGTATAACTCGTTTGATATTATTTGCAATTATGTGCTTATGTGAATTTATTTGTGAACTTGTGTGACGTTACATGTTATTATGTGAAAACACGATACCGAGCTCATAACCGACACTTGACAGATTGAGAATCGTATATAGGTTATAAAATATTTGGTTAAATATTTTATAGATTCATTAAATTTCATATATAAACTATTACGCAAAATTATTTAGAATTAAACGAATCTAATTTTTGTATGCGGGTATACGAGACCGGGTCCATAACCGACTATGATCAGACCGGAAGTTATAAACTAGCTATAAAATATTTGGCTTAAATATTTTATAGGTTATTATTATATATTATTAAAAAAATAGATATACATAGATATATGTTGAAATGGCGTGAAGGCCAAACCAACAAAACAATTATTATTAACGAATACGACAAAAGAAAAATATATACAATAATAATAAGGAAATCGCTGAAGGCAGGTACATGTGGGGACAAGACCAAACAGCCTTAGGCTGTACACGCGTTGTAAGACTTCCGCAGCTGGGCTGCATTCTTGGCACAGCCCAACAGGGTATTTTAAATGCCCAGGTCGTGGGAAACCGACTGAAACTATTATAAATCAATTTTTAACCTCACTTTTCATAATCACACAACCCTAATCTGCCTCTAAACACCCCATTACGAAAATATATACCCTCAACACCTGCTAAGGCTCAAGAACATCATTCGGGAGGCTTGGAAGGTGTTCGGTTCATGATTGTGAAGTGCTTTGGGTATAATATCTAATCCTTTATGTTTTAATCTATTTATATATGTTTTAAAAACACCAAAACTTGTTTATCCAGATCTGATGTGAACTAATAAATATTAGAACATGATTTTTATAAACGTTTAACATGGATAAACAATGTGTAATTGTGTTATTATGTGATATATGTTACGTTATTGCATGGTTTCGCTTTATGAACATGTAGGGTTTAGAGATAATAATATTTATGATAAAAACTTTCATGTTGGGACTGTTATTTTGTTTGATTATGATGTGCTACATGTTTATGGTAATATTTAGGCGATATTATGGTTATAGGATGCGTTAATAAAAAGATTTTAACGTGTTTAAAAATCTGGACAGAATGTTAAACTAGACTTGTAGTGTCTGTAACATGGCTTCAAAGTGTTTGTTTTGATGATTTCTTTGCATGGTTGTATTATACCTGGTCTTAGCTTTTCATAATGGGTAAAAATCGAGTGATTTGGACGTCGTTTGAATAGTTTTTGAAATTTTCTTTGAATAAAGGTCATATCAGATTTTCGGATTAACAAACTGAGTCAAATTTAAACCTTCATAACTCGATTTTTACAAAGAATTAAGTTATGAAATTTGTATAGTAGATTAACATAGGAATAATTTGGCTTTTCCAAGTAGATTCATCCCGTTTGGATGAATACACAATTGTTGGGAATTTTTCTACTAACCTGACCTGTTGTAGAAACTTTCTGGACAGACCTGTGATGTACGATTTTTCATAATTTTTGTGTTTAATTTTTATACAAAAACCAAATATGAGTTAACAACCGAACCACAAAGAATATTCAGTAAATATTTGGTATTCTAATTCGTTGATTTAGTATTTTAAATAAATTAGTTTTGGTGACGCATAATCTGTCCTAAAAAACGCAGATTGTGTATTATGTGTTTACATGACTAATTGAGGTCCTATGTGTTATGTGTTTGATATGTATTTGAATGGGCACTTGTATTTGATACATATGGAGTGTAAAAATAAATGTAACCAACATATTTACCAACGGGTCCGTAGGGTTTACTTATGCATGTAGAATTACTAGGTGTCACCTACACACTTTTGAACATTTAAACGTCTTGGACAAACGGGTTATATGGTGTAAAGGTATTACACATATACTTACTTAGTGACACTTATACTAGGGAGTCGGTAGTGCACCCTACTTGGAGTTTGGATTTATTTGCTTGCATACTAAGGTGAGTTTCACTACTTTTTCTCGAAAGCATGTGTCTCGGGTGGAGACAACTTTGGTAAACATTTTCTAGTCCAGTTTGGGACTACTCAGGTTTTGACTCCTTGTGTGGGTCAGGTTTACGATTCCTTGTGTGGATCGGGTTTTTGATCAGTTTAAAACTTATTGGTCCTTTGTGAACTAAACACTCTATCATTTGGAAAGTCCTTGCATATTATTGGGTTAATCGCTGGAGGCGAACGGGGTATTAGTTGATAGCGCTATTAGGTTGTGCAGCAACCTCATGCCTGAGGTGCTTGAGGCACGGGCATGAACTTCTGACCACATTTGAGAGCTGGTGTTGATAGACACCAGTTATTGAGGCAAATTAGTATGTTACTTAAGGTGTCCCAATAATTCTGTTTAGTTGCAATGAGTGGGTTAGCTACCCTTGACACGCTTAAACTGATGACACTTGAATATTTTAGTCTGGAGGACCTACGCTTTTATTTGGTTACGTGGTTTTGGAAACCAGCGCATTTACAAATTCATTTACTTTACTTTGTGAACTCACCAACTTTATGTTGACACACGCTAGCATGCTTTTGCAGGTAACTAGGTATGGAGCACGACTAGGACATGCATCATGTTATGTCATGGGATTATAAACATTTAAACTGCTTTTGATATTTAACTACTTACTTATGGTTTTGGGCGTGGTGTTTTGCGTAGACTTTTATTTAACTGTTTTGTCATTTGCTTCCGCTATACGTAATTTGGTTTGGTTAAAACTTTTAAACTTGGTTTTTCAATAACGAACTAAATGGTTTGGGCATTTAGGGTCGTTCATGTGACTTATGGCTATAGGATCCTGGTTTGTCATGCGCCTCGCGGTATAAACCCCGCAGTGGAAATTTGAGGGTGTGATAGATTGGTATCAGAGCCATTGGTTATAGTGAACTAGGATTTGCATCTAGTCTATAATCATCATAGCATAAGTATTAGTACACTCATTATCCTCAGCACACTACTTGTTATTTCTTGGATACGTATACTGATCTAACGTATTGCAGGAAAACATGACTAACCCCGCTCATCATAACTACTTTTCTTATCGTCCTCTTGGGAGTTCGCAAAATACATATTTGAACCCGTATGAACAACCAGCTCAGGCAGGGAATCCGGATGAGAATACCAATCGCTGGGAATTAGGTTATTAGAAAAATAATCTAGTCTATAGCCTTAGGACTTTAACCAGTACTTGCTTCAATTACTTGTAGCTCAACCTTATCCTTATCTCTATCCCTATCCTCATCCTTATTCTTAGCCTAACTTGGTCTTGCCTACTCTCTTTCACTTACTTGCTACAATCCTAACGTACTTCTAGATTATTAGGGCAAATTTGTTGGGCTTAGACCTGATCTGTTTTGATAAGCCAACATTTTCGTTTATTCAGGGTTAGATATTTACAATCTTTGTGTTTCATTTTCATTTATACCCCCTCACTCCCGTATAAAATCTAAGTTTTCAACCTCAAATTTTTACAATTCAAATATATTTTCTTCTTATATAATTCCCTCGTTAGCTTAAACTTCATGAATCATTTCTGGGTTTCACAATCCTAATTCATTTTACAAACTTATAATATTACCCATAATTCTAATTATTTTTATCATCTAACCCAAATCATATGTTTCCCTTTACATCATACATAAATCTATTATCTTTGATGTTTCTGGCCAATTTTATTTTAAACTCCCCCCCCTACATTTTTATTTATGTGTATATATATGTACATTTTGAAGATACCATCAACCATAAAATTTCATTACATTCGAGATTTTAAAATCCTTGTTTAAACTGTAACCTTATAATCTGTGTATAGGAGATACTGTAGCACCAAAGCTAAAGAGTTCCGAATTTTGTCAAACTTTCATCACTTGGGAATTTCATAAACTATAACAAATAAATATATATATATATATATATATATATTTTTAAAGTCTTTTATCTCCACAAACTTATTTGCTAAATTTCAAATTTTTATTGAACAATTTGTTGGCGTAACAAATGATTTTCGATAAAAATGTTTTAATCTATTAAGAATCACTTCTTTTATGGATTACTCGAAACCTATTATACAAAACGTCTGAACAAAATCTTGGTTTTTGAAACCCGTCATCGTGTTTGAAATCTTTGACTCACTGAAATATCCTATTCTAAATCCAATTAGTTTGTACTATCTACAAAAAAAAAAGATAGCTATCCTTGCTTTCGCCGAAAACCAATTTTGAAAGTAAAATATTTCCAACCATGGGAAAATTTAACCCTTCGAATCTCCATTTGATTCATATTTGTTTTAAACCGGTTTGAACTTTTACGACTTTGCGTTTATCACAATTATGCTTTACTTTGTAAGGATTCCATGTTTTCTCATACGTTTGATTATAAACATTGATTCGAACCTCATGGTTCACTCCGTATTTGTTACAACGCGCTATCTAATTACCTATGCTTCATGATCTCCTTAGTTTTTATGTTCCTTTTATTTGAAAACCTATTGATTAAACTTCAAATACTTGAACCTTATTAAATTGAAAATCTATTGATTTAGTCCAAAATGTCCATACCCAAAATTTTGTACAAGGATGACCCTTATTCCAAAACCACCAACTACTGTTTTCATCGAAATTTCCACCTACTCTACAAACCACCACTATTATTATTATTATTATTATTATTATTATTATTATTATTATTATTATTATTATTATTATTATTATTATTAATTTTCTTTACGAAATCTCATCTAATTATACAAACCTACCCCACCCCCCCCCCCCCCCATTTTTATTTTTAATTGCATTTTGACCTGCATACTTACTCAAATAAAATTTTTTTTTTCCAAACAAAGGATGAGGGTTTTTGTACCTGTTGCTCAATTAAACTTCGAAAATCTCTTGACTTCTTAAAACATACAACTCTGCTCGATTGGTTGCACCTCAATAAATCAATCACGTTGGAGTTGTCAAAAAAAATCGTCTTTAAATAAAGAATGAAATCATCTTCTGATCACAGCCCGCAACCTCATTTGCCTCAATCTAGGTTGACTATCCACTTTTTTAATTTATCACGAACATGTCTGACTACCTTCTTCCTTTTCTTGATCTATAAACTAACTTTTATTAACTATTTTTACATCCACTATTCTATGCAACTTGATTACTATGGACTTTAATCATTCTCTCAATGATTAAATGTATAATCTTCGCCTTTTCGAACATGAACTTGATTTTCACGATAAACAAACCATTGAAAGTTTGGTACTGATTATTATTATCTTTTTTTTTAAAAAAAAAAATCATGATTACTTGTTACATGAAACTTGATTCTTAATTATACATGAGGATTCGATTATCTACCTGAACATTTGATTACTCATGATACTTGAAAACATGGAATATAAACTATTTGCTATAAACACCCACAGTGTCATTAACCTTGTATAGGGCAACTCTATTACAACTCGCATTCTATACTTGATACTTGATCGATTACATGTACATATTATCAATTTAGAATTTATGTGTGTTATAATTGGTACACTTAATCAAACAACTGATAGAGGATGAAGTACTTGCTCAACAGTTAGTAGAGTACCAAATAACATACTCAACGATTGGTAGAGGTCATCATGCCTGCTCAACAGTCGGTAGAGGCCCTACAACCTGCTCAACGACTGTAGAGGCTATCGCACCTGCTCAACAATCGATGGAGGTTCTTACTCACTGACTGGTAGAAGTCTTTTTCCTGCTCAACAGTTGGACTCATTTTTGGATACAATTACAATGTATATGACTCAATAACAAGGTTAATTGCATTTTTTTACATGTGTGTTTAGAGTTATAGAAGGACACAAAACCCTAATGTAAGGTAAATTGGTGATTGTGGTTCGGAACGTAATCATGAATTTACAGGTACGTTAAGGTAGTGTGAAATTCTATCAAGGTTTTCGGTAGATACCCAATTACAAACCCTAGTAGTTGGTAGTTCATTTAGTCGATCAACACATGCGTAGGATTGGTACTTTTATACAGACTCTTACCCTCCTAGTTAGTTCAGACCCACGTAATCTAACTCTTATTCCTATTCACTTCACCGTAAAACTCATACATAACATCCCATCATTCGAAACACTTTATCGTAGCACCTATGAAATTTTGACATACTACATGGTTGACGTCCAAACATTCACCCAATCACCCACGACCTGCATTTTTATAACTTCGGGACGAAGTTCCCAAAAGTAGGGGAGACTGTAACTGTTTGTATTTCCCCAAAATTTAACCTAACAAAACTTCCCATTTTTTAGTTGACACTCTCATGTATTTTATGACCATATATTAATTACTAAACATTCCTATAAATTTTTAGCCGGTAAAAAAAATTATTAATTATTAATCCCTTATAAATACAAAATTTTTCTCAATAAAACTATATTTCTTTAACCTACTTTATTTCTAAAATAATAGTTATAATAATAAATTTTCTGATATAAAAAGAAATATATAAAAGATAAATATGGTTAAGTCTAAAGATCATACACATGACATAAAAATCATATGAAATATCTAACCCGTTGTGATTCAACTTGTATGTATAATTCAATAATATCTCAAAAAAAAAAAAAAATGAAGAGGAGGATAGGATAGTCAACTTCTTGCTACTCGTTCAAACAAACTGACGCAAATCCGGGACCCTTGCTTTATTTTAATGACCCAAAAATTTAGTCATAAACATTCTTATTTTGAAACTCAAACAAAATCAAGGCATTCAATCTCACGCATGGTGAAATAAATCATCCAGTAATTTGGGTACAATCATGGCCGCACGTCACGCCAACATTCCCTAAACCCAACTCGCGTCCTTAACCCTATATATAAGACAATTATCTTTGCAACATACCTCGACTCATACTGTTATAACCTTTAAACCACCGTTGCGATCTCATCGGAACCCACCCACAACTGTCATCTCCCTCCACTTGAACCACAACAAACCGTCACACCGCCAGTAACTGTCGCACACCCCATGCCCATCGTGCGCACCAACCTCCGGTTTCCTCCTCCGCCTCTGGCTCTCCGGCCAGGTCTGACGGAAGTAGATGCGCCGCCCATTCCAGACCCGACCTGATCGTCCCTCTGTCAACCACCACCGCCACTAGACGATATCTCCATCACCCATTCACCGTTGCAGGTACCACCCGTTTTGTTTTGTTTTTGTTTTTCTATTCCTCTTCGTTTAACCCTTTTAGAGTTGTGGGTTTGGGTTTAAAATTTTGAAGTTGTTTTTGTTTTCTAGTCTTGTGTGTGGTTTTGGGAAATCAGATTTAGAGGGTTGGGTAAGTCTTATGATATGATACTCTTATCTTTATAATCAAACCAGTAACTTAAAGAATGATAACAAAACTAAAGGGATTTATCAAGATTCGGTTTTATGATAAGATTTATATATACTTATTATATTATTGTTTATACTTACAATAAAGTTATCCAAATTTTGCCAATGGAATACATATTTCTGGTCTTTATTTTAAGTCAATCTTAGAATAAATTTTTTTCTTAAGGTAAACCAAAAAGGATATTTTCTCAAAAATCTTAACGTTTAAACATACTATTTTTTTTTATAAGGGTTGAACATCTATGTAAATATTTATATACCAACAACTAAAATACCATTGGATGAAATAAAAGAGGTGATATTTTTTTTTATAGAAAAGTTTTGACATATACAAGTTAAAGATAAACAAATTATCATCTTTTGATCATTTCAATCGTGAAGGTTATCAAATATTATCTAAGTGCCTAGCGGCACTACATTGAGCCATAAAGAAATTCATTATCAAACTAAAGTTGCGATAATATTTAGGCACTCGCGACGCGTGATTCTGTATCGACCCTCGTTAATCCCCGTTAAATTATAGCAAGACCATCATAATCAAGGTGAGTTTTACATAGCCCCTTTTCTATTTATCACCGTTTTTGGGGTGAAACATGTTACAACATTCTATATGCAATTCAATCATCAAAGTGTCTATGTGTTTTTCTATGTTGCATTATGTCTTGAACATGACTAGGGTAAGCACAATTCTAGCATAATCATTAACATTGATCAGCCGACGGTACACAATGATAGATCTATTGGACTGACAATCCCACCCAGATACGTGCCTCCTACAAAGGTAGCGTGGGTGATTGTTATCGCATAACATATTCGAGTGAACCATGAGCGTATGGGATGTACCACATTATAACAGTCACAAGGGTTGATTATGCACTCGATTTACTTCTAGTATGTTTTCACATATGGACTAGACATGCCATGACACTTGAATTGTACAAGTTTTATTCAATTATCAAAACCTATGTAATTCTCACCAACTTTTGTTGACCCAAAATATTTTCAAACTTAACATGTTTCAGGTTATAGCTTGCTCGAAGATTAGAGTTAATGCTTGAAGATGCGTAGCTAGTATTTTTTTATCTTGATGTACAAATTCTTAGAACAATTGTATGTAATTTATTTAAATCATATATTGAAACTTATTATTTACCATGAGCTACTGAACAATCATCAATACGTGACATCCCGATGTTTCCGCCATCGGTTGGGGTGTTACATATAATACTGTATGGCAATTTCAGTCTTGGAGGCAGAATGCCGATGGGGCTATTAAACGCATGGAAAGAGAAATCGACCACTTGTTTGGTGAATTGGAAAGGGTTAATAAGGAAGCTGCACAGGATAGACATGAGAGGTCGATTGCTATTCAGGAGACAGCACGGTTAAGGGAGGAGTTGACCTTGGTCCGTAACAAGCTTGAGGAAGCTCTAGCTCAAAATGGTGTTGAACCAGAGGAGGACCCAGAGGAGGACCCAGAGGAGGATCCAGAGGAAGATCCAGAAGAGGATCCCGAGGAAGAGCCTGCAGTAGGAGGATTTGATGCTTTCGGGGCAGCGATGGATGCGGCGCTCGAGGAAGAGCTTGAGCCTGAGGAGGAGGAGCCACTAGAGATAGAGATTGAGGATGAGAGCGAGGATGAGGGCTCATGTATCTCCATGGATCGCGGGGATGATTGATTACTTTTTATCTTCTTGTTATCTTAGTATTCCATATACATTCTTATTACGACTTCTGTTTTTATCGTTGTGAGACTTGAGGATTGTTTATCTTATGATTGGATTCTTATTTACTACTATTAATTGATTCCTTTATTCTATTCTCGCGCATGTTATTTATATTCTAGTTTACTTGTACTATGTGAACGATTGTATGTGGGACATATTATTGTTTTCTCATGAGTATAATGTAAATGTAGAATTACTATGGCGGGAAGAGGACACGGGAGAGGCAACATCAACATGACTCAAGCGGAGTTGAATGCACATATCAACGACAGGGTGGTGGAAGCCCTCGCAGCTTTTCAAGCTGGTAACTCTATCTCGCTCTAAACTTTCCTCTAGACTCCAACGTTACGCACTTTTATTCATTCGTGGTTTCTTCGCTTTTTGTAACTCAGGTCAACTTGGGCATCACCCTCCAGTCTGCACCTACAAGTCCTTCATGGACTGCAAGCCACAGAACTTTGGAGGATCTGAAGGGGCTGTCGGGCTACTGAGGTGGTTCGAAAAACTGGAATCTTGCTTCGCTATGTGTAACTGTCCACCAGCTGACAGGGTGAAATATGCCACTGCTACTCTCGAAAATTTGGCATTATCATGGTGGAACTCTCAAGTGCAAATGCTAGGTGTGGAAGTGGCTAACGCAACACCTTGGGCGGATTTCAAGGAACTAATGAAGGAGGAGTACTGTCCTTGAGATGAGATCCAAAAGTTAGAGACTGAGTATCTCAATATGAAGATGGTGGGATCGGAGATTGAGAAATATACCACCAGATCACATGAACTGGCGGTGATGTGCCCAAATTACTCCAATCCGCCCTACAAGAGAATCGAGTTATACATCAAGGGCTTGGTGCCCCAAATCAAGAGCATGGTTACTGCTTCTAACCTCAACACCATCCGGCAAGTTATTCGTATGGCCCATCAGCTGACTGATCAGAAGGTGGAAGAGGGATTGTTACCTCCTCGTGGTGCTTCATCTTCTGGTACTAATGATAATAAGAGGAAGTGGGAGAATGCATCTGGCAAACCCCCAGGGAATGGCAGTCAGCAGCAGCAGCAGCAGAATAAGAGGCATGGCAACCATGGCAGTAGTAACAACCGCAACAACTCTCAGGGAGGTTATGAGGGGAACCAACCTAAGTGCAACAGGTGCAATAGGCATCACACTGGGACGTGTGGCAATGTTAAGTGTGATCGATGTGGCAAGATGGGTTATAAGCAGAGGGACTGTAGGGTTTATATCCTGGGAATTCCGCCAGTTGCACAGCAGGGGCAACAGCAGAGTGGTGGTAAAGGTTGTTACCAGTGTGGAAGTGAGAATCATTTCAAGAGGAACTGTCCACAGCTGAATGGTAATGGTAATGGCAACAATAGGGGTAACAACAACAACGGTGGTGGTAACAGGACGGGAAACAACAACACCACTAATGCTGGAAACAACAATAACAACGGGAACAACAACAATGGGGCTCGTGGGAGAGCATTCGTGATTGGCTCTGGGGAGGCTAGGACTGATAATAACGTCGTGACGGGTACGTGCGCCTTGAACGACACTCTTGCTTCTATTTTATATGATACTGGTGCGGACTATAGTTTTGTGTCATCAAAACTTAGTAAACAATTAGGGATGGTTCCTACTCTTCTTGATACCCCATACTTTATTGAATTGGCTGATGGGAAGCCTGTCGAGGTAACCCATATACATCGTGACTGTAAGCTCGATTTGAATGGGCAATTGTTTTCCATCAACCTCTTACCTATCACCCTAGGTAGCTTTGACCTCGTGGTTGGCATGGACTAGTTGTCCAAGAAGCATGCTGAAATTCTCTGTCAGGATAAGATTGTTCGTATTCCCCTCCCAAGTGGAGAACTTTTATCTATACAGGGTGATCGAGGTGGTGCCATGGTGGGCATCATCTCCTATTTGAAGGCCCAGAAGTGTATTCGTAAGGGCTGTCCAGCCATTTTGGCTAACATATCTGACACTCGAGCTGAAACTGAAACCAAGATTAAGGACATCCCAGTAGTCCGAGATTTCCCAGATGTCTTCCCAGAGGAATTACCTGGACTTCCACCCATTCGTCAAGTGGAGTTCCAAATTGATATTGCGCCTGGAGCAGCTCCAGTTGCACGCGCACCATACCGCCTAGCACCAGGTGAACTTCAAGAACTATCTACCCAACTCCAAGAGCTATTGGATAGGGGTTTCATTAGACCTAGTTCTTCGCCATGGGGAGCTCCAGTTCTGTTTGTTAAGAAGAAGGACGGGAGTTTCCGCATGTGCATTGATTATCGGGAGTTGAACAAAGTGACGGTTAAGAACCGTTACCCTTTGCCTCGTATTGATGATTTGTTCGACCAACTGCAAGGGTCGAGTTTCTACTCTAAGATTGACTTGAGGTCAGGATACCATCAGCTGAGAGTCCGAGAGGATGATGTGGCAAAGACAGCCCTTCGAACTCGTTATGGACATTATGAATTTTTGGTGATGCCATTTGGGCTAACTAATGCACCAGCTGTATTCATGGATCTAATGAACCGTGTGCGCAAGCCCTATTTGGACAAATTCGTCATAGTGTTCATAGATGACATACTGATTTATTCCAAGAGCAGGGAAGAGCATGAGCAACACCTGCAGCTGATCTTGGAACTATTGAGAAATGAGCAGTTGTATGCAAAATTCTCTAAATGTGACTTTTGGATTCGAGAAGTCCAATTTCTTGGACATGTGGTTAACGAGGCAGAAATACATGTTGATCCCGCCAAGATTGATGCTATTAAAAAGTGGGAGGCTCCTAAGACTCCTACTGAGGTGCGCCAGTTTCTTGGTCTCGCGGGATACTATCGCAGATTCATTGAGGGATTCTCTAAGATCGCTAAACCTCTCACCGCCTTGACACAGAAGGGTATTACTTACAAGTGGGGAGATGCCTAAGAATCTGCTTTTCAGTTACTGAAGTCAAAACTTTGCAGTGCACCTATACTATCATTACCTGAGGGTACAGAGGACTTCGTAGTGTACTGTGATGTGTCTATCCAAGGGTTAGGGTGTGTGCTAATGCAGCGTGATAAGGTAATTGCGTATGCCTCACGTCAATTGAAGGTTCATGAGAAGAACTACACCACCCATGACTTGGAACTAGGAGAAGTGGTTTTTGCTCTAAAGATCTAGAGGCATTATCTCTATGGGACGAAGTGTACGATCTTCACTGACCACAAGAGCCTCCAACACATATTCGATCAAAAGGAGCTGAACATGCGACAGCGTCGATGGGTCGAGCTTCTAAATGATTACGACTGTGCCATCAAGTACCACCCAGGGAAAGCTAACGTAGTAGCTGATGCCCTCAGTCGGAAGGAAACGAAACCTAAACGGGTACAAGCCTTACAACTTACCATTCATTCTAATCTTCCTGATAAGATACGTGAAGCCCAAGGCGAGGCCTTGAAAGGAGAAAACATCGAGCTTGAAACACTACATGGTGCTGATAAGCACTTGGAACTAAAGACAGATGGTCTTCAGTACTTTATGGATCGAGTCTGGATACCACGTTTTGGGGATCTCAGACAACTGGTGCTTGATGAAGCTCACACCTCTCGATACTCGGTACATCCTGGTTCGGACAAGATGTACCAAGATCTTAAAACTCTTTACTGGTGGCCAAACATGAAAGCCGAAATAGCCACTTATGTTAGTAAGTGCTTGACTTGTGTGAAGGTTAAGATCGAATATCAGAAACCTTCAGGCCTACTCCAGCAACCAGAAATCCCTATGTGGAAATGGGACGGGATTTCTATGGATTTCATTACAAAGCTTCCTAGAACGCCAACGGGCCATTACATGATTTGGGTTATTGTGGATCGTTTAACCAAATCGGCACACTTTCTGGCAATAAAGGAAACGGACTCGCTGGAGAAACTAGCAAATCTCTACATCAAGGAGGTAGTCTCCAGGCATGGGGTGCCTACTTCTATTATATCTGATCGCGATGCGCGATTCACTTCTCATATATGGACTACTCTCCAAAACGCTTTGGGAACTCGCTTAGATATGAGCACAGCCTATCACCCACAGACGGATGGACAGAGTGAACGTACCATCGAAACATTGGAAGATCTGCTACGAGCGTGTGTGGTGGATTTTGGCAACAGTTAGGATAAGCACTTGCCTTTGATTGAATTCTCTTATAACAACAGCTACCACACTTCAATACAGTGTGCGCCTTTTGAGGCACTTTATGGACACAAGTGTAGGTCTCCCATCTGCTGGACTGAGGTTGGGGATAGCCAGCTAACAGGTCCCGAACTCGTGCACGAAACTTCAGAGAAAATAGTGCAAATCAGAAACCGGATGGCTGCTGCTCGGGATCGACAGAAAAGTTACGCTAATAAGCGTAGGAAACCTTTAGAGTTCCAGGTTGGGGACAAGGTTTTGTTAAAGGTGTCACCTTGGAAGGGGGTGATACGCTTTGGGAAACGGGGAAAATTGAACCCACGATACGTTGGACTATTCGAGATTGTCAAAAAGATTGGTCCGGTAGCTTACCAGCTAAACTTGCCTGATGAACTCAGTGGAGTGCACAATGTATTCCACGTATCAAACGTGAAGAAATGCCTATCGGATACGACACTGGTAGTGCCACTAGAGGAGATTCAGGTAGACAACCAGCTGCGGTTCGTGGAAGAACCAGTGGAGATTCTTGAGCAGGCCGTCAAGAAACTCAGACAAAGCACTATACCTGTTGTTAAGGAACGGTGGAATTCCCGTCTAGGACCGGAATATACGTGGGAGCGCAGAGATCATATGCGACTCAAATATCCACACCTCTTTACTGAACCTGAACCTGTGTGTAGATCGAACGCCGAAAATAAAGCAGCTCGCTCAAAGTGAATTTCGGGCCGAAATTCCTTTCAACTTGGGGATGATGTGACATCCGGGAACCAAGCGCATACTTTTCTAGCTGCCTTTATTGTTTACTTGCTGAATTTCGGGACGAAATTCTTTTCAACTTGGGGATGATGTGATACCCCGCAATTTCAGGTTAACACTTTAACTAAACTCTAGATAACTTATACATAACTTTGTAGCATTTTACTTGACTAGAGTTAGTTAAGTGAGTCACACGATTCACGATTATAGGTGAACAACTGCATACACGAGTCTTGAACCCTGAACGTTGGTGAAACAACAAAACAAATAATTGCAGTATAACTCGTTTGATATTATTTGCAATTATGTGTTTATGTGAATTTATTTGTGAACTTGTGTGACGTTACATGTTATTATATGAAAACACGATACCGAGCTCATAACCGACACTTGACAGACCGAGAATCGTATATAGGTTAGAAAATATTTGGTTAAATATTTTATAGATTCTTTAAATTTCATATATAAACTATTACGCAAAATTATTTAGAATTAAACGAATCTAATTTTTGTACGCGGGTATACGAGACCGGGTCCATAACCGACTATGATCAGACCGAAAGTTATAAACTAGCTATAAAATATTTGGGTTAAATATTTTATAGGTTATTATTATATATTATATATTATTAAAAAAATAGATATGCATAGATATATGTTGAAATGGCGTGAAGGCCAAACCAACAAAACAATTATGTCAGCCAAATAATATTTTGACTCAACATCTCTAAACATGTCAGATCAATTATTATTAACGAATACGACAAAAGAAAAATATATACAATAATAATAAGGAAATCGGTGAAGGCAGGTGCATGTGGGGACAAGACCAAACAGCCTTGGGCTGTACACGCATTGTAAGACTTCCACAGCTGGGCTGCATTCTTGGCACGGCCCAACAGGGTATTTTAAAAGCCCAGGTCGTGGGAAACCGACTTAAACTATTATAAATCAATTTTTAATCTCACATTTCATAATCACACAACCCTAATATGCCTATAAACACCCCATTACGAAAATATATACCCTCAACACCTGCTAAGGCTCAAGAACATCATTCGGGAGGCTTGGAAGGTGTTCGGTTCGTGATTGTGAAGTGCTTTGGGTATAATATCTAATCCTTTATGTTTTAATCTATTTAATTATGTTTTCAAAACACCAAAACTTGTTTGTCCAGATCTGATGTGAACTAATAAATATTAAAACATGATTTTTATAAAGGTTTAACATGGATAAACAATGTATAATTGTGTTATTATGTGATATATGTTACGTTATTGCATGGTTTCGATTTATGAACATGTAGGGTTTAGAGATAATAATATTTATGATAAAAACTTTCATGTTGGGACTGTTATTTTGTTTGATTATGATGTGCTACATGTTTATGGTAATATTTAGGCGATATTATGGTTATAGGATGCGTTAATAAAAAGATTTTAACGTGTTTAAAAATCTGGACAGAATGTTAAAGTCGACTTGTAGTGTCTGTAACGTGGCTTCAAAATTTTTGTTTTGATGATTTCTTTGCATGGTTGTATTATACCTGGTCTTAGCTTTTCATAATGGGTAAAATCGAGTGATTTGGAGGTCGTTTGAATAGTTTTTGAAATTTTCTTTGAATAAAGGTCATATCAGATTTTCGGATTAACAAACTGAGTCAACTTTAAACCTTCATAACTCGAGTTTTACAAAGAATTAAGTTATGAAATTTGTACATAGATTAACATTGGAATAATTTGGCTTTTCCAAGTGGATTCATCCCGTTTGGATGAATACACAATTGTTGGGAATTTTCTACAAACCTGACCTATTGTAGAAACTTCCTGGACAGGCCTGTGATGTACGATTTTTCATAATTTTTGTTTTTAGTTTTTAGACAAAAAAAAATACGATTTAACAACCAAACCCCAAAGAATATTCAGTAAAAATTTGGTAGTCTAATTCGTTGATTTAGTATTTTAAATAAATTAGTTTTGGTGACACACAATCTGTCCTAAAAAACGCAGATTGTGTATTATGTGTTTACATGACTAATTGAGGTCCTATGTGTTATGTGTTTGCTATGTATTTGAATGGGCACTTGTATTTGACGCATATGGAGTGTAAAACTAAATGTAACCAACATATTTACCAACGGTTCCGTAGGGTTTACTTATGCATGTAGAATTACAAGGTGTCACCTACACACTTTTGAACATTTAAACGTCTTGGAGAAACGGGTTATATGGTGTAATGGTATTACACATATACTTACTCAGTGACACTTATACTAGGGAGTCGGTAGTGCACCCTACTTGGAGTTTGGATTTATTTGCTTGCATACTAAGGTGAGTTTCACTACTTTTTCTCAAAAGCATGTGTCTCCGGTGGAGACAACTTTGGTAAACGTTTTCTAGTCCAGTTTGGGACTACTCAGGTTTTGACTCCTTGTGTGGGTCAGGTTTACGATTCCTTGTGTGGATCGGGTTTTTGATCAGTTTAAAACTTATTGGTCCTTTGTGAACAAAACACTCTATCATTTGGAAAGTCCTTGCATATTATTGGGTTAATCGCCGGAGGCGAACGGGGTATTAGTTGATAACGCTATTAGGTTGTGCAGCAACCTTATGCCTGAGGTGCTTGAGGCACGGGCATGAACTTCTGACCACATTTGAGAACTGGTGTTGATAGACACCAGTTATTGAGGCAAATTAGTATGTTACTGAAGGTGTCCCAATAATTCTGTTTAGTTGCAATGAGTGGGTTAGCTACCCCTGACACGCTTAAACTGATGACACTTGAATATTTTTGTCTGGAGGACCTATGCTTTTATTTGGTTACGTGGTTTTGGAAACTAGCGCATTTACAAATTCATTTACTTTACTTTGTGAACTCACCAACTTTATGTTGACACACGCTAGCATGCTTTTGCACGTAACTAGGTATGGAGCACGACTAGCACATGCATCATGTTATGTCATGGGATTATAAACATTTAAACTGCTTTTGATATTTAACTACTTACTTATGGTTTTGGGCGTGGTGTTTTGCGCAGACTTTTATTTAATTGTTTTGTCATTCGCTTCCGCTATACGTAATTTGGTTTGGTTAAAACTTTTAAACTTGGTTTTTCAATAACGAACTAAATGGTTTGGGCATTTAGGGTCGTTCATGTGACTTATGGCTATAGGATCCTGGTTTGTCATGCGCCTCGCGGTATAAACCCCGTAGTGGAAATTTGAGGGTGTGACAGTTTACTCTAGGATGATGCTAGAATAGTTGGATAATGTCGGACAACGTCGTTATGTGATGAAATCTAGATATTTGCTATTTAGGGTAAGATTTGCATGATTGATGGGATGTTTACATGCTCGTTATGCTATTTGGGGAAAACACTTGCATTCGGGACAGCTAGGGCGATAATAAATTAGGGGTTTTGCTTAAAATAATTTGATTAATGTTTTCGGTTTGATATTGGGTGTTTCCACATATTTCGGATCTGATTTGGAGGTTTAAACGCGCAAAAAGGCGGAATCGTGCAGCAGGGGCGATTAGGGGATCCCTAATCGCCTATAATAGGGGTGATTGGCCCCAATCGCGTGTTACATGGGGCGATTAGGGGCCTAATCGCATGAAGGTCGTGTGATTACAATCCTAATCGCCTGTTGACTCCTTCTAATCACCAGTTGACTTTTCCTAATTGCATGTTTGATTCCTAATCGCGTGTACTGCTGTCATATGTGCATTTTAACATCCCGAAACACGGTTTGACACCTAGGAACATGTTAGGAACCCCATAACATGTCTAATAACTTGGTAACACGTGTTTGGACTTGTTTATGCGTTAATTGGGCGTTATGCTAGATAGGGTGAATGTTTGCGCATGCTAAGTGTTTAATTGCATATGTTGCATGATATCTTGTATGTGGCTAAGACGTGGGATGTCGGGTCACCAATGGGATGTCGGGTTTTGTCTGGTTTGGTCGGTTTAACATTTAAACATGTTTTCAACATACACAGTCACGGTCCGGACAATTTGGGGACTGATTAGCCTTCGGGTTAGTAGTCATCACACTTATGTAAACTCATTGATAGGTCGCCACTAGTAGGAACTATTACACACGTATCGGATTTCTATTTTACTGAGGACGCACTCTAAGGTGAGTTTCACGGCCCCTCTTTTATACACTTTTTCTCGGGGGAGAAGCATGCCACACATTTTAACAAATACAACGTTATGTTTTTGAAACGCAACGCTTATGAAACACAACACTTTTTGAAACGCAAGGCTTATGAAACGCAACAATTTTGAAATGCAACGCTTATGAAACGCAACGCTTGTTTTAAATTACTATACGACGAAACGCAACACTAAGTCCCTAGGAAACCATGAATGTGCGGGGCACAACGGGGGAAATGTGGATAGATCTATTGGGCTTGACGAACCCCACCCGACGGCTGGGAGACGGGCGGGTGCATATTGTCTCTATTTTCGGCAACTCAAACATGGGCGGCAACACACACAATGCTTGTCAGTAATGGTTTCGGCAACACAGTCGTAGTAGTAAGGAAACGTTTGTTATGTACTTAAAGGTTTTGCATACTTGGTACTTTTGAGATGAAACTCTTTACGCTTGAAACGCTTTGTGAACTTAAAACCTGTGAACTCACCAGCATTATATGTTGACGTCTTTTTGGCATGTTTTCTCAGGTCGCTAAGGTAGCAGCAATGAGTTTAGGCGCACGGAGTCTCACGGCGTCTAGGATCCATTTGCATTTCATTTTGAGTATTATCAGACTTTCATGTTTTACTTTTGAGGTGTAATAAAGTTTTACGCTTCCGCAAGCGATGGTTGAATTTTTGAAACTTAATGGTCAATTTACATTGTTTTCATATCATATAGATGTCGTTTATTGTGACCGTTGACTTGGATCCTGGTGTGTCACGAGCCTCGCGGTAAAACCCCGCATGTTGAAATTTGAGGGTGTGACAGATTGGTATTAGAGCCAATGGTTATAGTGAACTAGGACTGCATGTAGAGTCTAGTCTATAGCCGAGTATCACACACGTTAGACGGTCACACATAGTTTGGAGTCGTGTCATTTAGTAAACATACTAATCTTGTCGGGTTGTAGGTGTCCTCATCAAACAGTATCGTATTATCTATCCTTGGACTATTTCTACACTTATTCTATCTTCTTCTTCGGGTTTGAAGATGAAGGGGCTTATCGCTTATACTTGACAGTAGTGTACATTGAAGTGGCTTCAGCACATTCTTGAGATTTTTCCGGGATTTGGATATCTCCCCTCTATGCTCTAATGTACATTCTTGCCTACACACATACTATCCTGCACTAGTACTTGTCATAGTACCCCCTGAGTGATTGTTCATTTTGGGGACCTTCGTGCGATAACGGTTTCTTTTAAGAATGTGGGTGTCGGGTGATTGGAAGTTCTAGCTAGAAGCACGCCTAGAGGACCATGTAGAGCGATTTTTTATTTCGGGTGCACACGAAATCATAAATCGAAATGCATGAAAATCTTGGTGGACTTCGAGTTCGGACAGATGATCATGCTGGAACCCCGTTCTAAATTCATTTGGTCACTAGTAGTTTGATCTAGTAGTGATGCTGAGTATCTTGTTTGTGTTTTGGGAAAACATGTCTGGTTGTGCTAGTGGACGTACTGGGGGACGCCGTGGTGGCGGCGGGGGCCGCACGGGCGGTGGACGAGGTGGTGGGAACATCACCATGACTCAGGCGGAGTTGGAGCACTTGTTGCAGCAGCAGTTCAACGTTGCGTTGGCTGCTTTCCAGGCTGCTCAGCAGACCCTGGGAAATACTAATCAGGTGCAGTCTGGGTGTACCTACAAGAAGTTCATGGACTGTAAGCCCCATTACTTCAATGGGACTGATGGGGTAGTGGGAATGCTCTGGTGGTTGGAGAAGATCGAGTCGGTGTTCGCTATGTGTAACTATCCTGACGCTGATCGCGTCAAGTATGCTTCTGCTACCCTGGAGGGTCATGCCCTGACCTGGTGGAACTCTACCACTGCTAGCCTTGGCTTGGGTGAGGCCAATGCTATGCCGTGGTCCGAGTTTGTTCAGATGTTGCAAGCGGAGTATTGCCCGAGGGATGAGATTATGAAGTTGTAGCATGAGTTTTGGAATCTGAAGATGGTTGGGTCGGAGATCGAGGAGTTTACTGCTAGGCACAACGAGTTGGCTGTGATGTGCCCCGGTTTGGCTACACCGGAGTACCGGAGGATTGAGCACTACGTTGCTGGGTTAGTGCCGGAGATTGCTGGACTTGTTGTCGCTGTTGATCACACTACTATGTTGGCCACTGTTCGGGCAGCTCACAAGCTGACCAACATGAAGGTTGCTGAGGGCATTCTACCTCCGAGGGGTGCTGCTATGAAAGCCCCTGCGGACAACAAGAGGAAGTGGGAGAGTGCTGGGAAGAACATTGGGTCGTCATCTGAGCAGAAGACTGGGGGTTATGTTGATAAGAGTCCGAAGTGTAACACGTGTGGGTATCACCATATTGGGGGTTGCGATGAGTTTCGCTGTAGACGTTGTCAGCGAGTCGGTCACTTGGCCAAGGATTGTAGGGCCAATCTTCAGCCAAAGCAGACTCAAGTGGTTGTCCCCGCTCCCGCTGCTCCTCGGGGAAACAATGGGTGTTTTAACTGTGGGAAGACTGGATACTTCAAGCGGGATTGTCCCAAGCTGAAGCAAGGCGAGGGTGGCGGTCGAACTGCTCCGGCTCGTGCTTATGTCATCGGTGCTAGGGTAAACGTGGAGGATCCCGATACTGTTACTGGTGAGTATTCTTTTCTTGATTCTCGTTATACTTGTATTCATTCTCATTCACATTGTTTGGCGATTCGTATTCTTTGTGTGCATTCTGTTTGATATTTGGTCATTGTTTTGCATTCATGGGTTTGATGTGGGTCCTTTGGAGATGCTACTTGGATAGTACCGGTGTATCCTTTATACCGATCACAGTAGTCTCTAGTAGGCCTTCGATCAAGAGGATTCATTGTTTTGTATTCACTTTGGGGAGGGTTCCCCGGCATAGAGTATTTGTTGATATCATCTTTCGTTCGTGGTTATCATTTCGTTTGCGTTCTGGGAAACGTTATTTGGGTTAGGTCGACACTCATTACTGTTGAAGAGTGAATCTCGGGGCGATATTCCTTTCAACAGGGGGATGATGTGACAACCGGGAAAATTTTTCTTTTTATCGCTTCGTTCTCTTTGACTTCGGGAAATTTTTGGGACGAAAATTCTTTCAACAGGGGGATGATGTGACACCCGGCACGTTTAGGTTAACATTTTATAAAACACATAAGTCTACCTTAGCGAAAAACATTTTCAAACATACTTAACTAGGTCAGTTGAGCCGTGATGATGGTTCTGGGAATCATCGGGAGTCGTTACTGTGATCCACGGGATCACTGGGAGTCGGTCCATAACCATGTGAACACGGATGGGTGATTTGTAGAATCGCCGGGTTTAACGCACACACGTAAATCTCGAGTCCCGAGAATTGGTGAACTGATGGGAACGTGTTAGTTATCATGCATTATGTGCTTACAATCATTATATGACTTGCCGGTATGTGAATACGTGTTTATATGTGTTAAAATAGTGATTACGCGTAATTGCATGACATTATAGGTGATTACGCGTAATTGCATGACATTATAGGTGATTACGCGTAATTGCATGACATTATAGGTGATTACGCGTAATTGCATGACATAATAGGTGATTATGCGTAATTGCCAATAGGTATCGGCAATTAGAGCCTTATCACTAGTAGGTATAGGCGATTAGAGCCTAATCGCTAATAGGTATAGGCGATTACAAATTCTAATCGCCTATACTGCACTGTAATCGCCTGACGCGTACTAAACGACTAGAAACGCCTATAAATACCCCCCCTTATGTTTTAAAACATCATTTGTGAAACCCTAATACACCCCAAAGCCACCCCACACCTTATTCAACCTCTGCAACACGTTTTTGATCAAGAAATCACATTTCCAAGCTTTACATCTCATAATCTTACAATTTCAAGGTGTGTTCTTCATCCCAAACCTTTGTAATGATATTGTTTTGCTCCCTAAAGGTCCATACTTGGTTTCTAAACATTTGTGTCTTTGAAAACTCATTAAAATCAGTTTCTAAACAAACCCAAACCTCTATGCTTGTTATATGTGATGTATTCATGCAAGATAGGATTTTTATCGTTTAAACATGGTTGTTCTTGTATTATTGATTTGTTTCTGATCTAAATGAGTTGATATGATGTTAACCTAGGAGTTTGAAGGTCCATAGATGTGTATTATGGATATTAGGCGTTTTGACCCGTTTGAATGATTATGAAGGATTGATGATGATATGTTGTGTTTTGTTGATTGTTTGAGGTTAGGGTTTACTCTAGGATGATGCTAGAACAGTAGGATAATGTCGGACAACGTCGTTATGTGATGAAATCTGGATATTTGTTATTTAGGGTAATTTTTGCATGATTGATGGGATGTTACATGCTCGTTATGCTATTTTGGGAAAACGCTTGCATTCGGGACAGCTAGGGCGATAATAAATTAGGGGTTTTTGCTTAAAATAGTTTGATTAATGTTTTGGGTTTGATATTGGGTGTTTCCACATGTTTCGGATCTGATTTGGAGGGTTAAACGCGTAAAAAGGCGGAATGGTGCAGCAGGGGCGATTAGGGGATCCCTAATCGCCTATAATAGAGGCGATTGGCCCCAATCGCGTGTTACATGGGGCGATTGGGGGCCTAATCGCATGAAGGTCATGTGATTACAATCCTAATCGCCTGTTGACTCTTTCTAATCACCAGTTGACTTTTCCTAATTGCCTGTTTGATTCCTAATCGCATGTACTGCTGTCATATGTGCATTTTAACATCCCGAAACACGGTTTGACACCTAGGAACATGTTAGGAACCCCGTAACATGTCTAATAACTTGGTAACATGTGTTTGGACTTGTTTATGCGTTAATTAGGCGTTATGCTAGATAGGGTGAATGTTTGCATGCTAAGTGTTTAATTGCATATGTTGCATGATATCTTGTATGTGGCTAACACGTGGGATGTCGGGTCACCAATGGGATGTCGGGTTTTGTCTGGTTTGGTCGGTTTAACGTTTAAACATGTTTTCAACATACAAGGTCACGGACAATTTGGGGACTGATTAGCCTTCGGGTTAGTAGTCATCACACTTATGTAAACTCATTGATAGGTCGCCACTAGTAGGGACTATTACACACGTATCGGATTTCTATTTTACTGAGGACGCACTCTAAGGTGAGTTTCACGGCCCCTCTTTTAAACACTTTTTCTCGGGGGAGAAGCATGCCACACATTTTAACAAATACAATGTTATGTTTTTGAAACGCAACGCTTATGAAACGCAACACTTTTTGAAACGCAATGCTTATGAAACGCAACACTTTTCAAACGCAACGCTTATGAAACGTAACACTTTTGAAACGCAACGCTTATGAAACGCAACACTTTTCAAACGCAACGCTTATGAAACACAATGCTTGTTTTAAATTACTATACGACGAAATGCAACGCTAAGTCCCTAGGAAACCATGAATGTGCGGGGCACAATGGGGGAAATGTGGATAGATCTATTGGGTTTGACGAACCCCACCCGATGGCTGGGAGCCGGGCGGGTGCATATTGTCTCTATTTTCGACAACTAAAACACGGGCGGCAACACACGCAACACTTGTCAGTAATGGTTTCGGCAACACAGTCGTAGTAGTAAGGAAACGTTTGTTATGTACTTAAAGGTTTTGCATACTTGGTACTTTTGAGATGAAACTCTTTACGCTTGAAAGGCTTTGTGAACTTAAAACCTGTGAACTCACCAGCATTATATGTTGACGTATTTTTGGCATGTTTTCTCAGGTCGCTAAGGTAGCAGCATTGAGTTTAGGCGCACGGAGTCTCACGGTGTCTAGGATCCATTTGCATTTCATTTTGAGTATTATCAGACTTTCATGTTTTACTTTTGAGGTGTAATAAAGTTTTACGCTTCCGCAAGCGATGGTTGAATTTTTGAAACTTAATGGGCAATTTACGTTGTTTTCATATCATATAGATGTCGTTTATTGTGACCGTTGACTTGGATCCTGGTGTGTCACGCGCCTCGCGGTAAAACCCCGCATGTGGAAATTTGTGGGTGTGACAATAATTAAATCAATTACCTTAAAAACATCGGTGTTTCAAATTGACTTAGCAATTATCGACAAATTATTATTGACATCTTAAAATTTACACATTAATATTGAAATGATTTTGATGATTATCTTTTAATGAGAATTGATTAAAGTAAAGTCATGATATAAAATATTAAATTTGGGCAATAATAGTAAGCATAATTTCGTAAAAATAGATTAAACATAATTTCGTAAAAATACTAATATAAATAAAATAAAAGAGAATAACAATCGTAATAAATCACATTAAATTCAGTCAATTATTATTAATGTCAATAAATAACATTAAAACTCATAATAAATAACATTAAAATGAATAAATCTTCTTAATTGCAATCAATACCAATCATAATTCGTAAAAATTGTAATATAAAAAAAGAGATAAAAAATAATAATAAATAATCTCAAAATCATAATAAAAAATTCAAATTAATTACATTAAAAACATCCGTGTTTGAAATTGACTTACCAATTATTGACAAATGTTTATTGACATATTAAAATTAGCACATTACTATTTAAATGATTTTGATAATTATCGTTTAATGAGAATTGATTAAAGGAAAGTCATAATGTAAAAAATTAAATTCGGTCAATAATATTAAACATAAATTCGTAAAAACAGTAATAAAAATAAATGAGATTAAAATCTTTAATAAGTAACATTAAATTCGCTCAATTATTATTAATGTCAATAAATAATATTAAACATAATTTCATAAAAATAGATTAAATATAATTTCGTTTTAATAGTAATATAAATAAATGAGATTAAAAATCGTAATAAATAACATTAAGTTCGGTCAATTATTATTAATGTCAATAAATAACATTAATTGTAACATAATAAAAATACATAAAAAATGAATAAATCTTATTAATTGCAATCAAGACCAATCATAATTAGTAAAAATAGTAATATAAATAAATGAGATTAAAAATCTTAATAAATAACCTAAAAATCGTAATAAAAAATTCAAATCAATTACATTTAAAACATCCACATGTGAAATTGACTTACCAATGATTGTCTGTTTATTATTGACATCTAAAAATTAGCATATTAATGAGAATTGATTAAAGGAAAGTCATAATATAAAAAATTAAATTCGGTCAATAATAATAATAATCATAAATTCGAAAAACCGTAATATAAATAAATAAGATTAAAATTTTTAATAAATAACATTAAATTCGGTCGATTATTATTAATGTCAATAAATAATATTAAACATCTTACTTGAGTCCGTGACTTTTCTAACTCGGCATAAATTATGTTAAGCCTAAATTACGGAATAAATTGTTATAATTGAAATCATTACATGAAACAACATTTTAATATATTGAATAAGGAAATCATACAAAAAAAAGGAAAGTCATAATATCAAAATGATATTAAAATCACAATCAATCATTCAGATTGAATGACATTAAATTCGGTCAATTATTATTAATTACAATAAATAATATTATTTATGATTTATTGTAAATTATAAAAAAAATCAACCTATACATTAATTATGATTTAATGTAAATTATAAAAAATCAACCTATGCATTAGATGTTAATATACGGAGGTTTTTAGTTTAAATTATAAAAAATCAACCTATACATTAGTTATGATTTTGTTTTTTTAAAAGGTTAGTATGTTAAATATATATGTATATGTATTATTACTCAAGAGTGATTTATATAAATTAACATACGTGTATGTAGCATCTATGAAATTTAAATACACTAATAATATAAAGCGGATGGCTTTGTGTGTGTGTGTATATATATATATATATTGATGTCGTATACTTAATAATTTGTGAGTATATAAAATATATATGCATACGGGATATAGTTTAATATTTGAAATTTGAATTCCTAGAACTTGAGTCGGTGACTTTTCTAACTCAGCATAAAATATAGTAAGCCTAAATTACAGGTTAAATTGATTCATAATCAATCCATTCATACAAAAAAGTAAATGAGAGTTATTATGGTAAACCGAATTTTGTATTAATAGTAATATAAGTTAATGAGATTAAAACATCGTAATAAATAACATTAAATTTTGTCAATTATTATTAACGTAAATAAATAACAATCATTCAGATTGAATGACATTAAATTCGGTCAATTATTATTAATGACAATAAATAATATTAAACACAATTTCGTAAAAATAGATTAAACATAATTCGTATTAAACATAAATTCGTTCAATAATATTAAACATACCAAAACTGTTGACGAAGGGTCATGCAAAACCTTGAAGAATTCAGAACCATTATGATAAGACATAATAGCGTTTGTGTCTTCGGATCAAATCCTGTTTTTCAAACGTTAAAACATAGAATGACTAAATCCGATCGCATAGTAAATCCGATTCAATATATATCTAAAAAATCTTGATGACAATAACAAAATTAACATAACAAAATTGAATCCTAATATTCATCATCTACGAAATCCTCATCAGTTAAAAACCGAAAATTATCGACTGTTGACTGTTAAACAACAAAACAGAATGATATATCTTTATTATCCCTTTGTCCCAAATCTCGTGGACCATTCTTTATTGTCCCTTAACGAATTTCAAAAAACGAAAATTTTGTTTTTCAATCCATTATTCTAAACATTGGTAAGATCTTTATTGAACCAACGTCAATAGTCGTCTCATCAACAAATAAACAGTCGGTTTCATCTTTTTTTTGACTGTGCTCTCTCTCTCTCTTCAAAAATTATTTAACAAAATTTAATCATTCGATTATTGTAAATGTTAACACACAAAATGAATAAATCCGTTTGAATGTTGATTCCGATTGAATATGTATGTAACAGAATCGATAAAATCATTCAAATACAGACCGACTTAGACAAATGAATGAATATCACTTTTTAAAAAATATCAAATGAGCGAAACATTCATGTGACACCCAGCAAATTCTGGTTAACAACGTTGTCTAGATTAAAGTCTACCTTAGCGAGTCACGCGTATATTATACTTAACTGGGTTAGTTGAGTCGTGTTATGGTTCGGGAGCTGTTAGTTTAATATAGAGGATCATTAGATGTCAGTCCAGAGGCTCATTAAATGTCAGTCCTTAACCAAGTGTACAAGGGGTAACGATTCGTAGAATCGTCAGAGCATAGGGAACATACTAGTCTCGAGTCCCGGGAATTGGTGAACGAGTGTGAATGTGTTTGTTTGCAAGTATTATGTGTTTACAATCATTATGTGACTTGTCGGTATGTGAAAATGTGTTAACATATGTTAAAACGGGGTTTAACGCGCAAAATACGCAGAACCAACCCCTATAGGCGATTAGGGAGGGCTAATCGCATATAGGGAAGGCGAGTAGGGTTTCTCTTTGGGCGAGTAGGCCCTAATCGCCCATCCTATAGGCGATTAGGAGCTCTATTCGCCTGATGCTGCTGCATAATCGCCAGTAACGTACCTGACGACTAAAAACGACTATAAATACAATACTTGACCTCCTAAACTTCATTATAACAACCCTAGTCATCCCACAACTCGTCCCAACACACACACAACCTCTGGAACACGATTTTGGATCAAAATACACGATTTCAAGCCTATTACATCAATCTATCATAAACCTAAGGTGTGGTTTTCATTCATGCAACCTTTAATAATGTTTTTATTGAATCCCTAATGGTCCAGACCTGTTTATAAACGTATGTGTCTTCGGAAATTCGTTAATAATCATTGTTAATTGGATTCTAGCTATTATGCATGTTGTATGTGTGTTTATAATTAAAAGATAGGGTTTTTGTGATTCAAGAAGGATTGTTAGCATGATATTAAGGTAGCACAACGGGGAAATGTGAATAGATCTATTGGGAGTGACCAACCCCGCTCGTCGGCTTGGAGGGTCAGCGAGTGCATATTGTCTCAAACAGGAACAGGTTTACTATTCGGGCACGACATTTGGTTTGCGAGTTAGTAATGGTTTTCCAATCGTAGAAGTAACAAAACATACGCCTAGCTAGCGTACTTGGTTTACAAATTGATATATTATGGACAGGTTGAACTTGATACTTTGATTACAAAACCTGTGAACTCACCAGCATTTTTGTGCTGACGTAACTCTTACATGTTTTCACAGGTCGCTAAGGTAGCACTACGGAACTAGGGCGCACGCGTCTGCACGGCGTCTAGTTAGGATTGCATGGTTTTCAAACATTGAATATTTGGGTTACTTTTGGATTATGTTTTGAGAATAAGCTTCCGCTGTATTTGGGGATTTTAAACTATGTTTTTGAAATTGCATATGTTCATTTAGATTTGTTTATTGTGATCGTTGACTTGGATCCTGGTTTGTCATGCGCCTCGCAGTAAAACTCCGCAAGTGGATTTTGGGGGTGTGACAGATTGGTATCAGAGCCAATGGTTATAGTGAACTAGGACTGCATGTAGAGTCTAGTCTATAGCGGAGTCGCACACACTAGACGATCACATAGTACTAAACATTATGGTGGTTACGTATGGGCTTGTCGGGGTGTCTCTAAATCATCTGACCTTCCTATGTTACATCATCCGTTCTACCTTAGGTCGGGTTACTTGCTCTCTAGGCAGTGTGGTATATTGGGGTAAATCGTGTACTCTTGAGATTTGTCCAAGGCTCGGACATCTCCCTTTCATACTCCAATAGAAACACTTGCCATAAACTATCGTAGCATCACGGTGTATAGCTAAGAGTCTATGTCCGGTGATTTGAACTTTGAACTAGGAGAACACTTGGAGGACCATGTAGAGCGGTTTATCATTTTGGGTGCACACAAAATCATAAACCGAAATGCATGAAAGCCCTAGTGAGCTCTGGGTTTGAATGAATAGTCCTGGGTTGGATCTAGCTTTGATCTTGTGAACGCTAGTGGTTACCATTAGCTGCGAAACTAAATTTTCTCGTCCTTTTTGTCAGAATCATGTCTGGAGTACGAGGAGGACGTGGAGGTGGCCGTGCTGGTGGGCGTGGTGGTGGTCGTGGTGGTGGTGGTGGTCGTGGAGGTGTAAACCTAACACAAGATGATCTGAACAACTTACTGCAAGCTGCCATTCAGTTAGGGCACAATGGTGGTGGTAAGTTGATTTATCCACTTTTGCCTCATTAGTGAACCTTGTTTACATCCTTCGTGGTTTCTCATGCGTTTCATTTCAGGTGGTCTTGTTAATCCACCCCCACCTATGTGTACCTACAAGATGTTTCGGGACTGTAAGCCCCAGGAATTCTCTGGCACTGAGGGTGCGGTGAGCTTGCTCAGGTGGCTGGAAAAGGTAGAGTCAGTGTTTCTGATGTGCAACTGTCTCCCAGAGGATCGAGTCAAGTATGCTGCTGCGTTATTCCAGGATGTTGCTTTGACCTGGTGGAACAACATCACCCAGAATATGGGTATAGGGGAGGCTTATGCTATGCCTTGGGAAAATTTTGTTCAACTACTGAAGCGAGAGTACTGTCCAAGGGAAGAAATTCAGAAGCTAGAACATGAGGTGTGGAACCTCAAGATGACCGGGTCAGAGATTGAAAAGTATACGGTAAGGCGTAATGAGTTGGCAGTGCTGTGTCCTGATCTGCATGTGCCAGAATACAGGAGGATTGAACACTATATCTCGGGGCTAGTACCAGAGATCGCAGGGTTGGTGGCTGCGGGGAATCTTCCTACATACTCAGAGGTGGTCCGATCGGCTCACAGGATGACAAACTTGAAGGTGAATGAGGGTATCTTGCCTGCTAAGGGTTCGACTGTCAAGGCCCCGGAGAATAACAAGCGTAAATGGGATAATGAGGGGAAAGGATCTGTGCCAACACCAGCACAACAGGGTAAGAGATTCGATAGCGGTGGTTCTTCTTCTTCTGGTACCAAAACAGGTGGTTATGCGGGGAAATTACCTAAGTGCAACAAATGTGGACGTCATCATCAGGGGGACTGCGACCGTAATCGTTGCCATCGCTGCCAGCGACTTGGGCATTTTGCTAAAGATTGTCGGGCGACACTTCCATCGACCCAGGCCCCAACTACTACCCCGGCTTCTACTGCTCAAGGAACTACGGGAAAACAGGGTTGTTACAACTGTGGCGAGACTGGGCATTACAAGGAGTGCCCAAAACTGAAGCAGGGCGGGGATGTGAGGGATAGAAACGGTAACGGGAACAACGGGGGCGGTGGCAGGAATGCACGTGCCTTCGTCATTGGAGCCGCAGAGGCTAGACAGGATCCTGACACAGTTACCGGTACGTTCCTTCTCAATAATCGCTCTGTTAGTGTTTTATTCGATTCCGGTGCCGATAAAAGTTTTATATCTATGGAAGTTAGTCGGCTGCTAGATGTAGTACCCGTACCATTAGAGGCTAAGTATGTAATTGAGTTGGCTGACGGTAAAAAGATTGAAGCTACTTGTATCCTTCGGGAGTGTCAAATAGAGTTGTCGGGTTTGTCTTTCCCCATCGGCCTTATGCCGGTACCTTTGGGTAGTTTTGACGTTGTTGTAGGCATGGATTGGTTGTCTTTGTATCGCGCTGAGATCATTTGTTACGACAAGATTATTCGGATTCCCCTCCCTGATGGAGAATTCCTTTCGGTGTACGGTATCAAGGGCGGTGCTCCGCTAAATCTCATCTCAAGCATGAAAGCCCTTAAGTATCTTCGAAAGGGTTATTCGGCCGTTTTGGCACTTTTATCTGTTTCCTCTACCGATGAGAAGAAGATCGACGATATTCCTGTGGTACGCGAGTTTCCTGATGTATTTCCCGATGATTTATCTGGTCTTCCTCCCCATCGTCAGGTTGAGTTCGGTATTGATCTTGTACCGGGGGCTGCTCCTATTGCTCGGGCCCCCTACCGTCTTGCACCTCCCGAGATGCAGGAATTGTCCAGTCAGTTACAGGAAATCTTGGACAAGGGTTTCATTAGACCAAGTTCTTCCCCTTGGGGAGCCCCGATTCTGGTCGTTAAGAAGAAGGAAGGAAGTTTTCGATTGTGTGTGGATTACAGAGAATTGAACAAAGTGACCATCAAGAACCGTTACCCTCTTCCACGTATTGATGATCTATTCGACCAACTCCAGGGTTCTAGCTACTACTCTAAGATTGATTTGAGGTCCGGTTATCACCAGTTGCGCGTAAGGGAAGCTGACGTTGCAAAGACTGCCTTTCGTACACGTTATGGCCATTTTGAGTTCTTGGTCATGCCTTTCGGTCTCACAAACGCACCGGCGGTTTTCATGGATTTGATGAACCGCGTTTGCAAACCATATCTTGACAAGTTTGTCATCGTGTTTACTGATGACATCCTGATTTACTCCAAGAACAAGACCGAACACGAGGAACACCTGCGTTTGGTTTTGGAACTTTTGCGACGGGGACAACTTTACGCTAAGTTCTCAAAGTGTGACTTTTGGTTACGCGAAGTTCAGTTCCTAGGACATGTGGTTAATGAACTAGGAATTCATGTCGATCCAGCTAAGATTGAAGCGATCAAGGACTGGGAAGCACCAAAGACGCCAACTTAGGTGCGGCAATTCCTAGGCCTTGCGGGCTATTATCGTCGTTTCATTAAAAGGTTCTCGAAGATCGCTCAAACCCTCACCACTCTTACTCAGAAGGATAGAAAATTCGCCTGGGGTGAACCACAAGAGTCAGCATTTCAAGAACTGAAGTCTAAACTTTGTTCTGCTCCTATTTTGTCCTTGCCTGAAGGCCCTGATGATTTAGTTGTTTACTGTGATGCTTCTATTCATGGTCTTGGTTGCGTGTTGATGCAACGCGAGAAAGTGATTGCGTATGCTTCTCGTCAACTCAAGGTGCACGAGAGGAACTACACCACCCATGACTTGGAGTTGGGTGCAGTGGTTTTCGCGTTGAAAATTTGGAGACATTACTTGTACGGTACCAAATGTACCATCTACACCGATCACAAGAGTCTTCAACATATTTCCGACCAACAACATTTGAACATACGACAGCGTCGTTGGGTTGAACTCCTGAACGACTATGATTGCGCCATTAAGTACCATCCTGGCAAGGCGAATGTAGTAGCAGACGCCTTGAGCAGGAAGGAATCAATTAATCCTCGTCGCGTTCGGGCGTTGCAGCTCACCATTCATTCCTCTCTACCTGACCAACTCCGTTCTGCTCAGTTAGAAGCTTTGAAGGAGGAAAACCTTAAAGCTGAGACTATGCACGGTGCCGACAAGCACCTCGAGCGAAGGCCTGATGGCCTGCACTACTTCACAGAACGCATATGGGTTCCTTTATTCAGGGGACTTCGGGAGCTTGTCTTAGATGAGGCTCACAAGTCCCGGTATTCTATTCATCCTGGTTCGGATAAGATGTACCAAGATCTGAAGGTGCTTTACTGGTGGCCAAACATGAGGTCGGATATAGCCTCATACGTGAGCAAATGCTTGACCTGTGCTAAGGTCAAGGTGGAATACCAGAAACCGTCGGGTCTCTTGCAACAACCTGAAATTCCGGAGTGGAAATGGGAACGGATTACAATGGATTTTGTCACGCAACTACCTAAGTCACCGAGCGGGAATGATAAGATATGGGTGATTGTTGATCGGTTGACGAAATCAGCCCATTTTCTCGCTATTAAGGAGACCGACACCATGGATCGTTTGGCTCGTCTCTATCTGAAGGAAGTTGTTTCTAAGCACGGGGTGCCGGCTTCTATTATTTCGGATCGTGACTCCCACTTTACTTCTCACTTCTGGAAGTCTTTGCACAAGGCTTTGGGTACCCAGCTAGACATGAGTACAGCTTATCACCCACAGACTGACGGTCAGAGTGAACGCACGATTCAAACCTTAGAAGACATGCTGCGAGCATGTGCGATCGATTTTGGCAAAAGTTGGGAAGCTCACCTACCGTTAGTAGAATTCTCTTACAACAACAGTTACCACACGAGTATCAAGGCAGCTCCGTTCGAGGCACTGTACGGGCGGAAATGCCGGTCTCCTCTTTGTTGGGCTGAGATGGGTGAGAGTCAACTCACTGGGCCTGAGCTAGTGTACGAAACTTCGGAAAAGATCGTACAGATTCGTAACCGGTTGGCAGCGGCACGGGATCGGCAAAAGAGTTATGCCGATCAGCGTCGCAAGCCATTGGAATTCCAAGTTGATGACAAAGTACTTCTGAAAGTTTCACCGTGGAAGGGCATCATACGCTTTGGGAAGCGTGGCAAACTCAACCCTCGGTATGTCGGCCCATTTACAATCCTGGAACGGATTGGACCGGTGGCATATCGTCTTGATTTACCGACGGAGCTCGGCAACGTACATAACGTCTTCCATGTGTCCAACTTAAAGAAGTGTCTGGCTGATGAGTCTCTTATTGTTCCACTGGAAGAGATCAAGGTTGATGATCGTCTTCGGATTGTGGAGGAACCTGTGGAGATTCTTGATTACAAGATTCGTAGCCTACGTCATAGCAAGATTCGCATTGTTAAGGTTCGCTGGAACTCGAACCGGGGACCAGAGTACACTTGGGAACGGGAGGATCAGATGAAGTCTAAGTATCCTCATCTCTTTCCTAAGGAAGCGTTCGAAATAGATATGTTACCACTGCAGCATTAAAACATAGAATGACTAAATCCGATCGCATAGTAAATCCGATTCAATATATCTAAAAAACCTTGATGAAAATAACAAAATTAACATAACAAAATTGAATCCTAATATTCATCATCTACGAAATCCTCATCAGTTAAAAACCGAAAATTATCGACTGTTGACTGTTAAACAACAAAACAGAATGATATATCTTTATTATCCCTTTGTCCCAAATCTCGTGGACCATTCTTTATTGTCCCTTAACGAATTTCAAAAAATGAAAATTCTGTTTTTCAATCCATTATTCTAAACATTGGTAAGATCTTTATTGAACCAACGTCAATAGTCGTCTCATCAACAAATAAACAGTCGGTTTCATCTTTTTTTTTACTGTGCTCTCTCTCTCTCTTCAAAAATTATTTAACAAAATTTAATCATTCGATTTTTGTAAATGTTAACACACAAAATGAATAAATCCGTTTGAATGTTGATTCCAATTGAATATGTATGTAACAGAATCGATAAAATCATTCAAATACAGACCGACTTAGACAAATGAATGAATATCACTTTTTAAAAAATATCAAAAGAGCGAAACATTCATGTGACACCCGGCAAATTCTGGTTAACAACGTTGTCTAGATTAAAGTCTACCTTAGCGAGTCACGCGTATATTATACTTAACTGGGTTAGTTGAGTCGTGTTATGGTTCGGGAGCTGTTAGTTTAATATAGAGGATCATTAGATGTCAGTCCAGAGGCTCATTAAATGTCGGTCCTTAACCAAGTGTACAAGGGGTGACGATTCGTAGAATCGTCAGAGCATAGGGAACATACAAGTCTCGAGTCCCGGGAATTGGTGAACGAGTGTGAATGTGTTTGTTTGCAAGTATTATGTGTTTACAATCATTATGTGACTTGTCGGTATGTGAAAATGTGTTAACATATGTTAAAACGGGGTTTAACGCGCAAAATACGCAGAACCAACCCCTATAGGCGATTAGGGAGGGCTAATCGCCTATAGGGAAGGCGAGTAGGGTTTCTCTTTGGGCGAGTAGGCCCTAATCGCCCATGCTATAGGTGATTAGGAGCTCTATTCGCCTGATGCTGCTGCATAATCGCCTGTAACGTACCTGACGACTAAAAACATATATAAATACAATACTTGACCTCCTAAACTTCATTTAACAACCCTAGTCGTCCCACAACTCGTCCCAACACATACACAACCTCTGGAACACGATTTTGGATCAAAATACACGATTTCAAGCCTATTACATCAATCTATCATAAACCTAAGGTGTGGTTTTCATTCATGCAACCTTTAATAATGTTTTTATTGAATCCCTAATGGTCCAGACCTGTTTATAAACGTATGTGTCTTCTGAAATTCGTTAATAATCATTGTTAATTGGATTCTAGCTATTATGCATGTTGTATGTGTGTTTATAATTAAAAGATAGGGTTTTTGTGATTCAAGAAGGATTGTTAGCATGATATTAAGGTAGTTACAGATTGATGATGATAGCATGTTGATGAGATCTGAGTAATTGTTCATTAGGGTTACGGTTATGCATGTTAATGTGATGTTTCATGCTATGTGTATTGTTTTTGGGATACATGGTTGCATGCAGGGCTGATAGAACGAGGTTAAACGAAGGATTTTGATTGAAATATGTTTGATATGATTGTTTGATTGATATTTGATGTTTACACATGTTCTGGATTTGATTTGGAGTGTTAAACGCGTGAAAAACCGGAACAGCTGGGCTAAAGGCGATTAGCAATCCTAATCGCCTATGCTATAGGCGATTAGGAGGCTATTCGCCTGATAGGACACCCTAATCGCCTATAGTATAGGCGAATAGGGGTCTAAATGCCTTTACTTCATGCGATTACGATCCTAATTGCTAGTTAAGCCCTGAATTGCATGCCTTACGACCTAATCGCCTAATAAACTCCAAAAATGCATACCACATGACCTAATCGCCTATGGTATAGGCGATTAGCCCTCATAATCGCCTGTTGACTTTCATAATCGCTAGTTAACTTTTCCTAATCGCCTATACTGCTGTTGTAAGTGTATTTTGACATTCCGAGACCCGATTTGACACCTAGGAACATGCTAGGAACCCCGTAACATACCTAATAACTTGGTAACATGTGCTCGGACTTAATTATGTGATACTTGAACTACGTGCTATAACTTGTTGGACTTTAACGCATGTTAAGTGTGATTGCATGATTGTATGTTTGAGGGTGCAAGTATAACACGGGGAGTCTCGGGTCACCAATGGGATGTCGAGTCTTGTACATTGGGTTAGTTTAACAGTCACAGTGTTTTCAAACGAACTTGGTTATGGTCTGGACATCTAGGGACTAACTAACCTACGGGTTATTAGTCTAAGTACTTGTAACTGTCATATGTTAGGTCGCCGCTTTACGGGGCTAGCATAGCTTGCTGATCTTATTCGTATTTCGAAGTAACGCAACCTAAGGTGAGTTTACGGCCACTCTTTTAACTGGTTTCACTTTTTGGGGGAGAAAACATGTGTTAAACTTATGTTTTGGTAACAACTGTCATACTATGGGTTTCTATGGTTTACTATACGATCTTTGCAAGTCCCGGGGGAAAACATGAATGTGCGGGTTAGCACAACGGGGAAATGTGAATAGATCTATTGGGAGTGACCAACCCCGCTCGTCGGCTTGGAGGGTCGGCGAGTGCATATTGTCTCAAACAGGAACAGGTTTACTATTCGGGCACGACATTTGGTTTGCGAGTTAGTAATGGTTTTCCAATCGTAGAAGTAACAAAACATACGCCTAGCTAGCGTACTTGGTTTACAAATTGATATAGTATGGACAGGTTGAACTTGATACTTTGATTACAAAACCTGTGAACTCACCAGCATTTTTGTGCTGACGTAACTCTTACATGTTTTCTCAGGTCGCTAAGGTAGCACTACGGAACTAGGGCGCACGCGTCTGCACGGAGTCTAGTTAGGATTGCATGGTTTTCAAACATTGAATATTTAGGTTACTTTTGGATTATGTTTTGAGAATAAGCTTCCGCTGTATTTGGGGATTTTAAACTATGTTTTTGAAATTGCATATGTTCATTTAGATTTGTTTATTGTGATCGTTGACTTGGATCCTGGTTTGTCATGCGCCTCGCGGTAAAACTCCGCAAGTGGATTTTGGGGGTGTGACAATTCAAATCAATACATCTCAATAAATCTGTTACATTTTTAAATGAATAAAACTGATCAAATGAGCGATTTACATAAATCCATTTCAATAACTGAATAAATCTGTTTCCAAAAAATATAGAACGCTTTTTAGAAATCGTTCTTATTTGTATACCTTATACTCATCGTGAATTTATTATTAAGGTTGAAAGAATGTTTAATCCGTTTGATTTCTTCTTAATAATGTTAAGAATAAAAAGTAAGTCAAAATAATAATAGGAATCAACATTAGAAGAGTAGGATCGATGATTACCTTAAATCGGTTGTGGAGAATCAACAAATGATGCAAGATGAAGAAGGAAGATTGAAAGATTTGTTAAGAAGAAAGGACAGCTATGTTGCGGGGAATGAAAAAAATAAAAGAAGCTGGTTTTTATAGATAGATTTTCGGAGCTCCATATAGGGAGTTGGATCCTACACGCCCTCTCTAAGGCCTCCATTCAACCCGAGGCTACTTATTTATTATATAGATAGAATAGATTTGACTCGTCGAAGTGTTATAATACTTTTGAAAGTGTACCAAAGCTCAATATAAATCCATATAGTTAATTACAGTTTTGTAAACGGTAACTCATCTTGATTTGGCTTGGCTACATAGAGTCAACTGCACTTTTGTTTTCTTTTTTAACAGAGGATGGTAAACAATGGATACTCAAAACCAGTACATGTTAAGTATTTTATTTGTAATGTTTTTAGATTGAATTTTTTAAATAAGACAAACGAGTCTTACATGTGTATTGGTGTGTCAAACTATCCATGACTAGTACCAAGTCCTCTGCTCGAAGTATTTTGAGACTGCTACATCACTTGTAAAGATTTCTCCTTACAAATGTGAAGGAAAAATTTGGCAGCCTTGAACAGTAACTAAAATATGATAATATTTTATTGGGTTCGATATACTAAACGCGGTCTATAAAAACTACCTAACCTAGACACCTAGTAATATACAATGTTTAAAGTCAGCTTCCGGTGTTTCTTGGCGATTCTTGGGGGCTAGGGTTTTCAAGAAAAGGATGACGGGTAAAGAGAAATACAATGTCGACACATGGTATGATGCTCCAAAGAGAAGACGATCTAGGCAAGAAGGGGGTACGACAGATGATAATAAGAAGGCTATGAAATTCTTTGTATCTAATCTTCCAGGGGGTTGTTCATCGGGGGATCTTCAGGATGTTTTAAAAAGTTTTGGCGATATTCATGGTACGTACATTGCAAGAAAGTACAAGAAACTCGGTAAAAGGTTCAGTTTTGTTTCTTTTGTGAATGTTATTGATCCGTTGGGTTTAGAGAAGAAGTTAAAGGATGTGTGGATTGGGTTTTATAAGTTATTTATCATCCTGGATCGTTTTGTGGATGGGGAAAAGGTAACCTGGAGGGACGAAAAGAAGTGGGTTCCGGTGGGTGATAACACTAAACAGACAATCGGCGGTAATGAGAAGATGACTGGGAAGGATTTGAACACAACTGGATCGGGTTTGGTTGATTCTAGATCATTTCGGGATACTCTTCTAGATAAGGATCTGGTAACATTGATGGCAATAAGGATATACAAAATAATGGTAATGAGGCGGCTGTTGGTTACGAGATGGGAGAAAAATCTACTGCTGTGACCAAAGTTAAGAGAAGTAAAAGGTTTTGGAAGAAGTCGAGGGCAGAGAAATCTCTGTCACCGATGGGTCAGGAGAGGCCGAAGAAACGTTCTAGAGATGGGGAGGATCCGTTTGATTTGGATAGGTTCATTTATATTGTTAACGCGGGTTCTAAATGTACTAATACCGAGCCGGTTAGTGAGGATGGTCAGGAGTTGTTTTTGACTCCTGATCTTAATAATGTTATTTCGGTGTCTATTGAGAATATTGAAGGCATAAAGGAGTAGGCGGATAATCAGGTAACAGTAAATGGCATCAATGAGGTGGTAGAGACCGTTAAGTTGGGTAGGGCGCTCGAAGCTTCCGATATTGATAAGTTTGAAGATTCTATTGCTAAGGTGATTGAGGATGAAGGCTTTCAACTAGATAAGCAATGAATGTGGTGTCATGGGATATTCGTGGGTTGGGTTCGGAAGGGAAAGGTACGTGGCTTCGGAAAATTAAGGTGGTTAATGAGGTTGGGTTCATCATGCGTCAAGAGACGCAGTTTGAGTCGATTGAAGGTGTGGATATTCGTCGTTTTTGGGGGCTCGGGGGACTTTGAGTTTGAATATGTGGATGCGTCGGGTAGGTCCAGGGGGCTATTATCCATATGGAATCCGAAATTCTTTATTAAGGAGTCGGTTATTAAGCATAGGAATGTTTTTGTTATCTCGGGTGTGATAAAAGATGGTAGTCAGTGAGTTATTTTTGTAAATGTGTATTGCCCCCAGAAGTTGGCTGAGAAGCGTTTGCATTATTAATCGATAATTTGACACCTATTTCCAGCAGTCTCCTACTTGGACAAGTCTCGATTATTTAGTATAATGGTCGACAGAGTTGGGCACCTATTTCCCTAACTTGCTCGTTCATGGTCTTTGTTTTCTCTGACCTCATGTTGCACTTCTTCTAGATAATCCGTTCTACCGATTTGTATAGGTTAAGTTCGTGTTCCGCGATTTCGTACAAAACTCCCACCATATCAGATGGATACCAAGTAAAGATGTCCATATTATTAACGAACAACTGCTTGAGGTAAGTGTGGATGGTGTTAGAGATTGCAGGGCCAAGAACCATCATTTGTTCCGGGAATCCTAGGTTGAGAACCCATTTTTCCGGCTCAGATGGAACGGTTGGTTTGGACGCCTTCAGCGGCTCCTTTTCCTTGGAAACATGGTAATCTTTGTTTCCGTGGATGAACACGACACCGGTATGGGTTGGGAAGCTCATAATTTGATGAGGCATGGACGCGTTAAAATTGAGGTTAGCCAACCCATCTCATCCCAAGAGTACGTCATGGGAAGAAGAGATTAGCAGAACCATGAAGTCACACATCTCCGTCCCTATGTGATTTTCATTCGTAAGTGTGATGGGAGATATGATCATTCCGCGGGATAAAATAGTTTCATGGATGAACCCTGTGATTGGCTCTACGACAGGTACAAGGCGTGCCTTGTAATCCTCGTCCAATTGGTTGAAGCACTGTTCATATATGATGTCAGTGCGACTTTCGCCATCCAAGAACATGTACCGCTGCGGGAATGTCCGAAGATGTCGGTTATAATGAGTGAGGAAGTGGAAGATACTCCATCGCTGACTTTTGGGAGGATGACATCTTGTTCTTTTCAAGAGTTGTCATTTGCCTTCGCAAATGGTCGTTTTCCTTGGCGGTTGTTTTTCTGCCCCATGGTTCATATTACATTTGTGGCGGGAGGCACACTCTATCATGTGAGTTTGGAGGTTGCGGATTTGTTTATGCTAATGCTAACTGTTTCCGTCATCATCGTGCCTGCTCGCGCCCCTCTGGATATTCTTGTCCAAGTGGCCGAGCTGTCCAGTCCTCAACACAACCTCAACCTTCATTTTGAGGTTGTAGCATTTATTGGTGTCATGACATAATTCTTTATGGTACTCGCAGCGCTTGTTGGTGTTAACATTCTTGCACTTGTTTCCCAGTGGCTTGGGTACCTTAAAGGTTATTTGCTCCATTGCAAGAACTTAGGACGTTGTCTTCATCAGCGGAGTGCAGTTATAATTCTTTTTCGAGTGACCGCATTATTCGCAGGTCTCCTTACTGCTGATGAAGTAGCGCGCGTCTTGCAAGGATGAGTATTTACCCTCGTAAGTGGAGTATAAGATGCGCGTCCATACTGAATGCTTACTTTGTTTGTTGTTGTTGTTGTTTTGGTGGTTGCAGTATTGGCGGAACGATCATTCGGACGACGTAAAATTTTTTGAGGCCCTAATGACTTCGTCCTAGGATTCTGGGATGCCATCTTTGCCAGTGAGTCACATCATGAGGTCCTCACTATGGACGCTAGGTTGTCACAAATCCAATGCAAGTGAGTTCCTCCCCGTAACCAATTTGCAGCGCCTCTCTATTGTAGCAGATGATGTAATCATCCATAGTTTCATTATCCTGGCACTGGCACATCAAGATGTGTGCCTTGTCTTTCTTGTGCTTTCTCTGTTAGGAGAAGTGTAAGGAAAACTTATCCAACAGATCATCAAAGTTGATAATGCTCCTTGTTGGGAGGTTATCGAACAAGTGACACCACACTTGCTTGGCCCGTGTAACGAAAACTTATCCAACAGAGACTCTGGCTGCGACAGTAAGAGCTTGTGTGAATAAGTGACACCACACTTGTATGGGCCAGTTTATTGGGATCCCAGCGGTCTAAGAATCATGGACATGATCATCAGGGTCGCGGATACCGTCATACTTCCCGATGTTGTTGGAAGCTTAGCCCCGCGTGGAATGGGTGCTATGGCCACTCGCAGACAAAACTTTGACTTTCCTGTAAAGGCTTTTAGCCTGTACAACTTAGTTAAGTCATCGTCCTCTATGTATGCATGAACGGCTATAGACATAGAGTTGTGCTAGTAACTCTAGTGGTTGTCGCCCTTATTGGAAATGTTGTCCAAACATCGATTAATAATGCGACTATCAAAGTACGATCCAAAGAGTTACACTTTGGATTGCGAACATAGAAATAATATTTAGTTGTTAAGTATTATTAATAACAAATAACTTCGATTGAGAAATAAATATTTAGGAAGTTTTTATCGAATAGATTATTACGAATAATCGGTGTTGATTGTTTAGGAAACAATAGATTGGAAATGGAATGATTAAATAGATTAATCAATTGATTCGTTTAAATCGTTGAACGATATAATAATTATTTGAGAATAATTATTATGGCGTTATCGATTAATTGTTATTCGATATTAATGGTGATTGATAATTGTCGGGGCATGACGATTATTGATATGTTTAATATTATGATGATTATTTAAAGTGTAAAATAATAATATTATTATTTAATAATAATATTACATGATATATATAACGGTTTATAATTAAGGTGTTAATTATAAAACTTGGTGGACTAATAATTAGGTGCTAATTATTAAAAAGGAAACTCTTTTGGGAACAAGTTAATTGTCTAGGGACTTGAAAGAAAACACGATTACTATATAATCATCTTATTCTCCTAAACCCTAGACTAATTATTAATATAATCAAAACCCTAGCCAACATTTTTTTTATTAATTGCCAATCAAAACAAACTCAACAACCATAACCTATTGCCACCACCTCCACCTACGACCACCACCACTATCGAACCACCACCACCATATCAAGCCACGACCGCCCCTTCCTCCCATCGGGTGCCGTCACACGCGGCCCCATCTGGGGTGCGTGTACTCATTGGGTGCCTCGGGTTGCGTGTTTGTTTTATTCAGTTGTATCATTTTATGTGCTTGGTTGTTCGTGTTGATATAGATCAGCACCAGGTGTTTTTAGGTGATTTGCTAACTAGTGTGACGTTCGTAGATTCATCGTGGGATCTATTTAGCGTTTTGTCAAAGGTAGTTTTCTAATCACCCTATTGTTGTGTTAAATTATTTTTTCTTGATTAATATATGGATCACTGTGAATGGAATTGCGTATTCGGTTAAATAATATATATATGTATTATTTTGGGTATAACACCCTTCCGCTTTGATTGTTAATAATAGTTATTAATAATATTTTGTGTTAAATAATATATATATATATATAATACGGTTTTATAATAAACCGGGTAAATGGTTATGGTCGATTTGGATACGAACGGGTCACGCGAGTCCCAACAGCCCTCGTCGCGGGACTCTTCGTACCCATCACGTGGTCGTTGTCCTGGCCATGAGTATTTCTACTATGTTCTCCACTACGATACCCGTAACGCGTGTCCTTTTGATGATAGTTACCGTGAGGAGCCTTATTGCTCGGTCCCCCCTTTGGACCCTGTAAGCCGTAGTTGAGGACTCTGGCCAATTGTTGGACCTTTGAGAAGACCATTTGCTAGTATCTAACAACAGTTCTAGCCTACTCCTTGGCCAGCCATCCTCCGAGTTGACAGTAATGTCATTGTGTTTGGTGGTCTGACGTGGCCGACTACCGGCTTTGTCAAACTCAAATGACTTGTTTGGAGTCGTTTGGTTGACACCCTTGGTAACAGTACCAGGGGTGGCATTTTCAATGTTTGCATGGGTTTAGATGTTCAAGTTTGACAGTGAAATAACGTTTTCAGCCATAAGTTTAGCAAAAAGATGAGAAAAGAAGGAGTTCTAGCCGAATTGGATGGTGCCAATGAAGAAACAATAAGCCTAACCTCCAATTAAGGATAACAAGACTCTTAAATCTATAGGATTGATCCTTTTCTAAACTCTACAGTTGTGGTGTGAGATGACTACGAAGAATTGCTCCTTCGTAATGAATATAAGAAGTGTGATGTTGGTACTACGATAATAACTTTTAGGGTTAGCTAAAACTTTGTCCTATTCAAGGAGAAGAAGTCCTCCTTAATAGGTTTACACATAGGCCAACATCACCAACTCTTAGCTTGAAGCGGCATAGGCCTAGCTAAAAGGTATCTCCACTCCCTGTCCCAATATTACTATAAGATAAAAATGTTTATTAACCAATGGGGAAAGAGGAACGTCTACCGCCTTAACCTACGCTATATGGCTTGGTATCACTGGTGGACGTTTGACATTGGACATGTGTCACTATGAGAGTGTCCGCATATTCTAGGGCTTTGATTGGTTGTATGGAGGTGAGTGTTAGAGGAGATTCCTGATGATGTGGTTTCCTTCATTCTGATTGGTCGAGCTGTGCTGGCATGGTAATTTTTGTCCCCTTTGGGCCACTATAATTGTGGGGTAACGACTGCCCAACGCTGGTGCTCTCTGATTGGTCAAGTGATATCGGGGCGTTAGGATCCCTAGCTGGAATGTTCTGATTGACTGGACGTGCTCCACATTCTTGGAACATGTCCCTTGCCTCGTACACAATCATCCTTGCATGTATTATTTTTCTCCATGCCATTTTCATCTGTCAAACCCCGCTTAGGAACGTTAAACAACCATTGAAATTTGATACCTAAATGTTAAAGTTTTACATAACACGAAAATAAATTGTCTCAGATTCAGGTAAAGTACATATAAAAACACATATCAATGTTTGAAATTCAAGGAGTGTCCCTGCAAAAGATGGTATCAAAAATTGTGTTCTCAAATGATTCTCAACTCCCTTGGTGTGCAAATTAATTACCTAAAAAGCATGCATAAAAGATTTGTGAACATAAAGCTGGTGAGTTCACATGTTTAAATGTACGCAAAGTAAATTTAGTGAAATTTGTGTGTGACTAAATCAAAGCCTAGCTAAGACGATGATTAATGTGCCAACATGAGCCCATAACCAAACCTCTGACTGTTGTGTGTCGCGCATTGTACAATAAAGACAATGTAAGAATCGTACAAAACTAACCAAGAGTGGGGGGTGTCAAACCCAATAGATCTATTTAAGTGTTCCAAGGCTAAGTCCAAAGCTAATGGTTATGTTGAAACGTATGTACGAGGATAATTGAGATCTCTTGAACCAATTGTCTCATGTTTCACATGGTAACCATGTTAGAATTCACTCCAAACAATTTGTAACTTGAATAAAGTAGCATGTTTTTCCCCTAAAAATATGAAAACAATGAAGGGGTCATGAAACTCACCTCGTGTCCGTGTGAGTATGCTAACAAATGGTAAGCCCGAACATAAACTAGAATCCGACCTAAAGTGCCCTAAAATTTAAAAGACAACTTAGGTCTTGTACTTGATCATTTACCATGCAAGTTGTTCACCTGATGTGTATGTCTTTGGAATAAATGTCCTCGTATGGTGTATTATTTTACAAATACGTGGTGATTATTACATAAAATCACTTGTTCTTTCAAACAGATCTTTAGTTTTGCCTCTTAACTTGTAAACTTTGTATTTCCTCGTTAGATCCATTCCTTTTAGTCTGAACAACAAACTAAATTAGTTAAATCTAAGTTTACATACATGTCGTATGTTGCCATATATTACCTTATATTACCATATGTTAGACACATATTTATAGTTTCATATGTTTTATGAAGTGTTTACACATGTTGAGGCTCATTGGAACATATGTTTCCTCAAGATCATGAACTCATGTATGTTTTTATATCCAAAGTTCCATTATCCTGTTTATGTATCATTCTTGCTAAAGTACACACACGCATACATATACATACCCACACGCATGTATGTGGGTGTATATACATACACTTGCATGCATGTATCCAACACACACATACATATGCGAGTGTGTGTATATACATGTATATGTTCATATTTTGTTACACTACCACTCTTATTAGTTAGTTTAGCATGTATTATATTTTGGGTGAACATCATATTATTATAAAAGATGAAATATAAAACAATTTTGGTTAGATTGTCGTACCACATAGATGGAAACCGAAAAACAAGCGAGTAAGGCGAGTTCTTGAGGTTTGCCTCCACGCTACGGCCTCCTAGTTACTTGAATTCTCTTAGTTGTGGTGTCTGGTGGTGGTTACGATTGTAGTTGGGTTCGATTGGGGGGTTCTGTGGAGCCGGAGCAAGAGAGAAAGGAGGGGGAGGGTTTTTGGGAGAGTTAGAAGGTTTTAAGGTGTTGTGGTGAGAAGAAACAAGGGCTTCAGCCTCTTATATAAGACAAGAGAGAGTGTGGGAAGGTGTTGGATAGATTTGGATGGTCACCCTTCCTAGATTGTTGTAGTAAAAAGGTGAGTTGCCATGTTGGTATAATGTGTTGTCCTAGGAATTGGTTGTGCAAGCTCTCACATAGGGAAGTGTCATGAGCCGATTTTGGGATTATGTTTTTTAGTTTTGGAAGTCAATTTTTGCATGGAAGAATGTTGTAGGAAAAGTACGGACCTTTGTTAATGAAATGTGTTGGCTTTGTGGTTGTTTGTTTATGTTTGTATGTATGTATGTATGCATGTTCAAGTCAACACACATACACACATATATACGATCGTATGTATGTATGTAGGTCCAATTCAATCACACACACACTGCACACACACACATACACATATATATATATAATCGTATGTATGTATTGTAGGGTTTTATTTAATTTTTGATAACATACTTATGTATACATACATATTTAAAGTATGATTTAAATCCATAAAGTGTTATGGTCGATATCTATGCTTATACATATATGTAACTTGAAAATGGTGGCTCCATGCACACACATGGTTTTGTGTGTGCATGATATATATATATAACTTACATATGCATATATATCTTACAAAAGATTAAATCCACGACAATTCTCTAAGAAAGCATACGTTTGATCTTCATAAAAGTAATTTTATAAATGTTCGTATTCATATGAGAATATTTAGTTTTTCCCTTGGATATTGTTACGAGTAGACTTGTTTCGTTGATACTTAATAATTTAATGTTTGCTACTCTCTGTTGAGCGTATCATTGGCTTGATTGTTCATTGCTAATGTTCGAGATAATAGGTTGTTGCATGCGTAAATGGACATTACTAAAAAAATGTAAATGGGTTCAGTGAAATAGTTTGGGCTTTGCTAGACTCGGGATGACTTAGTAAATGAAATAATGTCTAATGCACGAATAAAATTACGTATGTTCAAGTGCGTGTATGGATGTTGACCTAGGAAATTGACACGTGTCGCATCATCTGCGAGGGTGCACGCCAAAGGCCTTGTTTGGCGCATCAAGTGCTGGGCAAATGCCATTAAGCATTCCATTCTTAGTTATTTAAGGATTTGTGAGATGTGAGTGTTGGAATAAATATACGTAACGTTTTTATATTTATCAATAGCCATTATAATCATTTATATTATGATGATCAATTATTAATATTATCCTAAGTCCAATAACAGATATGTCTTTGATGGGCGGACTATCATTAGATGGGCCTTATTAGGGTGTCCCCTGTGTATGTATAAATAGAGAGGTTATTATGAGGTTAAGGTTGACACATAATCATAACAACATAACACCATTAGCCGTCTCTTGTCTCTTCTCTCTCTCTCTCTCTCTCTCTCTCTCTCTCTCTCTCTCTCTCTCAATGTGTTCATAACTAAAGAACACATAAACCATCAGAACAGCATACCCTAAAGGGAACTCAATCAAGATGATGGTGTCTTCCATTACCGAGGTACCTGAACGGTTAAGCATATCAGGTACACATGTTCAAACCTTATGTTTATACCTTATGTTCTTATTAATATAATCAACATATGGTATCAGAGCTATGTTGATTATATTAATTCAATCTTTTTTAGACATGGTTGATTCCTTCTTGATAAGCTATTTAAGTTCCTTCACTATATCAAAAGGAATAAAATCAAATAAATAAGCCATTGCCGTAAATCATTATTATATATTTTTTTTCTTTCTTTGCGGCTATTTTTTTTCAAGTAAGCAATGGATTTATTTTCTTATGATCTTTACTTATGATATGATAACGATTCCGTAACTTTATGATGGTGAAATTTTATTAATGATTTATGTTCTATTATTGAATACATTCCATAAATTCATTAGGAGATAACTTATAGATTCATAAGATAAAGATAATAATGTTTATATTTTTTTTCGGTTAATGTTCTTCAAGAACATATTAATGAAAATTGAAAATTTCTTATGTTTTGCTTAGATTTACGATTGATTGTTGTTAGCTACAAGTTAGGATAAATTGTTTCCCTAAATTATGGCAATAACTTAACAATCCTAATTAAAATTAGGAGATATAATCGGTTCAAAAATTAGCTTGATTAGAAACTTGTTCCCAAAGGAACAACCTGTGTCCGACCTCATGACCAGTGTCTGACCTCATAAGAGTATCCGACAATAAGAGTGTCCAACCCATAAGATTGTCCGACCAAGTTTTCTATTTCCGAGAATAAGGGTGTCTCCGACCCATGAGAGGGTTTTTCGACCCATAATGATGTTTCTGACCATCAGTTTGTCTCCGGACGATGAGATGTTTCCGGGTCACCATTACTGTTTCCGAACTTAAAAGGTGTTTCCGAGTTTCATAAGCGTTTCCGAACTTAAGGTTGTTTCTGGGTCATCAGGTTTTACCGAATAAATTAGTTCTCAGTTTAGGTTCAAATCAGGTTCGCGAATCTAACTGGTTCTCGGGTATCTTACGAATAATTATTCCGAGAACACTTAAATATTTCAAGAACCATTAATTTTTTAGAACCTTCTAAAGTTTTGAGAACCTCATGATATTCGTAAAACATTATTTTTCGAAACCCATTATTTTCTCGTGAGATATCTCATTTAATTTTAAACATTTTGATGAAACATAACGTATCAGTTTTATCAAACATTACTTAGACCTTGATTAACTTGCAATAACATTTTGAGGTGTCACTTCTGCCCAAAGGTGGTGTGTCACATTAGTTCGTTATAAAGATCTCGTTAAGCATTGTAGCTCGTTCACATAAGTGCCATAAGGTTTCACTTCTGCCCAAAGGTAATGTGTAACAGACTATGTTGGTGAATTGAGCGTATTGCATTAGGACTTTGAATGTCTCACTTCTGCCCAAAGGTGATGGGTTACATTCACTGTCGGCAATTTTATACTTAAATGAATAGCGTATAGCCAAAGCTAGAGCATGTTATTTAAGTAGCTTATGTTGGTGTTATGATATTATCACGTCTTCATTACAAAATTGATCCTCACGATTAATGATCCTTCAATAATATAATGATCATAATCTAAGTCTGCCTTATTTCAATACCCGTAACTTGAAACTAGTCTCACATTCTTCTGTAAATTACTATCTCAACTAAGTAATCCACTCTAATTATCAAAACTAAGAAGAGTTTGCTTAAATTTTGTTCTTATTAAGTTACCTCTTAAGACATGACATTCCTACGCTCTATCTGATAAAGTATTACAAAATAAAATACGAGCATAATAAGTGGAATAAAAATGTCTCTTATGGTAATTAAGAACTCCTTTTACTGATTCCTATCAGGTGAGCTATTAAAGATTCTGAAATTCCTAAGACTAATGTATTATCTATGGAATGAAAGAATATAACGAATTCCTAAGAAACATGAAACTTTATGGTTAAATGGCATATGTGAATACATCTTATTATTGAATGACATGACTCATAAAGCTAAGGGGCTACACATGGAAATCAATAAATTTATAGTACATAATAACTTTTCCATAAGTACGATTAAATGCATTATGAATCAACTATAACACTTAGAAATATCAAAGTAAAATGAGTGTGTTGATAGCAAATTACGTACAGGAAAAGGAACACATTAAACTAGAAAAGTTGATGTTATTCACCTTACTACCATTAAACCTAAAAGAGGAAGAATAATTACCATAGAGAGGATAATTCTAAGGTCTGGAAACAAAAATACAAGTACTACTTTCAACTATAAGTTTCTCCAAAGTGAAAGTCTTACTAAGCAAAACTGTGCCAATAATAATAAGCATTAGCAATGATATTACCCATAAGTAAGGAGAACAACATGCTAAGATATGTAGTGCCTAATTAAGGATATTTAACTCTACAAATGCTAATGAATTCCAGTTAACACATGATGGTTGAGTCTAATTTAAATGTTTCCTTACCATAATTCAACAAATACTAAATATGAGAGTTGGTGTCAACATTAAGGATCTATGAACCATTAATAGCTGATCTTAGTGTTGAAGCTTTATGATACCTTACGATATTCTTTAGATTACTTGGAATTTAGTATCAATACTAAAAGCTATAATTTTTTGACAGTTACAAGGTTTTAATGACCAACCCAAAGCCACTATTAAGTTCAACTCTCATATTGTTTGTTGTCATTATCTGAATAGAAACCTTATGAAATAAAACTAGATGATCCAATAATGTTTTCACAACTTTGTTATCATGAAAATGAGAATTTAACAAAGGAAAATGAGGACCATGCAATTCATCCACTAAGACCAAAATTTCATGAGAAATCATGATCAGGTCAGTAAAGGATGCTTGGCTATCAAATCTCATTCTCAGTGACTTTAAAGCATGTGTTAAACACCCTAAACATTAAATAACGAAAGGAATAAATGGGTTTCCAGCATAAGTCATAACTAATTGACATTAGTGGAGCTTAGATAAAATATCTATTCCGTTTCCTATCGACCGAAGTATTAAAGAAATCAATTCATATATACTTAATAAGATTCCCTCTAAGTATGTCCTTAAAATTTCTTATGAAATTTGAACGATAAGGAAAATCAACTATAAAATATATGAAATATTCTCGTTCACATACATCGCTAAAACCTATTATGAGGAGATACTAAGAGACCTAAAAGATTAGTGGGAGCATTAAATGTCCTACTTATGACTTGCAAAAGTTACAGAGGTGGGGGGCCGACAATTTGATCTATCCTCAAATAACACCTCTTGCACTGGACAACGCTTTATCACACTTGTCTCCTTAGCATTTGACGTACTCCTAACAAAGTTTTGTGGATGCCTAAATATGGGTGAACATAGATTTCTTACCAAAGTAATCCTCATCAAGAGAAACGACAGCAAACATCATTAGGTTGTTTTATTTATTAAAATCTATGAATCTTTCAAATGTTAGACCATAAGCATGCTGAATTCATTAAGATTTCTAAAGTAAGTGGGAGTGATAAAAAAAAGTCCTTATTATGATTTTTTTTGGAAGTACAAGATGCGGGGGAGAGACTCATTAAGTTTAACTCCGAATTTAACTTCGATTATTCCTCTTGTACGCCTTACTGCACCAACTCTTACACACTTAGAAACTAACGTTGCTCCTTATATACCTGAAAATAAAAACACTTAACTAAAGTTAAGTTTGTATCATAATAAACCCAATGTTCAACTCAGGAGGTCATCTAGGTCTAAAAGCTCACTAACTTTGATGATTATGTAACCTACCTGACTAATACAAAATGGATGTTTGGAAAGATTACCGAGTGTACCTCTTCTAATTAAATCATTAGTATCAATCAATTTTCTAAATGGAATAAAGCTATTATTAGCAAAATTTAATTCCATAAATTAGAATAACGTTTGGGATTTGGTTGAATAACCTAAAGGTATTCATAATTAAACTTGATCCGAATGGAAACATTGTAAGATAAGATTGATTCTAAAAGATTATACTCAAGAAGGGATTAGATTATCAAAGAATATTCTTATCTGTATTACAAAAGATTTCTTTGAGGATCATTACCGTCCTAGTAGCTCATAATAACTAAGAGCCACATTAGATGGACATTAAGACAACTTTCCATAACGATGACCTACATGTTCATTAAGCAACCTGAAAGTTCTAAACTGAAGGGTAAGAACACTTAGCCTGTAAGTTAATAAGATCCATGTATGGGTTGATGCAAGCATAAAATGTGTTGGAATTATAATGAAATTCTCTTCATAAAGAACTAAGTGGATTAAAGAACCTACCTCAAGATGAGTGGGAGTAGCTAATGAAAACTTGTCCCCACATAGATGACGCTTCTCTTGAGAAGTATATGTTACCTAAGTCAAAGCATTGTTCATGCATAATTTTGACATGATGAATATCGTGGATTCCTCTTGCGTGATAGGAATCAAAATATATCGAGATAGACCCAACGGATATTAGTTTCATCTCATAAGTTTTACTTTAAGCGGGTCCTTAAGTATGTAACATACAACATTGCTCTCTTTTAGAGAATAATAGGATAAATGAGATTATTACCTTACGCTTTATTAATGAGAAGACTTATGTTAATTTAAGTCTATGCTTGTTTATGATATTGTTCGTATTGCTTAACAATAGACTTGTCTAGATTGATGAAAAGCATCTAATGGAAGATTACAATATCTTTAAGAAATAAGAAACTATAATCTAAAGAAGAAGTGAGAACCTAAAGTGATTGACTACTCTTACTCTAACTTTGTTATATTCAAGGAAATCAGGTGTCAATTTCGGGGTATATCATAACGTCAGCAGACATAACTATCTCATGGAGGAGTCATAAGGAACTTTAACAACAACCTAAGTTATCATGACATAATGTGTTGCTGATCACAACTTAATGGTCATTAAATGTTGTTGGTAAATTTATCAGTTGACTCATAACTTATTAACTCCATATAAATACTAAGTTGAAGACTTACTGTGATAAAGTCAGCTGCCCTAATTTCTCGAACAGTAACAGTTTGAGAGGAGCTGCATTAGAGTTCGATACGAAATTATTGTTCGCTTATGATTAAGAACAAATAGAGGAAATCAAAATTTTGTATCGAATGCATTCATGATATGCTTATGGATCCAATAACTAAAGGTCTATCACCCATAAGTCTTACTAAGGGCCAACTAAGAGAAAAATGTATTAATGATGACCATGTACAACTGCATATCGTACTATGAATGACTTATGACTAATGATTAATTTACCTCATTATGATTTGTTTGTCTATTAGTATCCTAAGCTAGCATAATGCATAAAGACAATAATATAACAAATCAACTAAGGGCATAACGTTAATTAATCCTAATGTTAAGTTTTAAATTTGCGTGTAGTATGATTAATGGGGGTCCTAAGTCGAATAAAAACTTAACGGTTGTATTTCTCTGCTACATTTTGGGTTTAGAACTAAAATGAGTATTAATCTCTGCAAACTTACGTAATACTCATAATAAATGATTACTCGGCTAAGTGAGAGAATGTTGGAATAAATATACGTAACGTTTGTATATTTATCGATAGCCATTATAATCATTTATATTATGATGATCAATTATTAATATTATCTTAAGCCCAATAACAGATATGTCTTTGATGGGCGGACTATAATTAGATGAGTCTTATTAGGGTGTCCTCTGGGTATGTATAAATAGAGATGTTATTATGAGATTAGGGTTGACACACAATCATAACATAACACCATTAGCCGCCCCCTATTTCTCTCTCTCTCTCTCAATATGTTCTTAACTAAAGAACACATAAAGCATCTGCATACCCTAAAGGGAACCCGATCAAGATGATGGTGTCTTCCATTACCGAGGTTCCTGAATGGTTAAGCATATCAGGTACACATGTTCAAATCTTATGTTTATACATTATGTTGTTATTAATATAATCAGTAGTGAATTAAGCTTATCCATGCAAGGATTTGATACCTATTCATTCACTATACCATAATCAAGGAAAAAAATACCTCAATGTTTCTTGTGTGAAATTAGTGGTTGTTGACAATGCATGTTAGTTGTGTGGATTTGATACCGTCCGTTTAGATACCGTAACTAATCTCATGAATGATAATTACAAAAGGGAGCTCACAATATATATTGAAATAAATGAATGTACAGCTGGGTGGGTGCGCTGGACATTTCCTTTGCGGGAAAGAAAAATGAGAAAAAAAAATAATATTATATAATGTGCTGTAACGTAACGTAATTGTATAGGGAAAACAAACAGCACCAACCGACAATGGCCCGAAACCCTCTTGAAACGTTCACGGCGTTTTACGACGGTTGGCTTGTTCGGCACGACCACCTCCAAGGACAGTTATCTGCAGCCGTCATCCCACTCCCTAATAATAATAATAATAAACACCAACAACTAGAGAAACTAGTCCAAGAGGCCTCTGATCACTACCGCGAATACTACGAGCAGAAATCAAGTGCAATGGAAGATGACGTTTTTCTGATCTGCGCTCCACCGTGGTACACCTCTTTCGAGCACGCATTGTTTTGGGTGACGGGGTTCCCGCCGTCCATGGTGTTCCGGTTCCTTAGGGATATTAATCTGACGCGGGAGCAGGCGGATTGGGTGGAGAGGGTGAGGGTGGAGACGGCGGCGAAGGAGAGGGAGATAGGTGAGGCGATGGCAATGGTACAGGAGAGCGTGGCGGTAGCGCCCTTGTATGGGTTGGTGAACAGGGTGGAGAGGTTGGTGGATGGGCAGGTGTCCCAACTGGACGAGGCTATGGAGGAGGCCAAGGAGGCCATGCGGGCGGTGATAACGGAGGCGGACGCTCTACGGGGGACGGCGGTCATCCAGGTGTTGAAGGTTTTGGGAATGATGCAGAGGGTTAAGTTTTTTGCTTCCCTAGGCGAATTTCGTATCCGAGCTAGACGGGTCGGCTTGCATATGGATAGGCCTAGATCATGATCTGATCTATCTATCTATCTATCCTCACTTTTCATTTTCATCCAATAAATTTTTACCACCCTCTTTTTTCCTTTGGTGGAGTAGATATTCAATTTTTTTTCTCTTTTTACATTGTCCATACGCAATGTCAATATTTGGTTTCATGGAAGAAGATTAGTTGTTTTTCTTTTAATTGCAATTCTTTTTTTTTTTTAATTTTATTTAGTTATTCATCTAAAATATTTTACATAAAAAATAAGATTTTAATAAATAGGTAATAATTAAAAATATGAGTGAGCAGAGTGCACAAAAAGTGTTAATTTCTTTTGAGTGAAATTGATATGATGATGTGTTAGTGAATTCACAATTTTACCAACTATTTTTTTAAACTAGTCAAACTATGCAATCTATTTTTTCAAAAAAGAGTGTTATTTTTTTATTAAAAATAAGATTTTAATAAAGGCTTCATTATTTAATAAAAATTAATGTTTAGGATTATTTTATGTTAATTTAATAAATAATTTAGGATTATTACATTACTTAATAATACTTCCTTTATTTTTGGGGTTAATGGTGGATAACCTACAAAGTGTAATCTGGTTAATTTGGGTCTAAATAAGGAGACATCTCAGGGATGTCTCACCGGCCGGATAATATTCCGGCAAAACTACTCTCAAGAATCACTAAGGTTTTTATTACAAACTTGCCAGATCGTTGTAGTGGGAATGATCTTGCGGGTTTTATTCGTGGTTATGGCGATATTTTTTATCTTTACATTGCCAGAAAGCGCGACAAAGCCGGTAATCGTTTTGGTTTCGTCTCGTTTCTTGATGTTAAAGATAGTATTGTATTGGTTAATAGGATTTGCAAAACTCGCATTGGGGGTTGTTGGCTCAAGGCGAATATTGCGAGATTCACTCTTGAAGAAGGCGAAATAAGAATGGATCAGTCTGCTAAGCCTAGAAGAGATGCAAAAGAGAAGACGAATACGGGTAATGGGGTCAGACCTCCGACGTGGAACCCTGCTTCCTTTTATGATGGTGCCAGATCTTTTACGGACACTCTCACCGGTAAACCTGGGACAGTGGGATGTCAGAAATCTGTGATGATCAAGAATGAGGTACAGGCGTTTCATGACCTTTATGGTCGGGCGTTCGTTGCTCGCATGATTGATCTGGATGCTCTTAAAAGTATCCACGTGATCATGGATGAGATCTGTCATGGGATGTGTAAGATACAGTTTCTAGGGGGTCTTTCCGTTTTGGTCTCTTTTGAAGATGACAAGAAGGCGCAGTCTGCTATAACGGCTGCAAAAGAGATCATTGGTAGATTTTCCAAGATAGATGTGTGGATGGGGCAGTCCTTTGCCTTTGAACGTCTTGCTTGGTTAAAAATTGCGGGTCTTCCTCTCCATTTAATTTCTAGTGACATGATTGAGATCATCGGGAAATCTTTTGGCACCGTGGTGCATCGAGCAACAAGATCTGACTTTGATGATGACCTATCTTATGACTATATTGGTGTGTTAGTGGGTGAGGTGAAGAGGATCGGTGAGCCGGTGACGTTGACATGGCGGGACAGGAAATATTCGGTGTGGGTTGAAGAGGAAGCAGGGGTATGGGTACCTGAATTCTACAAAGTTTCGACTAATTCACAGGAAGAGGATGAGGCGGAATCGTGTGCAGAAGAGGAAGGAATTCAGGTGGAGCCGCAGGGTGGTATTGCAAGTCCGGTGATAGCCGATGCGGTTCCGGTGACTTCAGCGACGGTCCCGATGAACATGGAAGAAGATTTTTTGGAAACATTTAATGTGATTAATGACATTAATGTGGCCGAGATTCCTTTGGAAACTTCCAATATTGTTAATGACAATTATGAGACCCCTATATGTTTGGAAAGAAATGATGAAGGCAATAATGAAGGCATTGATGAGATGGGAGACTTTGTACCAGGAATGCAATTTGATTTTGAAAATCAGTTGAATAATAATTGTGATTCTGTGGACCAGGCTTTGATGATTAATAAAAGAAAGAAGAAGACTGGGCTTGTGAACTTGGGCCAGCCCAACCCGGCTTACTCGAGCAGTCTTGAAAAAACCAAAGTTGGAAAGAAGCCCAAGTGTCAAGATGATCCGTTTGGGCTTGATGCTGTCTTGGGCCTTGACCAACAGGATGGAGAGGATGTGGAAACAGCCCAATGCAGGTCCGATCATTTTGACCTCAATTCTCAACCGGGCCTTGGCAATATGGATGAGGAGCCCAATAACATTGGAGGTAATGAGGATTCCGTTGATGCTGAAGCTGCGGCCACTATTCAATTGGGTACCAAGCTTGGTGCTCGTCTTCTCAATTCTCATAACTTGATCAAGGAATCGATTGTTCATGAAGGGTTACAAGCGTGTAAGGAATGAATTGTTTGTCTATAAATATTCGAGGGGTTTGGGGTAATGGCAAGTCGGGATGGATTAATCAGCTTAAAAATGATAATGGGATTTCCTTTTTAGCATTACAAGAATCGATGGTTAGTGATATTTCATCGTCTTTGGTTTCTAAGTATTGGGGAGGAATGGGTTTTGAATTTGAAGAGGTTAATGCTAGTGGAAATTCGGGGGGTTTATTGAGTGTGTGGGATCCAAATGTTTTCTCCAAACATTGTGTGAACAAAGATCGTAATTATTTGCATGTGGCGGGTAGTATTTTGGCCGACTCTATCCGTATTAATATAGTAAATATTTATGCTCCACAATCTAATGATGGGAAGAGGGCGCTATGGGGAAAACTTAGTAATTTGATGACTGTGCAACAAGGGTGGTGGATCTTTTGTGGAGACTTTAATGCGGTTAGAGATAGGGATGAGAGAAAAAATTCGTTTTTTGATCCGGTTTGTGCGCGGGATTTTAACAACTTTATTGATGACATGGGGTTACGTGAATACGATTTGAAAGGGTTTAAATTTACATGTTTGACCAACAGGAAGGATGTGTGTAAATTGAGTAGAATTGACCGGGTGTTGGTTTGCGAGAATGTGTTCAATAAATGGCCTCTTGCGTGTGTTCGGGCTATTGGTAGAAAGTTTTCGGACCATTCGCCATTGGTATTTTCTGTTAAAGATACTAACTTTGGTCCTAAACCCTTTAGATTTTTTGATTCTTGGTTGGAAAGACCCGGGTGTATGCAGGTTGTTCAAAAAACGCTCGATGAATGGGTAGATGATGGAATTCCGGATCGTAACCTTCTCAACAAGTTGAAGCGTCTCAAAGGTTGTTTAAAGACTTGGTTCAAAGATCATAATGCGAGAGAGATAGAGGAGGAGTCCCGCCTTCGCAAAGAGAAAGATGAGATTGAAAGTAATATGGAGCTTAATGATGTGGAAGATGAAGACATGTGGATTTGGACCGAATGTAAAAAAGCTCTTGAAGAAATTGAGGCGTTTAAGGCTTGTGACGTTAAACAAAAATCCCGTGTTAGATGGGCCGCTTTGGGTGATGAAAATACTAATTTCTTTCATAATATGGTCAACGGGAGAAAGGCGAGGAATTCCATCCCGGGTATCTTAATTAATGGAGATTGGATCACCACACCGACTTTGGTTAAAAGAGAAGTCATGCGTTTTTTTCGAGATCGTTTCAAGGAGCACAATAATACTCGGCCAGTCCTTTCATGCACGGGTATTAACTCGTTGGGACAGCAGCAATGTGATGAGCTAGTGGTTCGCTTCTCTAAAGAGGAGATTAAAAGCGCGGTGTTCGAGTGTGGTTCGAATAAGGCGCCCGGCCCTGACGGTTACAATTTTCGTTTTGTTAAAAAATTTTGGAATTATTTTGAAGTTGATTTTGACAGGATTTTGGCGGCATTTTATGATTCCGGTCAAATCAGCCCGGGGTGTGGATCGGCCTTTATTACTTTGATACCAAAATCCAAAACACCATTGGGGCTTCAAGACTATAGACCGATTACTTTGATAGGTTTGGTTAGCAAGGTTATTTCCAAAGTCCTTGCGAATCGACTTAAAAAGGTGATGGGTAGTATTATTTCGGAGTCTCAATCGGCTTTTATCTCGGGCCGTTTCATTCTAGATGGGCCTTTAATGGTGAATGAAGTTATTGATTGTCTAAAGAAGAGAAAAAAGAAGACGTTCCTGTTAAAGATAGATTTTGAGAAGGCTTACGACAACGTCAATTGGAATTTTCTTATCTCTATTATGTCTCAAATGGGGTTCTCTTCTAGATGGTGCAATTGGATTCATGGTATTTGTCTTTCTTCAAGAGCCGCGGTTTTAGTAAATGGCTCCCCAACGTTTGAATTTAATTGTGAAAAGGGGCTTCGTCAAGGAGACCCGTTATCACCATTCCTCTTCTTGATTGTTATGGAAGCTCTTTCGTGGCTTCTTGATAAAGCTAAAACAATTGGTGTCATTAAAGGGGTGGATTTCTCGCATGGTGATTTGACGTTGACACATCTCTTCTATGCGGACGATGCGTTAATTATGGGTGAATGGTCCATGGAAAATATCCAAGGTATTGCTAGAGTTCTTCGGATTTTTTACATTTGCTCCGGCCTTCGCATTAATCTTCATAAATCTAATATTTATGGAGTTGGTATGGAAGATGCCGAAGTGGATGCCATGATGGGTTTTCTTGGGTGCAAAAGAGGAGGTTTTCCATTTACTTATCTTGGTGTTCAAGTGGGTGCTAAGATGTCTCGGGTATGTAACTGGGAACCGGTGATTGATGTTATTAGGAAACGCCTCGCATCTTGGAAAGGTAGACATCTCTCGATTGGCGGTCGCATTGTACTTATTAAATCGGTCTTAGAGAGTCTTCCCGTATACTATCTTTCTCTTTATAAAGCTCCTAAAGCCGTTATTGAAGCTATTGAGTCCATTATGCGTCGTTTTTTATGGGCGGGTGGTAGCGTCGAAAAGAAGATTCATTGGGTTTCTTGGGATATAGTTACATGTCCAAAGAACCGTGGAGGTTTGGGCGTGTCTAGACTTCAGGATGTAAATGACGCACTCCTCTTAAAATGGACATGGAGGTTCAAAAATGAAGTTAGTGGCCTTTGGAAGAGAATTATTTTGGCTTGTCACGGCAATAGTAGACCTTGGTCTTTACTTCCGTGTAGTGCATCGTCTAGTGGATGTTGGAAACACATTGTTAAAGTTGGGGAACGAAAGACGCCAAATGGGTCCTGTTTTAATTCTTTTTTCGGTGTTGATTTGGGCGTGGGTAGCACCATTAATTTTTGGGGTGACCCGTGGCTTAGGGATGAGCCTCTTAGAACGGTGTTTCCGAATTTATTTAAGATTGAGAGGCGGAAATGGGTCAAAGTGGAAGATAGGTTGTCAGTTGAAGGTAATATAAAAACTTTATCTTGGGAGTGGATTTCTCCCCCTAATACAGCGCAAGAAGTTAGCGAGCTGTTTCAATTGCTCTCGGAGATTTATGACTTCAACTGGAGGGGCGGAGGTGACAAATGGGTATGGAAGTTCGAAGCGAATGGGATGTTTAGCGTCAAATCGGCAAAAAAAATGATGTTCATCGACAACGTGACTGGCCAACTCCCGAGTATAAGATGCAAGGTGTGGGTGCCGATTAAGTGTAAAGTTATGGTTTGGAGAGCGGCTTTAAACCGGTTACCGACTATTGCAGAATTGATCAAGCGCGGCGTTACTCCTACTACTACAAGTTGTTCTCTATGCGATGCGGAAACTGAAACAGGAATGCATATTTTTACGGGTTGTTTGTTTGCTCAAGAAATTTGGTTTAGAATTGAAAAATGGTGTCGGTTACCTCCCAATATTCTCTTCGATGTTCTAGACGTTTTGAAGATTCCAGAATCAAACTCTAATACGAAGAGGGCGAAGAGAGTTTTATGCGGTATTGTGTACACGACCATGTGGGTTATATGGAATGAGCGCAACAATCGGATTTTCAACAACAAGAGGAGGAAACCGGTGGAGATTGTCGAAACCATCAAGTATAAGACCTTTTTATGGATTTGTAATAGAACTAGTTTGAAAAATTTAGAATGGTCTAATTGGTACATGTATCCTTTGGATTGATTGTAGTTTTTCAGGTCGCCTTTTGGTCCTTGCTTTGAGGTCCACTTGTGCGTTCCTTTTTTGAATGAAATTCTCTTTTCAAAAAAAAAAAAAACAAAAAAAAAAAAAAAAAAAAACTTAATAATACGAAATTTATTTAAGACGAATAATCTTTAATGTTTAATAATAGTAAATTTATTTATCCGACAAAACGTTAAATAATACAATTTTACCAACTATTTTTTCAAACTAGTCAAACTATACAATCTACCGAGTTACTAAACAATCTATTTTCGAGAACATCACTTCCAACTCGAGAAAAAATTGGCATGCATGCGGGTGCCACTGTGGAGATTCTTACCTTCAACGCAGACCAACTCTCTAATATTATAAACTACAATACCAATGTTGCATTCTACATGTGTTATACTACGTGCAGATGTAACACCGATCCAATTAGTTTCATGCAGATATAACACCGATCCAAAGACGCTAAAAAACCATACCCTCCCACACCACTTTAATGGAACAACAAAGAATGATGCAATAATCCTAAATTATTTATTAAATTAACATAATGAACCCTTTGGTTCAATCAGCGACTTCATTTAGATGCCTCCAATCCAACTAGCGATTTCAATGAAGCCTCCAATCCAACTAGCGACTTCAGGGACAATCTCTTACACATTTCAGGATGCAAATGATTGGCAAGAAAGAGGAGGGAGATGTCGCCAATCCAACTAGCGACATCACCATTTTTAATTTTTTCATGATTTGTCTGCCAATCGCGCTTTATAGAATCAAAACTCACCTATTTACGTAAAGGATTCGTTAACGAGGTGTATTTTTTTTTTATCATTTGACACTTTGTGATTATGTGAATGGTGATGAGCTTGAAGCCTTCAATATTATTATTAAAATCAATTTTATATATCGTAACAAACCAACAAAAGCGGTACTGGTGAAACAACCTTGAAAATGGGACTGACATTTTTTATGGTTAAATACATATTGATATATATCCTCTTGGGGTATGCTTTCGAGTTTCGATTGCTCACAAATGGAAATAACACCAAATTTAAGTATAGACTTTCAAGATTTTTTTTTTTTTTAATGCATGCCTTATTAATTGTGCATCTCATGTTATTTATATGATTTTAGCTATTTGGTGCATGTATTATTTTGCGCTACTATAAATTGAATTGCAGATGTCAACTGCATTTCGCATGCACAACAAATGTTTCTATTAAAATGTTGGTGGGCGTGGTCTGGTTCTCCAATTTTGTTGAGTGTGCGTTTGGATCATTAATTTATAGAGCAACGACTTCACACATGTTCCATTCCAAAGCAGTATTTTCACTATTTTGTTTCTTCAAGGCTTCTAAAATATGTTAATTATTATAAAATGATTATAATCGTTATTTCCTTTATTCAAAATAAGATTATTATTTTTTAAACCTATAAAACCATATGTTTGGATAAACCACTAAACTACAAAACCATCAAATGATTTTAAGAAACCTCAAAACTCTCTTACTTGCGTATACGAATAGAAAAGATGATAAAGACTTATGACAAAAAATAAATGAGATGCGGTGGTTTCCGACGATGACGACAACGACAACATCCCTCTTGAATCCTGATCCTCCGTCTATCATGCATCCAAAATCCAAAGACTCATGCCATGTCAACTTGAAAATTTTACAATTTTCGCATTATTTAAATTCTATAAGTGAAGATCCAGAAGCTGAACACCTACCTGTTTAGCTTAAGAATTGATGATTAGCTTGATTAGATCTTGTAAAAGAACCTGCAAAATGAGCAAACCGTTAGGCTCGTCACAAGGAGGTTGGAGGGCCTCTCTGTGACCACCCTCTGTCGTGAGGATAAATATTTGTTTAGAGAGAGACACTAGATAGAGAAAGTGTAGTTCAGAGTCTTTGTGAACATGTGTTACCTCTACTTGTGAGGGGGTATTTATACTAGTTGAAAATGTTGTACTATCTTTCGGACTATTAGTACTATTCTCTGGTGCTTTTGACTTCTGGATTCATACATGTACTTGATGTCTGATAGCTATCGAGGTGTCTTGAGATGCGGCTCCTCAGGAGAGGCACATCACCTTTAGTGAGGTTCGGATGAGATCCTTATACCTCTTCATGTCCCCCTAAGTCCCTAAGTTGGTTTACAACTTAGTGGAGTTATCTAGTCTCGAGCGGTGCGTTCCAGCTGTTTCTGGGACGTGACACGTGGACCTAATTCTGGCCATGAAATACTGATGAGATGTGTTGGTTTTTTCGAGATGCTCGCGTTCGTTCATTTCCCACGCCAGCTGTCATGACGTAACTTTGTCCCTTGTGATCTCGACAGTTGGCTTAGGATGACGCTTCGTGTGTTTTTAAGAGTTATAAAAGCCTTTCTTCTCTGTTTTTTACCATTACTTTTCCTCATTTTCAGTTTTTCACCAATTTCCTCTGATTATTGTCGTTGTCCTCCTTGTTGCATTTTATCGACCAGACCAGAGCGACCATGTTCTTTGTTCAGGTTCGTAACTTCTTCCTTTTTCTTTTCGAAGTGTTTTCTTTTAGTCCTCTGTCATCACCATGGTGAAGGATGATATGAATCTCAGTTACAATAAACTGACACAAGCCAAATTTAAAAAAATTCTTAACCATTATAGGATTCCCTTAGATCTAAACCACACACTTCCTGATCCTAACATTCCTATACATCCCTTACCATGTGGGAAGTTTGATTTTTACACACGAGTGTGTAATTTTGCAAATTACAGGGTGCCTCTTACCAAATTTTTCTTTAAGGTGCTTTAGTTCCATGGGATTCATATTTCACAAATGAACCCTTTTGGGCTTGGTAGGGTTAGTTATTTTGAACTAACCTATCGCGCCTTGAAATCGAAGGCCGACGTAAATGTCTTTAGGGCTTTCAATAAACTGAACCAGGTCGGGGACTAGTAAACCTTTGAAAAAAGGCGGAATTTGGCCGACTGTCATGGCAAGGATACTTCAAGTCTAAAGAACTGGAAGACCAAGATTTTCTGGTTGGACGATAGATGCCCTCCGGAGGATATGATTCCGGTGTGGCGAAAGGATTTCGAGTCCTCTGACTGGGAGCTACCGAAGGACTTTGCCTTTGATGACATGTTGTATAGGAAACTTAATGCCCATAAGACTAAAATTAAGAAATATTCGGAGCATGTTTTATTGTTGGGGGCATTAGTAGGATCTGGCATGAACCTGACAAGTGGCATGTGATCTTTTATAAGGAAGGGGTGAGGGTCGGTCCAGTTTCTTAATCTCGCATTTTTTGCATCCGAACATTAATGTTTCCGTTTTCAATTTCGGCAGAAATGTCTTTGTTGATAGCACTGAAGATTGAGGATTTTCAAGATGAGGACCTGTCGTTGTCTAGCAAGCCTATTGGGACGAATGTGCCCATTTTAGAACAGATGGAGAAGATTCAATTATATCCCCGACCAACAGTTGATACCGAGGGCAAACGTGATGCAAATGCTGAGGGTGGTTCGTCCCAGGGTGGGAGTGGGCAAGCAACTGACAAGCCTTCTGTGGAGACGGCTGAGGGTAAGATCGTTGGCAAAGTTTTTGCCAGCACCGGTCTTCTGAAACCTTTAGCGTCGTCCACCCAAGATTAGGAAACTATTGATGAAGATGTTGCAGAAGATACATCCCTGGATTTAAATGTCCAGAGTCGGGAGAGAAAATCAGAGGCGACCAAGGAGGGGAAGAAAACTCCTAAAAAAGTCAAGATCTTGAAATCAGGTGCATCTGTGTCTACCTCGGCCTCATCCCATGATAAGATAATGGAGAACTTGGATATTCACATTACTGGAGGTAAGTCATCCCGAGATAGTAGACCGGTCTACATTCCCATTCCCATTACGGACAATGGTGGCAAGAAAATGGATACAGTGAAGGATGATATTTTTGCTGAAATCAAAAATTGTCCAGAGATGGTCCACTCGATTTTGAAAATAGCTGAGGCATCGAAGCATTCCCCTGGTAAGTTTGTTGATCACATCTCATTCTTTCAAACTGATGGGGAGAACGAATATGGTGAATCATATTCTCCCTATTGGTTTGAAACTGTGACTATGATCCTTTTTAATATTGTAGATCCTTTAGACGAAGCCATGGATGTTGATCCGGCCACGGCCGAGGATATTTTTATCCCGAACTGGGACTTAAAAAATGGGATGCAGGTGGTGGATGCATTGACAGCAAAGATGCTTCTTTTCAACTTGAACACCCCAGCCGACCATGCCTATTATAGGAAGATGAAGGACTCAGACTTGGGAGTGGCTATAATGGTTAACCAAGCATAGTCCAATTTTTTGGTGGCCGAGGTCTACCAAAGGTGGGTCGATTATGAGCTGGAGAGGATGAATTTGGTGAGAAAGGCATATGTTTGTAGGCATGATAGTCTGATTGAGTCTCTAAAGAGTGATGTGAAGAGGGCCCAGAATCTGATGCAGTCTTCTCAGGCTGTAACGGCTGTTGCTGCTGAGGCCCGAGACAAGATCCAGGGTGAAGTGGAGAATGTGAAGGAGAGGCTAAGGTTAGAAGAGCTTGCCTATTCGGGGTCGAAGCAAAAATATGTCCAGTCGATCAAACAATTGTAGGGCATGCTGGAGAAGCTAAGGATTGCAGCTGATGTTTTGGTTAAAGGTTCATTTCCTCCCTTATCTTTTATTTGTAATTCATGTCGTATCCTTGTTACTTATGTATTTATCTTTGCAGACAAGGAGGAAGCTCAAACTAATGAGAAGAAAACGTTGTAGCTGGTGGATGAGGCCAAGGCTTCGGTGGCCAAAGAGACTGGGCATTTGAAGGTTGAGAAGGAAAATTTACTTCGGGTGGTGGAAGAACTGTTCTCTTTGAATAAATTTATGCTTGTGGAGTCTTGTTGGTGCCCAGTACACTCATAAGTGCCCGGAGATAAAGGCGGTTGTAGTCGGTGTTAATAATGCTATGAATGGACCGGGCTTTAACACTGGGGTGAAAGCGGGCTATGCTTATGCTGCCAAGGGTGTACCTTTGGACAAGATGCCCAAGATCATCCCCAACGCTCAACATGCCCTACTAGATGCTGTCAAGGCTTATGACGAGTTGTCTTTGCCCTCCATTTCCAAGCTTTAAGATCTCCTTTCTGAGCCTATTGATGCAGTTGTAAAAGCTTTCCAGGAGCTCACGATCATAGACGAGACCGAACAGGGCCTTGTGAAGTGATTTTATCAGTTGTTACCTCCCGTTCCTCCACATAGGTTTGGTGATTTTATAAACCTTGTGAAGCATTTTAACCCTGGTAATTCGGATGGATGCACTTGAAGTGCTTTGTTAGCTAGTGATCTTTGTAATTCGATCTTTGAATATAATTGAAGTGAATGAATACTTTTTATCATCATGATTTATGTTTTGTTGAATTGTTGCTAATGTCCGAACCTTGTTCAAGGGAAGAACTTCCTTTCTGTAATTCATGATTTATATTATGTTTATATTGTGTACATGATTTTTGTTTCCTTATGTTTTAAGTTCATACTTGGTAAAACTTTCTTTTAGAGAGCAAGTCATGTCATCTATGCCTCGGTGTTTCCTCATAGGTTTTGTACTTCGAGAGTGTTGTTGTGCGTCCACGGCTCTTATGCCTCGCTGTTTGTACTTGGTAGTTTTTTATAATCATTTTTTTTTTGCACCATGGCGTTCATGTTCGAAAATAACTTATGATTTTTTCGAAGTGGAACATTCATTATAATTATTTATTGTTTACATGCTATGTAGACTTTTATTTATAGGGATATCACTGAAGCTCAACATTGTTTTTTCTTGTCCCCACTTACTGCGGATACTAATTTGTACACACTAATATATACATATATATATATATATATATATAGGGGAAGGTTCAAATAAAAACCCACCTAAAATGAAAAAAACCTTGTAAACCTTATGAGAGCCATTGATCTAAAGTGATCAATGGTCTAGATTCATTCTACATTAATTTAATACATTTAGTTGGGTAGATGACAAAAAAAAAAGGCACAATGGTAAAATGTCACCTTCTTCTCTCTCCATCAAATCAATCATCCCTCTCCCTCTCTCTCTTTCTCTCACTAATCCTCTCTCTCTCTCTAACATTCTCTCTCACACTTTTTCCTTTACAAATATTCAGAATTTTAGAGATTAAAAAAAACAATTTTATTTATTATTTAAAAGTATGGCTTAATCAGATTTGTAGCAATTGTTCCAGCACCAGTGTTGTTACGTACATAAGAATCAGATTTATAGCAATTGTTCCAGCACCAGTGCAGAATCAGATTTATAGCAATTGTTTCATATGGTTATTAGTTTTTTTATTACCCCATGTTTTTTTGGGTTTTATTGTACCAGCACCAGAGTTGTTGCATACGTAACGAAAGGCCAATATGGTTTTTCTTTTTAATATTCACTACTTTTTAAAATAAAAAACATAATATATAAATTTAAGATTAAGATGACAACATGAAAAAATCTATTAAAGTGCATTTGTTCTAGGTTTGTAACATATGTTAATAACCATCAGACGACATCATATGTTAATATGCATTAGCCAACATCATTTTTGTTAAGTAGTGCTGCATTGCATGACAATACAAAAAACTTGAAATAAACATACTACTCAAATAAAGCTATACATCATATTGTTCATCTTGTATCAACCACAAAACATAGTATTAAAGATTCATACATCGCCCTTTGGCATCCAATAACCATTCTTTTCATAAAAAGCCAATTCTTCATATGTAGCAGATGGCATCCGATAACCCATACATCCTGCATTGCAACCAACAGTAGTAGATGGCATCCGATAACCATACTTGACATAAAAAGCCCACTGTTCCTCGGTATAACCGGCCTATACCCTCCCATTCTACCCTAATACGCCCACCTTCCTGAGACGTAACCGACAGCCCAGGTTTCTTAAAATTAGGTTCATATGGTTCTTCATATTCAGCCCTTGCGTCTGATTCGTAACCAACAGCCCATTCAGGTGTGTAAGTCACATCATGCGCATCATCCTCCGGTGTCATATAGTCTTCTGGTGGCGGATATTCTTCGGGGAAAACGTAATCAAATGCCGCATTCCAATCGAAATCTTCGTCGCTTACAAACCCATCATCCGCCTGCTCTAGGGGTATAACCGGTTCTAGGGGAGGGATTACCGGGGCAACAGGGGGAGGGGTTCATGTTCGGCTGCAATAGGGAGGATATCTAGTTCAACAGGTGGGGGTGATTCAGGTGCAATTGCCATGTCCGGTTCATTTTGGGGTGGCTCGTGTGCGATTGGGATGAGATGGTGACGGGCCTCAAAAACCTCCCAAGGGGGAGTGCTAGGGTTGGAATTCATGATTTTACTAAAAAGGACCTGTAACATATGTTATCACAGAGTAACTGTGGACATTTTTAATATGAAAACAGAAAAAAAAACTAATGTAAGATGCAGAAAACAGCGTATTTAATATATAATAAGGAGCCATGGCAAAACACACATTTTCTATTAAAAACATTATGGTTAAAAAAAACAAAAAACTCGAGTGTTACGTGTGTAAACAGGCGTTTTTGTCTGCAAACACATACAAAACTTTGTAGTCTGCAAACATCAAACATTCTGACTGCACACAACACACATTGACTGCAAAAAAAATATGCTACACACGTAACACCTTAACTAAACACAGATATGGTATAACTAAACACAGATAAAAAACCTTAGTAAATGATTCTTTATAAAGAAATACATAATACACAATAGGGCCATACAAAAACATACATTTTTTGTAAAAAAGACATAGGTAACATAAAAAAACTCATACATTCGAAAACCAAAAAAAATAGACAGACATGGTGCAAAAATACACGAGTGTTATATGTGTAACAGGAAAACACAGACAAAACTTTTGTAGTCTGCAGTAAACATAGAGTAGAATTTGATATGCTAAAAAACATAGAACAGATTTTGACTGCAAAAAAACAGATATATTACACACGTAAACAGCCTAACTCAACACAAAGATTATACGAAAATATAGACGATAAAAACACCCTAACTAAACACCAAGATACTACGAACATAAAACACAAAACGAAAAATCATTTTCGATGTTTAACATAATAAGTCACCCAAAAAAAAGAGATGCTAGTAACACACAAAAAAACAACAATTATTTCCAACTTTAAAAAAATAAAATATTAAACCACCTAACCCCCAACACAAGACATTTTCTGTAAAAAAACATAGATAACATAAAAAAACTCATACATTCGAAAACAAAAAAAATAGACAGACATGGTGCAAAAACACACGAGTGTTACATGTGTAACAGGAAAAACACAGACAAAACTTTTGTAGTCTGCAGTAAACATAGAACAGAATTTGATATGCTAGAAAACATAGAACATAATTTGACTGCAAAAAACAGATATGCTACACACGTAAGAGCCTAACTAAACACAAAGATTTTACGAAACTATATCCGATAGAAACACCCTAACTAAACACAAAGATACTACGAACATAAAACACAAAACGAAAAGTCATTTTAGGTGGGTTTAACATAATAAATCACCCAAAAAAAAAGAGATGTTAGTAACACACAAAAAAACAACAATTCTTTCCAACTAAAAAAATAAAATATTAAACCACCTAACCCCCAACACAAAAAAGGGATGCTAGAAACACACAAAAAAACAACAAGTTTTTTCAAACTAAAAAAAAAAAAACAAAACACATAGATGCCACAAAAAAGGGCTGGAGCAATCTCAAAAAGTTTTTTTCCTCGAAAAAATCCTTATGAAAAAACCATGGTTTTCAGTTGAATCTATAATCGTTTTTTAACAAACATCCACAAAAAAACAGGGCTGGAACAATAAAAAACTCGAAAAACAGATACCCCCTAATAATAAACCTAAAAAAATAACCAGAGAAATAAAAAATAAAAAAGGCATAACCGGTGCAAAGGAGGTGGCGACGATGATGAATCTTATGTGGTGGGCTTCGATGATGATGCCACTGTTCTGATGAAAACAACGACGGTCCTCGTTCGATGAGGGTAGCTTGGGTGGTTCGGTGTTGCGGTGGTGGTTCGATGGTGCGGTGGTGGATAGGGTGGTGAGGTTGTGGTGAGGTGTATTTACAGAGAAGAGGGGGAGCCAAAGAAGAGGGAATCTAAATATTTGAAAAATGAAGAGAGAAATGATGCTTTTATAGTATGATTAATGTGAGTGGGTGGGTAAAATTACAAATATAACCTTTGTTTAATAAAAATCGTATAATATCATGGACCATGTGGAGCTTCTTGGACCACAAGATGGGTTTGTGGGAGTTTCTTCATTTTAGAGGGTTTTTCCTAGATACTTAGCCTATATATATGGTATGGTTCGTATGAGAACCAACTTTAGAGTGAAAACCAAAGAACCAATGTGAACAGGGGGCATTAATGTAAATATAATAACAAATAAATACATTTCAGCTCTCCTCCTTGCCCCCCCCCCCCTCGTTCCTCCCAACCTTGTCCTGTTCACCTCCATTTCTCTCTCCCTCACTCTCCTAAGTTCCTATTTAGGATCTTTTCTTCTCTTTGATTTTCTTATTTATTAACTAATATGTGATTTTTTTTAATTTCAACGATCATGATATACATGGATTTTCTCATGATGGACTGGATGATCGGAATAAAGAGGACGATGCTACTAGTACAACTGTTACTGAGATTAGTAGCCAAACTTCTGGACCGTTGAGATCACGATCCGATGACAATTTCGATGCTGATCCTGACGTCGATAACGGTGACGATGCTAACAAAACTAAGAAGTTGTAGGTGTTTTGCTTAGCCTAAATTCTGTTAATCACTAATTGTGCTTCGACGACGTTGACAGCCGCCGTAAACCACCGCTACTGCTCACCTTCGTTCCCGTTTGACCATCTTTGGCGTTGATCGTCATTTGTCTATCTCTGGTCAGCTCCGTTAGGCAACTAAGGTACACTTCTTATTTGATTCGATTATGGAAGTCTCGTATTCAAGTTCAATAATGAATCTGTAATCTAGTTTGATTATTTGTTTTTTCATGGTTAGATGTGGACATAGTCTCTACACCTCCATTATTGAAGAAGTATTAATTGTCCAGTACCAAATATCATCCCTAAAAAGAAAAAAAAAATGGTACCTTGTACCAAATGCTCATCTTAAAAGAAGGTTTGTTTCATAAAGTAGATAATAACAATACTCTCCCACAATACTTAGAAGCATGTATAACCATGTATAAGATAAAAATATTTTTAGTATTAAAATGCTTACCTTGAACTGTAATTGTATGTTTACCGAAGACATATCGGATATATAACATTGGGTCATTTATATAATAAGTTTGCACAATATTAGAGTTTTAACCAGAACATTAGACTTTAGATTCCTAAAAATAAAAAATAAAAAAAGTAATATCAGTCGCCTGATATTTGGATGAAACAACATAGCTAAGAGTAGGGTCTGGGGAAAGTGGGATGTAGGCAAACTTTACCCCTATCCTTGCAGATAGAGAGGCTGCTTTCTGAGAAACCCTCGGCTCCATAACACACAAACGACAAACAAACAACACTAAAAGAGTAATAGAGGGCTACTAATATAAAGAAATAGTGAGAGCGTCACATATGTAAAACAAGGTATATATGCCATCATAGAACAACATAAACCAAAAATACTCACATAGAAATCACCCTTACAGGCATCCTACCAGTGTAAGAGAGAGTATAAGCTCCTAGAACCATGCTACGATACAACCGAAACTCACCCCTAATACTCCTTTACCTTAATCTCATGTCTCCACGAACCCCTATCCTCAACCATGTCTTCAGATAGGTGCATCTCTACTAAGTCCTGCCTAACCTGCTTGTGACACCCGTCAAAATCATAGGTCATATCCGTACACTTAGCTACATGTTTACAGTGTGCATAGCATTACATGTTACCATTTGCATCATAGTTGGGCTATACAGGGTTCCAACATGTCAATTTAGGTCTCCCCCTATACCTCTTTCGCTTTACAGTGATGATTTCCACGCTAACTGTCATTGGCCTCCTCTTCACATGTCCATACAATTTGGATGAATGAATATCATATTTTTGTTTGATATTCCCTCTCTTATAGATAGATGATATGCCATGTGAACCAATTAGTTTCTTATATATATATATATATATATATATATATATATATATATATATATAGGGGAGGGTTATCTTGAGAACGCTAAATATTGTGAGAACCGTGAGAACAAGTAAAAAAAATCAATCAAAATCAATTTTTTTAATACAAACCCCATTATAATCAAAATACAACATTAATAAATGAATTTTCTTTCCAAATAATTCATCTTTTCTTGCAAAAACACTTTAAAATTAACTTTTTACACATGTGTAAATGAAATAGTTTACACATGTATAAACAGCAAATTTACACATGTGTAAAAACAAATTATTTCCGTATACGTTTGAATTTTTACGTGTAAATTGTGTTTTCGAGATTGTATTATAGTAATAAAGAGAAGTGTAAAAAGAAATTTTGAATTTGAATGGTTTTAGATGTCGTTCTCACGGTTCGCACGAAATATAGGTGTTCTCAAATTAACTTTCCCCTATATATATATATATATATATATATATATATATATATATATATATATATATATATATATATATATATATATATAGGGTAGGGATCCTAAGAGAACCAACCCCTATTTGAGAACTGAGAGAACCATTCTGGACCACACGTTTCATATAAAGGCAAAAAAAAAAAAATTGAATTTTTTTTTCATTTATACATATGTGTATATAGCATTTTTCAGCTATACATATGTGTATATTTCAGCTATACATATGTGTATAATGCAATTATACACATGTGTATACTGAAAAAAAAATACAAAAAAAATAAATAAAAAATTCCTTGCATATAAAGCAGCGATTTTTGCAAAAAAAAAAAAAAAAAAAAATTGCCTTAGAGAAATGTGTGGCCCAGAATGATTCTCACAGTTCCCAATTTGGGGAAAGGTTCTCATTAGAACCAAATCCTATATATATATATATATATATATATATATATATATATATAGGGTTGGGTTCAATGAAGAACCACAAAAAAGTGGGGAACTGTGGAACCAGGGGTATTTTTGTCCAAATGTTAAAAATATCAATTCTCACTTTCTACTCCCCTTCTCTCTCTCTTTCTACACATCTGTCTCTCTCTCTCTCTCTAACATACACTTTCTCTCTCTCTCTCTCTCTCTAGATACAATCTCCACCTCTGTCTCTATCTCTAACATACGGTTTCTCTCTCTCTCTCTCTAGATACGTTCTCTGGCGTTCTCTCTCTAGATTCATCAAACATCAGTTCGTCTCTCTCTAGATACAATCGCAGTATAGCAAGAATTACGACTCTCTTTCTCTCAAGGTACGTCTCTCTCTCAGATCTCTCTCTTTAGATACTTTTACAGCAGCAAACTCTTTGATTTATTGAATTTTTTCTCAGATTTGTGTTAAATTGATTTGTGATTTGATATTTAGTTGAATTTCTCAGATTTGTTTGATTTGTTATTTAGTTGAATTTCTTTGATTTGTGTTAAATTGATTTGTGATTTGTTATTTAGTTGAATTTCTCAGATTTGTGTGATTTATTATTTAGTTGAATTTCTCAGATTTGTGTCAATTGTTATTTAGTTGAATTTGTCAAATTTGTGTTAATTTGATTTGTTGTATTGTTGAATAAGTAATTAGGGTTTGATTTACAGTTAGATTTTTACAATTTAGGGTTTCATAAAACAAAATTTTGATTTAACATGTTAAACTGTTGTGTATCAGCTTTAGCCTCTGCTGAATACGCCACCGGTTTCTGAGTTGATGCAAAGGAATGTATTGTAGTTAATGTGGTTCTGAATACTAATATGCGGAAGGTTTTGGAGTTTGCAAAATTTGGTGAGATTGGTGATGTGTTGTTAGTGTTGAATAAACATACTGGGAAACTAAAAGTGTTTGCGTTGGCATGTATATGCGTCCCTTTTTTTTTCCTTTTACTGCCCAAGAAGATGTGGCTTTTTAGGTTCTAGTCGACTTGTTGAGAGATGTTCAGGTTCATTTCCTGCAGTTTTCCTGTTAAAACAAATCTAGATAAAATAAACTGTTAAAATTGAGTCAATTATTATGTTTTCAGTGATAAATTTGTTTAGTTTAAACAGATTTGAACAGATAACATGTTAATTAAACAGCTTTAGTCTCCGCTGAATGCGCCTCCGGATTCTGAGTTGACACATAGGAATGTATTGTAGTTAATGTGGTTGTGAATACTAATCTGCGGAAGGTTTAGGAATTTGCAAAATTTGGTGAGATTGGTAATGTGTTATTAGGGTTGAATAAACATACTGGGAAACTGAAAGTGTGTGCATTGGCATGTATATGTGGTTCTTTTATTTTCCCTTTTACTACCCAGGATGATTTGGCTTTTTAGGTTCTAGTCGCCTTATTGTGAGATGTTTAGGTTCATTTCCTGTAGTTCGCCTGTTAAAACAAATCTGGATAATATAAACTGTTAAAACTGAGTCAATTATTATGTTTTTAGTGATAAATTTGTTTAGTTTAAACAGATTTGAACAGATAACATGTTAGTTAAACAGCTTTTAGTGTCTGCTGAATGCGCCTCCTGATTCTGAGTTGATGCATAGGAATGTATTGTAGTTAATGTGGTTGTGAATACTAATCTGCGAAAGGTTTAGGAATTTGCAAAATTTGGTGAGATTGGTGATGGGTTATTAGGGTTGAATAAACATACTGGGAAACTGAAAGTGTGTGCGTTGGCATGTATACGCGATTCTTTTATTTTCCCTTTTACTACCCATGATGATTTGGCTTTTCGGTTCTAGTCGCCTTATTGTGATATGTTTAGGTTCATTTCCTGCAGTTTGTTTGTTAAAACAAATCTGGATAATATAAACTGTTAAAACTGAGTCAATTATTATGTTTCAGTGATAAATTTGTTTCAGAACCTGTCTATATTTGTAGATTTTTGGTCTTTAGTTATATCAAAGCCTAAAAACGCCATGAGATGCGTAAGTAATTTTAATGTAGATATTAGTTATATATCTCATGATATTTATATGTGTGTTGGACCTAATCCTGCATCTTTGCTGAATGCGCCTCTTGTTGACATAGAGGAACATATTGAATGTAATGACATATGACATTTTGAACTTTTGACACATTTTGCTGTAGTTTTTAACACATTTTAGCACTTTCTTGGCTGTAGTTTTTAACACATTTCAGATTATTTTTGCTGCAATACTTGAGTCATTTTGGCACGTATTTGCTGCAGTTTATGACTCAAAAACATAAGATAATTTCAAAATTATATTGTTAGGAAAGTTTTAGTAAAATTATTATAAAACACATTGAAATCTGGAAAATTCTTTAATATCAAGGCAATTTAACATGTTAAATAATTTTAATTTAACATGTTAAATATTTTAAATCTTAACTTTTAAAACAAGTTAGGAAAACTCAAAAAAAAAAATTATTTAAGATGATAATATCATTTTTCTTGAAGCCACAAAACAATATGAACATGGGTTGGTTAAATGTTACCAAAATGCCAGTTCATGACTAGAGATTTTGGATGCGATTTATGATTCATGTTATTTTCAGTTTCGGAATATTTTGGCATGTTTTTGCAACAGTTGTTGGCTGCACTTTGTGACCCAACACAAAGATATATTTAAAATAATTTTCAGTGATGTTTTAGTCAAATTGTTATAAAACACATTGAAATTTGGAAAATTCTTTAATAGCAAGGCTATTAAACATGTTAAATAATTTTAATTTAACGTGTTAAATATTTTAACTGCTATATTCTAAAACAAGTTATTAAAGTCAAAAGGAAATAAAATAATTTAACATGTTAATTTTTTTAAGCCAAAAAGTATTATGAACATGGGTGGAAAGTTATCAGAACGCCAGTTTATGAATGGAACGTTTTGCTGTAGTTTTTTTATCCAATTAAGCATAATTTTTCTGAAGTTTATCAACCATTTCGGTTGCAGTTTTGATATATTTTACTGCAGTTTTAAAGACATTTGGTCAATAACTTGGTTGTATATCACCTTTGCATTAAGATGGCGTAAAGTAGATTGAAAATCTGAAACTCTTTACTAACAAAAATTTTTCAGTATTTGACCCATTTCATGACATTTTTTCTGCATCTTTGGCTGCAGTTTATGACCTATAAACACGAAATGATTTCAGATTGATATTGTTTGAAAAGCTTGAACTCTCTACTAACTAGACTATTTAACATGTTAAAAAAATTTAATTAACATGTTAGATCTTTTAACTGTTAAGTTTACAACAAGGTAGGAAAAACAAACACAAATAAAATAATTTAAGATGTTAAATTGAAACTTCTTGGTATTTTTCCAATAAACAAATTATAACTCAAAACAAGCGAACTAGTTGGGAACAATAGACAACAATTATAATAGAAGAACATGTGGTAAAGTACCAGTTGAAGAAGGATCAAGTCAAAAGGAGAAAAATTCAACAAGTACTGAAGGTAGTATATAGATAGATGTTGATTTAGTATTTTGATTAATTATCTTGTTGTTTTGAAGGTTTTGTTTGTTTTTCATATTTGGATATAAAAAAATGTTGCTAGTACTTTAAATGCGTTATACAAATTGTTATGTAACTGAGAATGTTTATCTCCAAATACTTTTGCTGCAGTTTCTTACCCATTTCAGCACATTTTTGCCTGCAATTTTTTGACCCATTTCGGATGCAGTTTGGCACATTTTACTCTGATTTTTAACACATTTCAACACTAAATTGGCTGTAGTTTTTAACATATTTGTTTTATACCCATGTCGACACTAAATTGGCTGCAATTTTAACACATTTTTGTACTTTCTTGCTGCTGTTTTTAACAGATTATGACACATTTCGCCTAGGCGCGCCTCAAGTATGGTTTTTAAAATCTAGAAACTGTATGAAAACGGAATTGAAATAAAAAACAAACATGTCAAATAATTTTAATTTAAATTGTTAAATAATTGAAAATGCTAAGTTAATTTTGTCAAAAAGAAAAAAAAAATTTAACATGTTAAATAATTTTAATTTAACATGTTAAAAAAAGGTTGACTTTTAAAACAAATTATGGAACACTGAAAGAAATATAAAAATCTTTTTAATAATTTTAATTTAACATGTTAAATCTTTTAAGTGTTAAGTGCATTTTCTTGAAGGCCACAAAAAAATATTAACATGGGTGGAAAGTTACTATAACACAAGTTTATGAGTGCATTTTTCTTGTGTTTTTTTGGCTGCAAAATTTAATTTAACATTTTAAATCTTCTTATCTTAAACTTTAAAAAATAGGAAAAAGTCAGGCGTAAATTAAATAATTTAACATTTTAAATTTATTTTTCTTTAATGCATAAAATTAATTTAACTTGTGTCACCATCAAATATTTTCAAGAAATCATGTTCAAAATCCATACATCAAAAACAATTTCAATTTAACATGTTATATCATAGTATTGTTATGTTTTACAAACCTGTGCTTGGTTTTAAAATGTCAAAAATGTGCTTTTTTGTGCCTTTGGGAATAATTCCCGAAGAAAAACAAATTACAACCATCAAACAAACCCATATCGAGTCATCATCATCATGTTATCTGTCAAACCTCAGAAACCCTTGGTCTCTTCTAGTTGCATTGATAATAATAACAATAACAACAATAATAATACTAGTATAGCTGATGATTCTACATGTATAGTCTTTAGATCCAAGTTACAAGACTTGCCCTACATCCCAAACCACATGCCTGTTCACTCATATAGTTTCGAAAATCTTACCCGATATTCTGACCGACCCTACCTTATTTTAGGCGCAACTGGCACAATTTACTCTTTCTCCCAGATACACCTCTCGTGCAGATTAGGCGCAGGACTATCCAGGCTCGGCATATCCAAGGGCGATATTATTATGCTCATCTTGCAAAACTGCGTCGAATTTGCGTTAACTTTTATTGCAGCTTCGATGATTGGCGCTGAGAATGTTTCTCTCCAAATACTTTTGCTGCAGTTTTTTACCCATTTCAACACATTTTTGCCTGTAGTTTTTTTACCCATTCCGGATGCAGTTTTGGCACATTTTACTACAATTTTTAACACATTTTGATTCTAAATTTACTGTAGCTTTTAACACATTTGTTTTTTACCACTTCAACACTAAAATTGACTGCACTTTTAACACATTGAACATATGATCAACTGCAGGTATAGTAGCATTCAGATCGTAAGAAGTTACAAACAGGTTAAAAGGGCAGCCAAATGGATACTTTCACTATTGAAATTACGTCTGACAATAGAAGACATTTAATGAGAAAACTATTATTGACATTTTGATGAGAAATCTAGTCTTTACTAAGATTTTAATAGTTCGTGAGACTTTTGTATTTGTTTATGGGTTGGTTTCCATTCTGATCGTTAGAGTTTAGAATGATTGGATTGTTTCCTTTGGCGTGGATGACACAATTTGATAGTACATATTGACATGTTACAAATTTTGGTATAACATGTTAGTAAATTGCAAAGAAAAGGTAGTTATGTCAATAGCATTTATATTACATTCCAATTTATATGAGAGTTTTAGAATTCAAACATTAATAAAAGCATGCTCCAACGTGGTAGTTTTAGTTCTAGAAAATTATTTAATAGAAAGGATATTTAACATGTTAAATAATTTTAATTTAACATGATATGAACATGGGGGAATGTTACCATAACAATAGCTTGTGACTACAATTTTTTTATGCCAATTTTTAATTTAACATGTTAAATCTATTAAATAATTTTCCTAAAGCCACTTTTTTGTTTAACATTAACATGTTAAATAATTTTAATTTAACATGTTAAATCTATTAAATGTTAACTTATAAAACAAGATAGGAAACTCAAACAGAAGTAAAATAATTTAACATGTTAAGTTCATTTTTCTAAGCCAAAAAACATTATGAACATGGGTGGAAAGGTATCAAAATGCCAATTTATGACTGGAATTTTTGTCTGCTGTTTTTGACCCATTTTAGCACAATTTTACTGTAGTTGATCACCCATTTCGGTTGCAGTTTTAGCATATTTTACTGCAGTTTTTAACACATTTCAGGAATAACTTGGTTATATATCACCTTTTGTTAGTTGCATTTTTAAGCATATTTTATTATTTTTTTTGTAGCTAGTTTTAGCGTTTTTATGCATTTAGGTTGTACATATTGCATCATTTTCGTGAAATACATGTTTTGGTGGAATGAAATCTACTTTGGCTTGTTTTTGGTAAATTTTGTAGGCGTGGAGAATTGAAAGAGAAATGGCGAGCATTGACGAGACGAGGCCGCAATTTACTTGGACTTTACTGGCGTTCTTAAAAGAAGTTTAGACCACATATAGCATGGAAAGAAGTATAGGGGGCTGAATTGAAAGAATTAAAAAAAATATAAACAAAATAATAATAACAAACCTAGAGTTTGTTTTGGGTGGGCTTTCAAAAAAAGAAAATAAAGATATATATATTATCATATCTTTGGCAAAAGGGATTCATTGGCATTCATCTCGCTGGGAGGCTGCTGCGCACAAGAGGAGATCGAACAAACTAAAAACAAGAAGCTCATCTCGCTGGGAGGCTGCTGCGCACAAGAGGAGATCGAACAAACTAAAAACAAGAAGCTTGGGCATTTTTTTTTGGGAGCACAAAAGACAATTATCTAATTTCTTTGTTTTGTAAGATTTATTTTATGTTCAGTATTATATTTGTTTTGATGGATCTAGCCGTCATATCCGGCTAGAACCTTTTAATTCCGACATTTTGGTATGTTTTCTTAGATTCGATTCGTAAACTTATGTGTAACTCTTATGAGATCTGATTTTTGAATGGTTTGTTTGGTTGGTTCTTGATTTTACACCTTTAGGTAAAATAATAATTGGTTAATAAAATTGGCCACTTTGTTAATCAATCTAATAGAATTCATCAATTTATAGAACTTTAACCGGTTTTATATATTTAATAAAAAGGAATATTTAACGGTTTATGTTTGTCTATGAATTTAAATTCGTTATAGAATTAAACAATATAATTAAGCACTCCTAACGGCGTGAGTGTTTGGTTATAATCGATACTTCTATCATTGCAACCCGCACGCTAAGATCCGAATGGCGTGAGCTTGGAGTAGCGGGTTGGCTCTAATCCACGAATGGCGTTTGATTAGACTTTAGATAGAGTGGATGTCCGAACGGCGTGACGTCTAGTATTGATACAAACCGTTTAATTAAAGGATCATTGCACCATACTTGTTAATGATCATAAGTTCGGGTCAAATCAAGAAACTGCCTTAGTGTTGGAATTAGCTTTAATATCTGAATTTATCTCACAATTTAATTAACGTTTTCTAGTCATTCGTCTTGTTAATTTTATTTTTATTTTCATTAATTTAAACTATACCAACCCCCCCCCCCCCTTTTATAATAGTATTTGTGCGAAAAACGTTTTTGGTATAATCAGTTGATCTGTATCCCTGAGGACACGAACCTTACTTTCACTCATACTAGTAGGTTTATTATTTATTTGCTGGATTCGACACCCAACAAATTGGCGCCGTTGCCGGGGATACGGCAAATTTAACAGTTTTATGCCAAGATCTTCTCGTACAGGTAAACCGCTTGAAGTTGACCCAGAAATAGAGAAAACTGCAAGGAGATTAAGGAAGCAAGCAAAACAACGAAAGAAGTTAGAAAGCTCCTCAACCTCTATAACTTCACCTCCGATCACTAACATTTGGCAAGACGTACTCTTGTCAAGTGAATCTGAACCTGAAACCAAATCTCTATCACATCCACAAACATCCATTACTCTACCACACTCACCCACCAATACCCACCAAGAACCAAAATCACCCGAACAAACAATGGCAGCTGAACGAACCCTTAGACAGTGGGCGACTCGTGATGTCCCACAACAACCACTCTGCATCAACTACCATGCAAGGGAAAACTTTGAACTGAAATTTGAATTGATCCACCTGTTACCCGTTTTCCGAGGCTTAGAGAATGAGGATCCACACAAGTTCCTCAAAGAGTTTCATGTTGTGTGTTCAGGTATGAAGCCACACAACATTACCGAAGACCAAATCAAACTAAGGGCATTCCCCTTCTCCCTTCAAGGTTCAGCTAAAGAATGGTTATATTACCTACCACCGGGGTCGGTAACCACTTGGAATGAACTTGCAACACTGTTTCTTGATAAATACTTCCCGAAAGTCGAAGCCTCGATACTCCGTAAAGAAATCATTGGGATCAAACAAATCAAAAGAGAAGCATTGCACACCTATTGGGACAAGTTCAAGATGCTTTGTACTCGATGCCCACAACATGGCATATCTGAGCATCAACTCCTTCAGTACTTCTGTGAAGGATTGGCACCGATGGAGAGGCGTTTGATAAATGCCTCTAGTGGAGGAGCTCTACTTGATAAAACTCCTACTCAAATTAGAGATTTAATCACATCAATTGCTGAAGACTCAAAGCATTCAGCACAAGAGGAGGAATGGTATGTTGATCCGCCAAGGGGTGTCAAAGAAATGAATACTCGTCATCTTGAAACCCAAATCACTGAATTGACAAAAGCTGTGATGCTACTTACCAAAGAAAAAGGTGTTGAACAAAACCAAAAGCTTGTGGGATATGCTTACAACATGGACACCCCACGGATATGTGTCCTACATTGCAAGAGGATGTTGAAGATGCAAATGCAATTGGTTACTCGGGACAGAATTTGAGACAATATGAACAACCACGAGGAAATCAAAATTGGGGACATCCTTCGAATATGGGTTATCAACAGAGGCCGCCACAATTTCAACAACGCCAGTCCTCTCAAGGCAATCAACAACAACAAAACTATCAGTCTAGGCAATAACCACCCGCACAACAACAAGCGGGAAGCTCAGGGCCATCTTTAGAAGACATTGTGAAGAGTTTAGCCACTAGTACTCACTCATTCCAACAGGAGACTAGGTCCAGCATCAAGAATTTGGAGCAACAAATGGCACAACTCGCTAGCTCGGTCAATAAGATAGAGTCTCAAGGTAAGTTGCCCCCACAAACCGAAGCAAATCCCAAACACAATGCTTGTGCCATCACCTTGAGAAGTGGAAAGAGTTATGATGATCCCGAATTGCAAGAAGAAGAGGAAGAAATTGTTGTTGAGAAAAAAGGGCAATGACAAGCATGAGATGCCCAAATCTGATGAAGTGAAGGCAAAGTTCACTACTCCTCCTCCATTCCCTTCTAGACTGCGAAGCACACAAAAGCAAACGGAAGAGCAAGAGATCATGGAGACCTTTCGAAAGGTAGAGGTAAACATTCCCTTACTTGATGCAATTAAACAGGTTCCACGATATGCAAAGTTTTTGAAAGAGCTTTGCACATCGAAGAAGAAGCTGAAAGGTAATGAAACTGTCAAGGTTGGTGAAAATATTTCAGCGGTTTTACAAAAAAGATTACCACAAAACTGCAAGGACCCGGGTGTTTTCACGGTTCCTTGCAAATTGGAGAATCTAACTATACCACAAGCCATGCTCGACCTTGGAGCCTCTATTAATGTCCTACCAAATTCCATTTTCAAAACACTAAATGTAGGACCATTAAAAAGGACCGGGGTAGTCATTCAGTTGGCCGATCGATCCTTAGTATACCCAAAAGGTGTATTAGAGGATGTTTTGGTTCAAGTGAATGAATTGGTATTTCCTGCTGATTTTTATGTGTTGGATATGGAGGATGATGACACTCCAAGTTCAAGTTCCATTTTGTTACGGAGACCATTTTTGAAAACTGCTAAAACAAAAATTGATGTTTATAGTGGTACCCTATCAATGGAATTTGATGGGGAAGTTATCAATTTTAATATCTATGATGCTATGCGTTACCCAAGTGATGTTTCATCATTGAATTGGTTAGATGTTATTGAACCCTTATCTGATGATTGTTTTGAGTTATCTAACCATAATGTTTTAGCATTAGTCTTAAACAGAAGCATTGATGAAGTTGCAGCAAAAGAACTTACTGAAAAGTTCAAGCTTGGGGAGGATCTGATAGAACTTGTGACTTTTATGGATGCACAAAGGAAAACAAGGTATGAAGCTCCAAAAATACAACTATCAATTACTAACCAAAAGCTTCTTCCATCTATTGTAAAGAAACCGGACTTGGAGTTGAAAGCTCTCACCGAACACTTAAAGTGTGCATACCTTGGGGAGAATGAAACTTTACCGGTGATTATATCCAACAAGTTGACAAGGGAGCAAGAAAGTGAGTTGGTTGAGACTTTGAAGCACTATAAGGAAGCAATAGGATGGACTATAGCCGACATCAAAGGCTTGAGTCCAACATTTTGTATGCATAAGATCCTTATGGAGGAAGATTACAAGCCAACAAGGGAAGCACAAAAGAAGGTTAAATCCTCCTATGATGGAAGTTGTGAAAAAGGAGATTCTCAAGTTGTTGAATGCAGGTATGATCTACCCAATATCTAATAGCAAGTGGGTGAGCCCCGTACAGGTAGTGCCAAAGAAATCAGGTATTACTGTAACTGAAAATGAACAAGGTGAGTTGGTCCCCACCCATGTACAAAACGGGTGGAGAGTGTGCATAGATTATAGAAGGCTTAATGCCTCGACCCGAAAGGACCATTTCCCGCTACCATTCATTGGCCAAATGTTAGAGAGGTTAGCAGGAAAGACCCATTATTGTTGCTTGGACGGGTACTCCGGTTTTCACCAAATACCCGTCGCACCGGAAGACCAAGAGAAAACCACGTTTACTTGCCCCTTTGGAACATTTGCATATAGGCGAATGCCTTTTGGGCTTTGCAATGCTCCCGCTACATTCCAAAGGTGCATGGTAATCATTTTTTCAGAATATGTTGAAGATATCATTGAAGTTTTTATGGACGATTTTACTGTTTATGGAAACTCTTTCAAAGAATGTTTAACAACTTTGACCAAAATTTTGAAAAGATGCATTGAGACCAACCTTGTTTTGAATTATGAAAAGTGTCATTTTATGGTCGATCAAGGTCTCATTCTGGGGCATGTTGTTTCTGCAAAAGGTTTGGAAGTTGACAAGGCAAAGATAGACATTATTAAATCTTTACCTTATTTTAATTTTGTCCGCGAGGTACGTTCTTTTCTATTGAAAGTAATGACCATTTGACTAGTCAAAGTAATAATTCTAGTCAAAGTCTTCCTTCACTTGTGCCTTCAAGATTTATGCCCAAAGACTAGTACATTGACTTGTGCCTTTAGATTAGCTCCTTTCTTATTTTACCATTTTCCATGAATGTATTTATAGGATATTGTTTTCTCCTTTACTATTGTACCAAATATCATCAATCAAAAACATCTTTCGTTTCTATTTCTATTTCTTATACAAATCCACAATCCGGTTTGAGAGTCCGTTACTTGAAACCGTGCCGCCCTTGGCGGCGGGGCTGAAACCAAACCCAACCCAAACACAAAAACGCTTCCACCATAAATTTTATATGGTATCAGAGCAGTGTTTCTAATCCTTCTCATAAAAAAAATCTACTTTTTCAAAAGAATTGATTAAAAAATAATAATAATAAAAATGGGAGGATGTGACGGGCGAAAGTAAGATGGAGGAAATCGAAAACCAAGAAGAAAAGTCGAGTTCAAATCTTTGAGCTCGCAAGAAAAGTCGGGTTCAAATCTACGAGCCCGCAAAAAAAAAAGTCGAGTTCTTTGAACTCGCGAGAAAAAAAGAAAAGTCTGGTTCTTTGAACCCACGAGAATAAAAGTCGGGTTCCTTTGAGCCCGCGAGAAGAAAAGTCGAGTTCTTTGAACCCGCAAGAAGAAAAAGTCGGGTTCTTTGAACCCGCAAGAAGAAAAAGTCGGGTTCCTTTGAGCCCGCAAGAAAGAAAAGTCGAGTTTTTTTTTTAGAAAAACTTGCGAGAAAAAAAAAAGTCGGGTTCAAATATTTGAACTCGCAAAAAAAATCGGGTTCAAATCGAATTCGCAAAAAGAAAAGTCGGGTTCATCGAACTCACAAAAAGAAAAGTCGGGTTTTTCAAACTCGCATGAAAAAAAGTCCGGTTCCTTTGAGCCCGCAAGAAGAAAAGTCGAGTTCTTTGAACTCGCAAGAAGAAAAGTCGAGTTCTTTGAACTCGCAAGAAGAAAAGTCGGGTTTTAAAACTCGCAAGAAGAATAGTCGGGTTCTTAAACTTGCAAGAAGAAAAGTCGGGTTTTTTTACCCGCAAGAAGAAAGTCGGGTCCAAATATATGAGCCCGCAAAAAAAAAAAACAAAAGCAAACACTCCAACTTGAGGGGGAGTGTTCGAAAAAGAAGAAATATCACTTGTCAAGTTGGGCATTCGTAACCTTCACGCTCCAACTTGAGGGGGAGTATTGAAAGTAATGACCATTTGACTAGTCAAAGTCTTCCTTCACTTGTGCCTTCAAGATTTATGCCCAAAGACTAGCACATTGACTTATGCCTTTAGATTAGCTACTTTCTTATTTTACCATTTTTCATGAATGTATTTATAGGAGATTGTTTTCTCCTTTACTATTGTACCAAATATCATCAATAAAAAACATTTTTCATTTCTATTTCTATTTCTTATACAAATCCACAAGCCAGTTTGAGAGTCCGTTACTTAAAACCGAGCCGCCCTTGGCGGCGGGGCTGAAACCAAACCCAACCCAAACACAAAAACGCTTCCGCCATTAATTTTACATTTTCTTGGTCATGCAGTTTTTACCGAAGGTTTATCAAGGATTTTTCAAAGATAGCAAGACCAATGTGTGAGCTATTACAAAAAGATGTTGAATTTAACTTCTCCAAAGCATGCAAGAAAGCCTTTGACACCTTAAAAGAATTGCTAGTTACCGCACCCATAATCCAACCGCCTGATTGGGATTTACCGTTCGAGATCATGTGCAATGCAAGCAATCATGCAATAGGAGCGGTGTTGGGTCAAAAGGATCGAGTACCACATGTGATCTACTATGCTTCGAGGACATTAGACCATGCTCAAAGCAATTACTCGACTACAGAAAAGGAGCTTTTAGCTATTGTTTTTGCTTTAGAAAAATTTAGACAATACTTGTTGGGTACTAAAGTAATTGTTTATTCTGATCATGCAGCTTTGAGATATCTAATGACAAAGAAGGATGCAAAACCGAGACTGGTTCGGTGGGTGCTTTTACTCCAAGAATTCGATTTGGAGATTAGAGATAAAAGTGGGAAGCATAACTTGGTAGCGGATCATCTGAGTAGGATCATCAACAATGAGGACCCGATGCCTTTGAACGATTCATTTCCGGATGAACAGTTATTCGCTACTGAAGTGACGACTCCTTGGTATGCGGACATCGTCAATTACTTGGTGACGCACACTCTTCCTTTCGATCCGAAAGATAAAATCAAGAAGGAAGCAAGGCGGTATGTTTGGGACGATCCATACCTTTGGAAAATCTGTGCCGATCAAGTCATAAGAAGGTGTGTCGACAAAAGTGAGGTACCTTCAATTTTAGATTTTTGCCATTCATAAGCTTATGGAGGATCTAGCCGTTATATCCGGCTTGTGGAGGATCTAGCCGTCATATCCGGCTAGAATCTTTGTTTTGTAAGATTTATTTTGTGTTTAGTATTATATTATATTTGTTTTGATGGATCTAGCCGTCATATCCGGCTAGAATCTTTGTTTTGTAAGATTTATTTTATGTTTAGTATTATATTATATTTGTTTTGATGGATCTAGCCGTCATATCCGGCTAGAACCTTTTAATTCCGACATTTTGGTATGTTTTCTTAGATTTGATTCGTAAACTTATGTTAAACTCTTATGAGATCCGATTTTTGAATGGTTTGTTTGGTTGGTTCTTGATTTTACACCTTTAGGTAAAATATTAGTTGGTTAATAAAATTGGCCACTTTGTTAATCAATCAAATAGAGTAGGCTGGTCCAACAAAAACAATATCCATATTTCTAGTAGCAGCACGAATAGGCCAACCATCCAATAAATTTCTTCTTGTAAAATCATCAACAACCAAAAGAAAATGCAGCAGCAACAGGCAAGTCAACAAATAATTATAATATACACACAATGTTTTAGCGCACAAACTTTTAGAGAACATATGAGTAAGATTGGAACACATAACTATTTGATTTATTCTATGGCAGAGGAGACGTAAATATTGAATATTTATAGCAGCAACACAAACAGACTAACCATCTAGTAAAATAATTTAACATGATAATAAAATAGTTTAACATGTAAAACATGATTTGATTTAGTCCATGAAAGAGGAGAGTCGATATTTTTAGCAGCAACATGAACATGCTAACCATCTAATAAAATATTTTAACATGTTAAACATTATTTGATTTACTCTATTACGAAGGAGAATCCACATTTCTATCAGCAACACGAACAGGCCAACTGTCTCAAATAAAATTTAACATGTTAAAGGTGTTAATTAGCATGTTATAACTGAAACTAAACCTGATACATAACAATTTAACATGCTTGATTCAATATTTCTTTCATAAAAACCTAATTATACAGGTTCTTACAAATCAAACCCTAATTAACAACTATACAGATTCTTACCAATCAAATCCTAATTACTAATTCAACAATATAAGAGGTAATGAAGAAACTGAAAAATGATACCTCGTAGATGGTTTTCGCGGGGATTGAGCAAATTAAATCAGAAACTCTACAAATTTTCACCAGAGACAAATTGGATTACACCACTTACAGATCAAAGACATAATGGATTGCACCGGCTACGAGGTCTGCAACAGTTCTTTCCGGCGACTAGGTTTTTAGTAACTGTCTCATGGGTAAGGAGTTACTAAACACCAACCCCTTCTCATATGATAAATCCATGATCATTGTTTCTTCAAGACAATGTGTTATAAGGAACAAAAGCTCCCAACATTATCGACTTAATATAAGCTTCTGCACCACCAGGAATCATCAAATCAGCCACCCCTTCACATGTATGATTTGCTGCAGCTTAAAAGAAATAATTGGATATCGCATAAGCAGTTGTAATGGAGTAGGCTAGTCCGATAAACCCAAGATCCATATTTCTAGCAGCAACACAAACATGCCAACCATCTAATAAACTTCTTCCACTAAAAACATGAACAACTGAAAGAAAATGTAGCAACACGAAGGTCAACGGATAATTATAATATACACATAGCTTTTTAGCAGACAAACTTTTAGGTCTAGATGTTGATGGAGTAGATAGTAAGACTGGAGCAAATAACTATTTGATTTAGTCCATGACAGATGAGACATAAATATTGCACATTTCTAGCAGCAACATGAATAGGCCAACCATCTAATAAAATCATTTAACATGTTAATAAAATAGTTTAGTATGTTAAACATTATTTGATTAGTCTATGACAGAGGAGAATCCATATTTCTAGCAGCAACACGAGCATGCCAACCATTTAAGAAAATAAATTAACATGTTAAACATTATTTGATTCACTTTATGATAGAGGAGAGTCCTAATTTATAGCAGCAACATAAATAGACCAACCATCTAATAATTTTCTTCCTATAAAATACATCAATAACCGAAAGAAAATGCCGCAACATGCAGGTCAACAAATAATTATAATACACACACAACTTTTTAGCAGACACACTTTTAGATATATGCGTTGATGGAAAAGATGAGTATAAACAACCAGATCACATTTTATTACTTTCTTCATTCCAAAACTACACAGATGCATCAGATTCACACAAACATTAATAATAACTTAATCAACAATTACAAAACTTACTGCCTGCAATCAACCGTTACTTGCTCGATTATCGTTAAAACACAAAAAAACACACAAATGAAGATGTATAAGATACGTATAAACAGGTGTAGGATCAAAACACACAAATGTTACTTCATGTAATAAAATAACTTAACATGTTAAATATTAATAATTCAACATATTAATAAAATAGTTTACCATGTTAAACCTTATTTGATTTAGGAAGATGAACAAGCCAACCATCTAATCAAGTTCTTCCTGTAAAAAAAACATCAGCAACCGAAAGAAAATGCAGCAACAAGAAGGTCAACAGATAATTATAACACACACACACACAACTTTTTAGCAGACAAACTTTTAGATCTAGGCATTGATGGAACAGATGAGTAAGATTAGAACACATAACTAAATAGCAGATCATTGAGGTTGGTGGCCCAACGGTATAAGCAAAGCTTCTAGGAACATCTAAGGAGGAGGTCATGGGTTCAAGTCCCATAAGGAGTAGAAATTTGTCTTTCAAAAAAAAAACTAAATAGCAGATTCATAAAAACATTGAAACTGAAATTAAAATCGTACATTATACAAGAATTGAAGGTTAATTTTGATACATAATGTATCACCTTGAGAAGTTGCAGAAGCAAAACCCTAATGATGAACAAGAATCAAGGTATTTATAGATTAAAAACAAACTTTGGAACCCTAATTTACTGAACATGAACAAGAATAAAAGTTGCAAAACCATCATGGATTGCTGCTATGGATGAACTTTGTTGAGCAAGAGAAAGAGAGGGGGCAGAGAGAGAAAGAGAGAGCAAAGAGAGAAAGGGAGTTACGTGAAAGGGGGTTTTCAATTTTGACATTTTTTTAAATGCCAATTTTACCCCTAGCTGAAAATTAAGCTTAAGGTTACTTAGTTTGATCTTAGCCATTGATTTACATAATCCAAGGGTTTCTAAAAGGGTTCCCCAGTTCCCCACTTTTTTGAGGTTCCCCGTTTAACCTCACTATATATATATATTACAAATTTGATTTGTTCATAACAAGCAAAGTTAAACTGGTCACATCATTGAAGGTAGACATGCATAACTTTTAGTTCTCCAAACAACATCACATATGTTTCTTGTTTATTCTAGTTACAAACGACTTTACATATGTTTCTGGTTTATTCTAGTTACAAACGACTTAACATAAATGTGGTTCACACCATCAAGGTCTCCTGGTTAACTGATCTCTTGAGGTGCTCTCAAATATTTTGTCGGCATTGCCCACCTCAAAACCATCTCTTCTATGAGCCTCCTCAACCTACACAACACAGGTTTAATAATCAATCACAGAACGAATTCAACATAGAGAGAGAAAGAAAAAGCAGCCAACCTTATCTTGGGGCAAGTCTTTGTATTGAGGCAATACAAGCCGCTGAGCGAACTCAATGTAGGAACAAGGTACTGGTTCTTTGAAGCCATCAGAAAATTCAAAAGGTATAGAGTCTGCTACTGTTGAACTTTGAAGCAGTAGACCATCGGGGCTCACTGTCACAGCCACATCCAAACTATCACTTGTCTTACCATCTATCTGGATTTTTTTTAAACAGATAAGAAGAAGAGGGAGAAAACTAACCCTTGAGTACACCCCCTTCAGAGTTCAACTTGAAGCCCTTGTCTTGAATGAAGTTATTAAAGTTGTCGATGTTGTTCAAGGGGGGTTTGAGCCTATGAACGGATATGGTTACATGATTCAATGTATATCCGTTGACCAGAGTCCATGCAGCGTACTCGCTTTCTCTGGATGAAAATCAAACCACCAACTGGCTGTTTTTAGCAGGATCAAGACGTATAATTAATGAACAAGACAAAAATACATAAATATGTAGTAGTAACCTGGCTAATTGTTGGAATTCCAGATGTGATGGTTTGGGCCATGTCAAACAACCTAGAGCACTCGAAACGGCACTGTGTTTGTGTCCAGCGCCTGATAGCCCCGTGTATTTTCTTATTATTTCCTATCCACACGTACAAACAAAAGATTATTAAGTGATGATAAAATCATTAAGCTAGTAGAAAAGTCTTAGCACAAACCTGGGCTTCAGGACTCATTTGATCCACGAGGAGCTCGGAGATGAAGACTCTAGGCAAGGGTCCATGAATGCCACTGCCACAAGTGACAGTAGGACTAGGGGGAGGAGAGAACCAGAGTGCTTTTAGCTTCTTTTTGGGGAATCTTAACTCTTCCCGTTGGGTATAACCGAAATCTAGGAACAGCTTTGACATAGACTCGATCCCATGGCCGTTTACCTATATTATTAGTAGACCATGTATAATGGTTCAAACCATTTCAAACCCCTTTGTTGCTCCTTCAATTAATACCCAATAATTTTACAATCTCATCTTTTTATTTATTTATTTTTAAAATAATAATAATAATAATAATAAAAAGTTGATGCCATATTTTATTCATGAAATCAAATCAAATCAAACAGTAAACATTTCTTTCAAGCTAAGTCAGTAATAAGTAAAAGAATTAAAGAAGTAAAATAGAGTTAGAGAGTAATATTTAGCAGACTAAATAATAATGCAAGGGTCAGATCTGATTTGATTCAAAATTTCAAGCTCGATCTTCAGATGGCGTTTTAATTAACAGGGGCGGTGTGGGTGGCGTTGTTTTATGGACATTATTATGATATGCATGTCTGAAACAATAATAATAATAATAATAATTGGGAAAGGGAAAGGGAAAGGGAAAGGGAAAGTGAAATGAAGCGTACAGAGAATGTGCGAAAGGCAAGATGATCATAGCATATCTGATTAGCATCTGTAGATGAGACAAGTTGCAAAATTGCGTTAGCAGTTGGGTTTCGATTTAAGTAAACTTGTTCCGCACTGGAAAGCACATTCCTAAAGAAACAATCAGAACCATCGGCCTGTCAATTAAACACAAACAAATTAAACCATCTAACAAGAGAGATGGAGGTCTATTATTATTAAATTAATTAAGCATATGTGATACGTACCGAATGTTGAGAAACAGCAAGGGAATGATTGATTGATGAACAAGGCCTGAGAGACATGGTGGAAGATGAGCAGTTAGTAGAGGATGATCGTAAACAAGACAAGAAAATTGGGCACCGAATTGATATCATCATCGTTATCAAGAAGAATCAAAATCAAAATCAAAATCAAAATATAGTTTTAGTATGGTGGGGTAGGGTAGGCTACGTTGTTTGTTTGTTTTAGTGACAAGGACCACACAGATGATGATAAACATGCCACGCAGCGGTTGCGTTTCCTTTACTACTGCTTTCAAACTTCCAAATCCATACCAATATTTTATATTTATACGCATCTTTCACATTTCATGTTAGGGTGGATGGAGAGCCGTCTTCGAAAACGGTAAAAAACTTTTGGGCCTTGAGCGAAAAAAAACGGGGCCCTCTCCATATAATATAAACTCACCAATCTATACATCTAATAAAACAAAGTCCATGAGGACACTTGTCAATCCCACATTGTGCCTCCAATTACATAGCCAATCAATTTGTGCCAAGTGTCCCATTGTGAGAATTTATAAAATTTTCGTTTTTTCTAAAAATCAAAATTCATTAATTATATTAAATTAGGTAATTATATTAAATTAGGTAATTCATTATGATTTGGTCAAAGCTTCTCATTGAATTAATTAACTTCCCTAAAACAATTTAAACTCAAAATTCATAGAGAACATAATACAGAGAGAGAGAGACACGCAGAGATCTAGAGAGAGAAAGTGATGAACGAACCGATATTGGAAGAAGCTTATCATGTAAGTTCATTGTTCTCTGTGTCAGTGTTTTCCAGAACCGTCTAAAGTGCACGCCATGTCTTTGCAGAATTCTGGTAAGGTGATATTAATATTTAGTGTCAATATGAGTGGCTACTTCCAAGGGTATGCCCAAATGATGTCCTCGGTTGGTTGGAGAAGAGACAATGTTTGGAGCAATGGGTATGGTGGAAGCAAACCGTGGGGTCGCACGTCCATGTAATACCGAATTAGGTATTTGTTTTAAAGATTAATTTATAGATTAATCCAAATTATTTGTCTACACTATAACACGTTATAGCCTCATCTCAGTGTCCATTAATTTTTAATGGAAAACATCTGACTTGCCTTTTCAGAAAACTTTTCACTTGAAAAACCCATTGAATGACTACAAACCGGTTAAAATCAGCAGAGATTGCCAGGTATGTTTAATGTCGCACGTACATAATTACATAAATAATTCATGCATATATGATATACACGCACTAACACATATATTATTTGTTCGAATGCGTATGTTTCAGGAGTTGCCTCAAGATATTGGAGAAGCTCTATGTGAATTGGAGAAGCTCGAATGTGTATGTATAATTTACAGTATGCTCATTGAGTTCGAGTGTGTATCATTTCGTAATTTAATTTGATTTTCAGGTTAATGTTCTATGGCATGGATAGGTGGCTCGATATTGATAACATATCATACGAGGTAACAATACAAAAATTATCTCATTTTAATCAAAATTATTTTTATATCACATTAATAACTTTCTTCTTTCGTAATATTAGTCAATCTTCGACAAGTATTTAGGCATCCCCTTTCATTCGCAAACTTTAGTTGATAATTTTAATTTTTTTTTCTGATTTGTTTTTGTTTTTTTATCAACAAATTTGTTTTTTTATCAACATATTTTTTGGTTGTTTAGACTGCTCGGGTTTGCATTTGGGATCATTCGGTGTTTGATTAGGCGGCTTTTAATACACGAGTTTTTTCATCTCGATATACAGGACGGGCAATTATTAGCTTCAATCCCAGAGACGGTTCACCTCACGGTAAGAGTTTCTAATCTTCTTTATTTAGTTGTTCATCAATATTTCCCATGCTCATGTTATGAATTACATTCAATTTACCTCTAAAACGATTATTAGGTTCAGTTATAGATAATAATAATGTATTGTTTTTGGATTTATGCGTAAATTTATAAAGAAAAAAATGGTTTGGAAAACAAAGTCTTCAATTTGGGTCGTTTTTAAAAGGTGTTGTTAAAACGGCGTCAGTGGCAATTTGTTAAATGTGTCATATTCCAATGCTGTTTTTTATGTTCATGCTTTGTATGATAGAGATATTGATAAATTGAAGATATGTCACGTTTTCACGTTTTAGTCTTTTTACTTCTTTTTTTTAAAAAAAAAAAGGAAAAAAATGAGAATGAGAAAGGAAACTGACGTAAATTAGGAACTCATTAAATTTCCTTATTACATTCAAATTACTCACTTCCTAAATTTAGTGTAATTTATATTGGTAATAAATTACATTTTGAATTTTGAATTTCAAAATTCAAATTAAAATTAAAAATATTTAAATTCGAATTATACAAAATTTCAAATTTTGAGTTTTGGTTAATAATGGTAAAAATTACACATACTAATTATCCTTTTAATTACACATTTAATAAGATTCAAAGTTTCTACATAAGTAGTGTCAACTCTCCAATTAATACATTAATTGATCCTATTAATTGTGTTATATTATTCTAATATTAGTTTAGCTTATATTGGTAATTAGTTAAATATCGAATTTTGAATTTCAAATTTCAATTTTCAAATTCCAAATTAAAGTTCGTTATAGGTGAATTGGGGTCAACGCCATAGGTGAATTGGGGCAAGTTATTAAACACTTTGACCGAAACATTAATGAATGATTTTCGATTTTTAAAAAATTATTTTTTTTTATAAAAACATTAATGACTATTTTTTGAATTTTAAAAATAGAATAGTCATTAAATGTTTTTTATTTTAAAAAAATTAAAAATCTGGATTATAGTGTTTAGGAAAGTTATTAAACACTTTGACCGAAACATTAATGAATGATTTTCGATTTTAAAAAATATTTATTTTTATAAAAACATTAATGACTCTTTTTTGACTTTTAAGAATAGAATAGTCATTAAATGTTTTTTATTTTAAAAAAAGTAAAAATTTGGATTATAGTGTTTAGGAAAGTTATTAAACACGTTGACCGAAACATTAATGAATGATTTTCGATTTTTAAAAAATAAATTCTTTTATAAAAACATGACTCTTTTTTGAATTTTAAAAATAGAATAGTCATTAAATGTTTTTTATTTTAAAAAAAATTAAAAATCTGGATTATAGTGTTTAGGAAAGTTATTAAACACTTTGACCGAAACATTAATGAATAATTTTCGATTATTAAAAAATAAAAAATTTTATAAAAACATTAATGACTCTTTTTTGAATTTTAAAAATAGAATAGTCATTAAATATTTTTTATTTTAAGAAAATTAAAAATATGGATTACAGTGTTTAGGAAAGTTATTAAACACGTTGACCCAAACATTAATGAATGATTTCGATTTTTAAAAAATAAATTTTTTTATAAAAACATTAATAACTCTTTTTTGAATTTTAAAACTAGAATAGTTATTAAATGTTTTTTATTTTAAAAAAACAAAAAATGTGGATTATATTGTTTAGGAAAGTTATTAAACACGTTGACCTTAACATTAATGAATGATTTTCGATTTTTAAAAAATAAATTCTTTTATAAAAACATGACTCTTTTTTGAATTTTAAAAATAGAATAGTCATTAAATGTTTTTTATTTAAAAAAAAATTAAAAATCTGGATTATAGTGTTTAGGAAAGTTATTAAACACTTTGACCGAAACATTAATGAATAATTTTCGTTGATGTAAAATAAAAAATTTTATAAAAACATTAATGACTCTTTTTTGAATTTTAAAAATAGAATAGTCATTAAATTTTTTTTATTTTAAGAAAATTAACAATATGGATTACAGTGTTTAGGAAAGTTATTAAACACGTTGACCCAAACATTAATGAATGATTTCGATTTTTAAAAAATAAAAAACATTTATAAAAACATTAATGACTTTTTTTTGAATTTTAAAAATAGAATAGTTATTAAATGTTTTTATTTTAAAAAAATTAAAAATTATGGATTATAGTGTTTAGGAAAGTTATTAAACACCCGGCTGTGGAGTAGTCCGGGAAGCAAAAGGTGGAAGAAGATTTACACAATGTGGGGTTAGCAACGATTTCGCAAATATGGAGCGCGAGAAATTTAAAGACTTTTGAGGACAGGTTTGTCTCTGATAATACTATTTGCGGACGTCATCCTATCGGTGTTTTTCTACATGTAAGTAATGTTATATACGTAATTACCTCTCGCTGAAGTTCATTGATTATTTATTTGAAAACTGAATGTCCATTTGGTATTTGACTTTTGACTTATATGTGGATTTTTGAGGTATCACAGCTAATTCTATGATTTTGATCGCTTAAAGCTCATATAATCGCTTTTAAAACGCACATCCAAACACACTGTTTTTTTTTTTGTATTGTTAGTTTACTTGATCTTAGTACTTAAATATTTGTAGGCAACACTCTGAAATGAGTAAGCATATCGATGTTGATGCAAAGTTAAGGAAGTTCTAAGTTGCTTACTTAGAGACCTTGAACGGTAGCTTTTTTATCAAATGCAAGCATATGGGTTATGTGAATTAGTTGATTAGTTAAAAGAGGGTTATAAAATGTTGTTTTAGTGGTGTAGGTTCATGTTTGTTTACTTATAAATCGGTCGATTTGGGTAATGTTCAACTTTTCCAATGGGTCAAATAGGGTAAAAGTCGCCAACAGTGTGTTTATGGTGTTTTGATTAGATTGATGTTCCTTTATCTAATACATAGGCCATAGCTGAATTGGGGCAATCTTCCCTTTTCTTAACGGGTCGATTTGGGTAATGTTTGCCTTTTCAAAGGTGTCAAATAGAATAAAATATGCTCGAAGCTTTTTTAGCGGATCGATATGGGTAATGCTCATCTTCTCAGACGTGTCAAATTAAATTGTGAAAATTTAGGTGGTAGTTAGTTTCTTATTTTCATTTTTATTACTTTCTTATTGTTGAATATGCCATAAGTCTATTTTTAACACATACCATTTAAGTCGCCTTATTCAGGTTGGATTGTATTTAAGAAACCCTGTATTTTCACATGGCCAGCTTTATGTCGCATTGTCAAGAGTTAAAAGCAGAGCAGGCGTGAAGTTACTTATACTTGATGCTGGTGGGAAAGTGATGACTAAAACAAAAAATGTGGTTTATAAGGAAATTTTCAGCGATATTTGAATAAATGTGTATTCGTTGCTTTTAAATTTTAATAAAATGTTTCTACTTTATTTTTCTTATACGTTATACTACTCCAAATAATCGTACGTTGTTGAACTGCGTGTCAACGCGGGCAAATATCTAGTTATATATAAAAAAACTACACTAGAACAAATTTGTAAAAGAAATAAACGTAGATAAAAAAATGCGGCGGTATACTCGAAAATTAGGAAAAATTTATGTCATTGTAAAAAGTTACCGTTAAGAAACATGCAAGCGACGTTTTTTAAAATGAGAAAAAGTATTTATGTTCTTCGATTTTAATATTCTGGATTAGGAATCCATTTTATATATCCTTGAAAAATCTTTTATATAATCTTTAGAATAGTAAAAAAAAAAATAGAAACCATAGAATTATATAGTTTCATAAGTAAAAAAATGTTCATTTGAAATTATAATATAACAATTTAAATAGTTAGGTGATAAAAAAAAAAGAGTGGGCTTGTAGAGGAGGGAATCGTACCCACTACCCACAAAAAAACAACTACAAACAAATTGACAAACCAACCAAGTTGTTATTCTTGTAAAAGTTAATCATTCTTTTATACTTTTTAACATAATAACATCAATCGTATTTTCTATGTAATTAATAAAATACGAAATAAACCAAGTTACATCTGGATAATGGGTAAGCGAGCAACAAGCTGCGCCGCTATCCCCTTTTGAATCGCAAAGCCTATTCTACTAAATACAAACTTTTGGTTCCTCGGGCTTTGCGAATCACTGTGGACCACCTTCTGCACCCGCTCCAAAAAACGAACTGCCTCAGGGGCTAAGGATCCAAAAGTATCGAAGGCAAACGGAATGAACACATGTTGATTCTCTAGACATGCTGCCTCGTGCTTAGCAACCTTCCTAGCTTCCGCCTTCAGAACCGCCTGTCCCGGAACGAAACCACTATCTCTCAGCCCTACCAGTGGGGACACCCCAGTGAGGTCAACACACGCGTGCTTACCCCCCGCCCAGCCAAACACAAGGACGTCCGCAGGACGCAGGGTAGATCTTCCCTCCCGTGGGTCAGTCAGAAAATTAACAGGGGCTTCTTTCTTGGCTGAGATCCCGGCGCGCCTAAGCACATCCCATAAAACATCTCTAACCCAATCATGACGATACTTGAACCCCGGCAATTCCTTACAGTGAAGGGCATGCTCGCCAAATCTATCCAAACAGGCTTTTTTACAAATGGGGCAAGAGTCGTCTGGCGGGAAAAGGGGAATCATGAGCCGGTATTTAAGGATGGCTCTGTATTCAACTGCTGACATCCGTTGCCCAAGACCTTCAATGGGCGCAACAGTCAAAAAATCTTGGGCATGAGCCCCCTTGAGACAAGCCAAAACTGCCTTTTGACGCGGGGTCATATCGAACCGCTCCTCCATATCCTGTGCGTGTTTACCATAAAGAGCACTCGCCAAAGTTTGTTGAGGTTTCTTGGGGGCGGTCTCCTTATCAGTAAAACCGCCTAGATCAAGGTCTGGGAGAGTTGTTCCAATATTACCAAGCGCAAGGGAGTAGTCAGGATCCACCCCCATAACACCAGCGCTTCGCAAGATGTGGTCCTGCAGTTTCCACGATTGGGCCCTGGACGCTACAAAAGCATATGCGGAGACGTCCTCCGCCGATATAAGCCCTAAGCCCCCGCAACACATAGGGAATGAAGCCAACCTCCACTGGAGGTCCCCAAAATGCGGTCCTCCGCTGACAACAATGTCTTCAACAGCCTCTCGCAGACCTGCATCAAAGATAGACACAGCCTCTTTGACATGTTCTGGTTGACAAGTCCGGAGCCCAAACACTAATTTAGCAACCCCCATGCACGAGCGCAACAGGAGGAGCTCACTTTGGGGGTCCCTTAAGTCCGACAGTCGTTTCATAAGATCAACCGCCCGAATAGCTCGTCTAGATGCCAACGACTGAATAAACCTTGCATCCCGACTAACCGCCCCCCCGAGGAGTTTAACCCCCCCCTACGGGCCTGCTAATCTCGCTAGGGAATAAACCCGACACTTTCTTCGCACCATTGCATGACGGCCAAAAAATCTCCGTTTTCCGAATATTAAGCCTAAGCCCAAGAGATGCCCCCTCTGAACGGATAATGTCCAACGCCCTAGAAACTTCCTCTGCCTTACCAATGATAGTGCCATCGTCCAAGTACCAGGCATGGAAGGGCAATGAGCAGGCGCCCTGCACACGGAGGATCAGCGGATGAAGAACCAACGCAAAGAGAAGGGGGCCGAGAGGGTCCCCTTGCTGCACCCCTGTGGTAGCCCCAATATGGGTATCCCCCACATATAATCTGGCGGGCTGCGCATATAAAAATTGGACCCACGGGAAGATAGATGGGCACCTGCAACTAACTTCCCGGAGAAGTGTCGTACGGTCCACCTCGTTGAAGGCGTTAGAAAAATCAACAGTGAGCATAGCCAGGGACCCGTCAGAGTGGAACGCGCTCAGAAACCTGTTAGCACTGTGCAGCACCGCTTCTGCCCCATTAGGGACCCCAACCCCAAACTGAAAATCCCCCAGATAGGTTGCCATCTCTTTACCCACTTTACGCATAGCGACTTTTGACACTAATCTTCTCCAAATGGCCCCCACCGCAATGGGCCTAATCCCGTTGTCAGGCTTTAATAGGGGGGTCAACGGTGCCGAAGCAATGAACTCCGCCAGAGCTTTAGGACATAACCCCCCAAGCCACAAGTTGACAACATCGGTGATGGCTTTAAGGAGCCCGGAGGCAGTTGGAGACCCCTGGCCACAGAAAGCGTCTAAAATATGTTGCGCCCGCAGACCATCCCTCCCACAAGATGTCCCTTTCGGGAACGTTTTAATACATTCCAACACGCACTCAGCGTCCACCTGCAAGGCTGGCTCCAAAGGCAAGGCGGAGGGCATGGTCGGGGGGTCCACAACAGGGTGTTTATCTATCAGGGCTCTCAATGTGTCCTCCCCAGCAGGCGCAACCCCAGATGAACACAGAACCTTGACGGCCGCCGTATAATGGCCATCCGCTACCTTCCGAAGGCACTGCTTAATATTGCCCCCACCATCTACTTTAGCTTGGTCCCCTACCCTCCCCGAAAACGACGCCACGGGGAGTTCAAGGAGGGGCAGGACCAATTCCTCTAAACCTGCCCCATCTTTCCAAACCGCCAATGCCCGCATAATAGAGCTACATTGAAGCGATTTCCTGTTACCCGATCTTCGTTCTTGCCTAGAGGCCGGTTTGACCACCCTTAAGGTGCAGCGAGGCAACAACAAAAGTTTAACCCAAGCCTCAATGGACCCTGGGGCATCCACCACTTTACGGAGACCCCCTGACAAAGCATGGGCAAAAGCCATGCGACATGCAGGGTCAAAAGACAAGGATGACCAAACAAAAAGATTCGAACCATCTACCATTATGTCAAAAGACAAGGCGCAGAACCACTGGAACAAGTTCAGTAACAACAAAGTTTAATGGGTTATATAATATATATAAACACGTTAGGAAAAAAGCGGGCCCTCTGGATATTTGGGCCTCGGGCCGGCGCCCAGGCTGCCCAGGCCCAAAACCTCCCTTGGGTGGATGAGTGATGAGTGATACAATTTGATTGCGTATCGAGTGCTAATTATGAAGTATGATTGTCAAACTACGAGGAGTATGTGATTAGTGTTTCGCCCAGGCCGGGGCACTTACAGTGACCAGTTGGCGCAAACTTAAAGCGGAAACGTAATCTCATTACATAACTTGAGTATTTATTTCAAGCCAATGCAATCCAAGTACCCCCAAGCTAAATAAAGCTTAACTATAATACGATGAACCGTCTAAAGTATTCCAACTCTCAGCTAGGAACTCCTATTCCTTCACCATCAACCTGTGATACATGCTCGAGTAATAAAAATACATCAGCACACAACCGGTGAGTCACGTAAACCGACTCATCAGTAAAACAACCACATAAACATTTTATTGATCAAGTATGAGCTCCCTGCATGTCACCATAATCATAATCCAGACTAAGCGTTATATATTCACACATACAGCCTAGATACACCCCATGAGGCTGTAAGTGTATGTCCACGCATGGAAAATATAATGATCATTATAATATATATATATATATATATATATATATATATATATATATATATATATATATAACACCCTGGATGCCACACCTATGGTTCGATGCATATACATGATCAATCACCACCAAAACAATTTTATGAGCAAGTATCACGTTTTGAAAATAGTTTAAGTAACTCACCTCTTTATCAGTTGCTTTAACAGTTGACAACGCTATACGACCAGGTACTATCTCAGGGTCCTGATACAATTATACACCCCTAGGTTAGGTAATGGTACACCTAACTAATTATTATTACAGTTGGATATTGGTTAGCACTACCTTGTTTAAGCATGGATGATCAGTCCATGCCTAACTAAGGCTAGGCTATTCAATACCCACCCCCAATCCTAATACTTAAAAATAGTATCGCTAAACTACTCTTAATAATTAGACAAAATTACAGAAAACGTCCTTTATGTTTACCCAAAGTTGCAGGTTTCGTCCTTTATCTTTAAAACTTGCGGGATACATCCTTTATCGAGGTTTTTGTTGCAGATTTCATCCTTTACTGAAATTTTGGTTGCATAAAACGACCTTTACCACTAACGGTGTTTAATTATGTCGTTAAGTTATTTTTGTCAATTTGTATATTAAAGGACGTTTTCTGTAATAAAAGTCAATTTGTATATTAAAGGACGTTTTATGTAATAAAAACAAATAACAACAATATAACAAAAAGCTAACTACTTTTTACCCATACTTATTTCGACTTGTTAAACAGTGGAGCTTTAAAACAAACCGTATACTTCAACAGACTTCGGTTGCTTCACTCAATCTGCATCCAAGAATTTCGGCGCCTAGCTTTTGAACCTAAGGGCCCCAAATGACCTTGCGCATTTTAAAACCATCTATACAACACGCTCGAAGTTGAATGAATACATCCACATATAATACTATTAATACGAATAAGCAAAAGCAGATACCCGCAAAATTTGTATCCGATCAGTTTACAAAACACTTGGTGCTCAAAACAACTGAGTTGTTGACCAAAAAAGATGGTGTCACCTTGTAACATAATTAGTGCACCTAGTTTTGTTCATATGCTTATTTCAAACTAAAAACACACCACACGATATCATTGCTCTTTTCCCAAAATGATACGCTTTATGCACATTTCACTTCAGCAGCCTTGATGATGTCAATGAATTCCGGCTAGGAGAAAAACAAAGTGAAAATGGTTAGAACACCTGAAATATCCAAAACACCCTTGGCATTATGGATGACAGAATTGGCTGGCCCGATCCATTTAACATGTTGGAGTTCAACATATATTACTTAATTGATTCGTGTAATGTTTTATTAGTAATGGGTCAAATGGGTATTTAAAAAAATAGCTAAAAAGGAAATACTTTGGATTGTGGAAAGTTATTTTTGATACGTAAAACTTCATAATTTAATATATTTAAAAAGTCAGATTAATAACGAAACATCACAAACTTATGTAACTATAGTCAAGACACTAATTGTTATGCAAAGGGTTTACATAAAACGTCCTTTAATATACAAATTGACTTTTATTACAGAAAACGTCCTTTAATATACAAATTGACGAAAATACCCTCACATGCATTGCATGTGAGGGGGAGTTAACGACAAACAGTAACAGAGTTAGTGTAAAGGATGAAACCTGCAACAAAAACCTCAATAAAGGATGTATCCTGCAAGTTTTAAAGATAAAGGATGAAACCTGCAACTTTGGGTAAATATAAAGGACGTTTTCTGTAATTTTGTCTAATAATTAATAATAATACTAATATTAAAACTTAAATGAAACTAGTATTTAAATTAAAGGAACATATTTACCTGTCCGTCCTAAGCAAGCAGAAGCTTGAAATTGTGTAACTAAATCTTATGATGGCTAGTGTGTGTGTGTGTATATATATATATATATATAGTGCTTGCTTAAATGTTAAGAAATATCTATACAATTCGTTTAGGTAGACATGTTCACCGTATGTGAACCGACTGCCTAGTCACATATTATTTTTTATTTATTATTATTAAACTATATTAATGTTTCAACTGATTTGAACAGTGTCCGAAAAGAACAGTAGATTATAAGGATTTGATAAGTATAATTAGTTAGGAATGTGGTTAAGATGTGATGTGTGTGGTGTAGTGGTGAGCTGGTTGGTGTGTTAGTGAAAGGGGTCAGGATTGAATCATGTATCATACGCCAGTTAGGTTGTTTTTTTTTGTTGTTGACTTGGTTTGTCAGTGGCACGTGGCACATGGTGGACACACACATCTGTTTTCCACTTTGTGTTTATAATTTTTTTTTAAATCAGATTATAATTTTCTTTTAAACCCAACCACATACATATCTCATAACTGAAGTGGAGGGTTCTGGTGGTGCTTAGCCACCGTACCCAGTGGCGACACCACTTCGTGCGACGCTTGAGCTTCAAGATCTGAGGACAATGAAGCCGACGGCGGTGTCGGATTTGTCAAACAACGGAAGGTGGTGGTCAATACTCTTTTTGCATGTGTCACACCCTCAAATTCCACGTGCGGGGTTTTACCGCGAGGCGCGTGACACACCAGGATCTCAGTCAACGATCACAAAAAACATACAACAAACATGCATTCATAATTATATTTAAAACCAAAATATCATGCTTTGAGCTGTAAACCAGCAGCGGAAGCATTCTTGTTTACAACCAAAAGACATATCATTGTTTACAAAGACATTGTTTAATATGCTTCAAAATAATAGACGCTGTGCATGACTCCGTGCGCCTAGCCCATTGACTGCTACCTTAGCGACCTGAGAAAACATGCCAAAAATGTCAACATATAATGCTGGTGAGTTCACAGGTTTTCTTTCATAAAAGTGTTGTTATAAGTTCGGTAAGATCATTTCCCGTTACTACTATGTTAAGAGAACGTTAGCTAGACGTTAAGTATTTCTACTACTGCGGTTGGGAATCCATTACTAAACCGGTATAAGTGTTGAAGCCAGCCCAGACGGACGGGATTACCGATGCCTCGGTAACCCCCAAAGTATTAGAGACAATATGCACCCGCCCGGCTCCCAGCCGTCGGGTGGGGTTTGTAAGGCCCAATAGATCTATCCACATTTCCCCCGTTGTGCATCCCCGCACATTCATGGTTCCCCCCTGGGACTTTCTGTAAAAGCCGCATAGTACGTGAAATAACCATAGTATAACATGATCTATGATGAGTAATCAAAATAAGTAGCATGTTTCTCCCCCGAAAGTAAAACGGTAAAAGTGGGGCTGTGACACTCACCTTGGATTGCGTTACTTGAAAACAGTTAAGTAATTATGTTATGATAGCCCCAAATAGCGGCGACCTATCATAAGATGTGTATAAGTATTGGACTAATAACCCGCAGGCTAACTAGTCCCCGTATGTCCAGACCGTGACCATAAACGTTTGAAAACACCTTTAACTGTTAAACCGACCGTGCCAGACAAGACCCGACATCCCATTGGTGACCCGACATTCCACGTGTTAGATAAATGCAAGACATCATGCAACATATGCAATTAAACACTTAATGCGCGCAAGAGTTCACCTAGTCTAGCATAATGTCCAATTAACGCATAAACAGGTCCGAACACGTCTTACTAAGTCATTGGGTGTATCCCGGGGTTCCTAGCATGTTCCTAGGTGTCAAATCGTGTTCCGGGATGTCAAAACGCGTTCACGACAGCAGTACATGCGATTAGGAAGGTCACACGCGAGTAGGCATCAGCCTACAGGCGATTAGGGGCCTAATCGCATGAAGCATGAGGCGATTAGGGTCCTAATCGCCCCATATGTCTGCATAATCGCATGTTGCTGCTGTGTAACGGATTTTCGCGCGTTTAACCCTCCAAATCAGATCCGAAACGTGCAACAACACCCGATATCAAACCTAAATCATTTACCAACCCATTTCAAGCAAAAACCCCCGACATATCACTGATCTAGCATGTTCTATGCAATTATTTCCTAAAATGGCAAAGTACTAGGTTTCACCAACCAACCTTATCTTTCCTTAAATGGAAACAATCAGATTTCAAACTTTACAAACATGTAAATCATCAAACCTCTGATCTAACATCTTCCTAGTATGAATCCTAACAACATTGCATCATCAATCATACCATAATCATCCTAAATCCTCAAGAACATACAAATGGGTCAAAATACACATTTTCTTCAAAACACCACAATAATGGATAAAATTCTAAGGCAACCTTCCTAATGATCTCTACATAGCAGAAGTACAATCATATCTTGAAAACATTCATGTTATAATCACCAAGAAGACCAACATATGCATGCAAACTTCACAAATAACAAGCATTAAGGTGTAGACTTGGTTTAGAACTCTTTTGAAAGGTTTTTAAAGACACAATTTAGTAAAACAAGGTCTGGAACTTTGGGGAACTCAAAATAACAACTTTACAAAGGTTAGGGATGAAGAACACACCTTGGGTTTTGTTAAAGAAAGGTGTGTAAGCTTGGAGATGGTGATTTTTGTAGCAAAAAGAGTTCCAGAGGTGTTTCAAGGTGTGTGGGTGGTTTGGGAGCAGCTAGGGTTGTTCTAGAGGTGTTTGGGGAGTTAAGGGTTCTATTTATAGGTGTTTTGACCCGGACTCTGCTGTTCATGCGATTAGCAGAGCATATCACGCGACTGGGAGCCTAATCGCATGGAACATCAGGCGATTAGGTCCCAATCGCCTATAACACTCCCTACTCGCCCCATATATAGGCGATTAGGGGTTCCTAATCGCCCCTGTGGTGCTGGAACGAGTTTTTGGCGCGTTAAACACTATTTTAACATATTTAAACACGTATTCACATACCGATAAGTCACATAATGATTTCAAACATATAATGCATGATAACTAACACGTTTACATCCGTTCACCAATTCCCGGGACTCGAGACTCGTGTGTGCATTAAACCCGGCGATTCCACGAATCGCCGATCCTTGTACCCATAGTTATGGACCGACTCCCGATGACCCCGCGGATCATCATAACGACTCCCGATGATTCCCGATGATTCCCAGAATCATCATACCGACTCGACTGACCCCGTTAAGGACGTAATATGCATGACTCGCTAAGGTAGACTTACTAGTTTAGTCAACGTTACTAACCTGAGTTTGCCGGGTGTCACAGCATGTCTTCAACCTCATATCTTCTTCTCATATCTTTTCTTCATTTGTCTTTGCTTTTCTACAATTGTATCTTTGTAAGGTATCCACATTATCAATAATTTTTCTGATGATCTTGGTTTTTCTGCATATGTGTCTTATTTGATATTTTCAATAACATATTTTGGTTGTTTAAGATTTGGTATGGTCATTTGTGTTTTGATTAAGTGTTGTTCTTTAGGGAAAACGAATTTTTAACACATTAAAGAGCCGGATCTTGAGAGAGAGAGAGAGGGAGAGAGACGCTGGAGAAAAGGGGAGACTCCGACGGGGTTTCCGGCGTCAGAACGATAGCAACGACACAATAACCACCGATCTAAGCCGGCGGCGTTGTGCTATGAATCACTTTCTGCCGTGTTTACAAGTTCGTTTGTTGCTTTTATGGTTGTTGAATGTACTGTTTGCCCCAATTTCTTCCATGATTTTTCCTTCAATTTCATGCATATAGATTAGGGTTTTTAATTGGGTGCTTATAATTTTGAGAGAATAGGGTTTCCTGCAAAACTGAACCTTCGGTGACCTGATCTGTTTGTGTGGTTTTTCATTTTGGTCCAAACCAAACTGAAGCATTTCTTGATTATGCCTTACACGTGTCATCCGTCGCTTCTCCTATTGCCAGGCATCACGATCCCTCGCTTCTCTCTCTTCAAATAATAGAGGGACACGAAAGGTCAGGTTTTGTGCAATTGCATGTAACTGATTTGTATTAAGATGTAAAATAAGTGGAATCATGTTTGGTTTTGGTCATCATTTTTTTACTTACAATTTTTCAGGAAATAAGTTATCTGTAAATCAGTTTTGGGTGAATCAATTATTTTAGAGTTTCTTAGTTTAAAATATTTTGAATAATGAAGAAGAAATACATAAAAAAATATTTTATTTTTAAAATGAGATTTGGTTTGAACTATGAAACACCCTTGGTTGTGCTTTATGCTCATTATTTTTTTTAACTTTATATTTTTTTAGTACACATTGGGAATGTTTATTTACAGGGAGGACCATCAACACTTGAAGTGGAACTTATGAAAAAAATCTGACCAACTCTAACGTAGGTTAAAGGTTAATTACATGCTACTTTAGTTTAGACTCAAATTTTGTATCACAACACTAAATGTTGTTTACGTAAAGGTACTTATCGACATTGATGCCTAGAAGGTTTTATCTAACACTGCTAACACTATAATATGTGTGTGTGTGTGTGTGTGTGTGTGTGTATATATATATAGTCTATCACATAAAACACTAACTCCATTTTAATTCCTTTTTGGTGAGTTGGTACAGGTTTGGCGAAATGGGAGACAACAGCATATCTGCACTAAGGCCTAAAGGAGCAGCTGCAACACTGGAGATACGTTTGACACGAAAGTGGATTCTAGCATATAGGGAATCTGAAACACATAAAGGCCTAAAGGAGCAGCTGCAACACTGGAGATACGCGTGACACGAAAGTGGATTATAGCATATAGGGAATCTGAAACACATTATGTGTTGATCGACAAAGAGGTACGTCCTAAAACACCGTAACAACAGAACTTGCATTTACAGTTCAAGTTAATTGTTGTGTTTTTTTCCCCAAGGTTTAAGTAGAAAGGCTTATAGCGGTTGTTGACGGTTCTGACGACACATCTCAAAGAAACGCAACACGCGGAAGTGGGCGAATAAGATTTTGATGTGTCAGGCTTATAAGACCCTTGGTTATGGCATGGGAGCCAAGTACTCTCTACTTGATACATATCCAATACTTTATTTGCCATGATAAAGTATAATGGTACTTTTCATCCTATTAATTTTGAGGTTCATGACACTTTATAAACCTATTGTGTGACACATTAGATTGTTTTGCGAGTGCAGAGCCAATTTTAACATGGGGAGTTGGATGTGATTTATGATGTAGCTGGACCAATTTTTAATGACAGCGTGGAGGCTTTGGTTGACTCGGAATGCAAATAAAGTGTATAAGGGTATGAACATTTCCATATTGAATTCGAGCTCATTTACTGGTATGTTTTAAATTACAACTCTAAAGAACCTCAATGACCTTAATTTAAAGTCAAAATCTTGAATATATCAGTTTATGAATACCTATTTTTGCTTTACTCAAATTCTTTCATTTCAAGATTTTGAGGTAAATTTTAACCCAAATCGAACCGTTTAGTAAGCGTGTTGGTTTGAATTATGACTCTAAAGGACAGTGATGGATCTAGAAGAAACGTTGAGTGGTAGGCGTGGGCTAAAAATTTTTGTTCAAGGGTCCAATACATAAAAACGAAGAAGAAAAAAAATGCACTAAAAATGTACTTTGCCAAGAAAGTTGAGGAGTGGTGCGGGCTACCCGCCTACCCCTAATGATAAGCTAGCTCCGCCCCCGCTAAAAGAACCCAAATTACCAAAATTTAAACTCAGATTCTTGAAATGAATGATTCATATATGCCTATTTTTGTTGCAGAGACCTAGAATACATGACATTTTAAAAGGTGATGCATCATTGGAACATATCATTAGAGACATACCATCCCATCCAATTTCCGAATCCAGGTAATTCATGGTATGATATTATTATTATTAATTTGTTTCTTAATGTTTTTGTGCCCATGTTCTTGATTTTGATTATTCGGATGTAGAGAGAAGACTAAGGTACCATTGAGCTTGAAGCGATGAAAGAAAGTAACATTTGATACAAATGTCACAACCTATGAACCCATTCAAGTGTATGATAGCACAGAATCTTTATTGGAAAAGAATTAAAAAGGAGAAACATTTCCCAAATCCGAGCCCAATTTAGTTGTTTCGAGTATTCCAAATTATAGGTATGGAAATTGCGTCGAAAGCGATGATGAAATTGAGGATTTAGAGCATTAAGACTATGATTTTGATGATGATGATGGTGATGATGGTGATGATGATGGTATGGTGAGGTTTCAGTTCCATCAATGGAGTTAAACAGGAGCACGCGCGATAGAAATGGTTATGTTCCATCTGGTTGAACCCTGTGGAGAATCTGTCTTAATGGAAAGCTTTGAAATCAAACGGGTCAACACGAAAACCGTTGACTTTCAATGCGAAAAAGGAGAACTTGAATTCGCGCGAATCCGATGATCATAATCAAGAAACATCAGTAAATGCCAGTCTATCAAACTGGTTGGTTTCTGCTGAGAAAATCACAAGAATAACAAAAGTGTTGCATGTTACAATACTGAGCTTGAGAGTTGAGACCGCTACTACTTGTGAGTGTTCAATGGGTAAAAAGGTAAAATCTGGATTGTGTTTTTACATTTCTTTTGTTTTTATGTGTCTTTGTTGAATTAGTTTGTTCATGATGTTTATTGGTTCTCTTAGATGTTTCTTTTTTTATAATGATTTAATATACTTGTATTATGGTTTATGGTATATCTCAATTTGCAAGTCAAGTCTAGCAGCTCGAGAAAGCCGGTTTTGTCTTCCACTCACTTTCAGTTCCTTGGCTTGAAAAAAAAAGTAATCTTAACTTTATAGAATGATTTGGTTTAATGCAATATGACAATGTGTACATTCTGGAGACGACCAAATTAAAAGGTGTGCAAGGCCCCGCATGAAAATCGCGCACCGCGCGTGTATTAATATACCTAGTTAAATTAAAAGTACATTTGAAACCGACTTAAGCATATACGTGAAAATTCTTCGTTGCGAAGATTGCAATAGCAATTCACAATTTGCACACACGTGCACCCATAATACATTCACATATTAATGGTTTAAATATTATTATTATTATTATTATTATTATTATTAATTCAGCTGCTTCACTCGTTTATCTCATATAACTTTCAACCTATAACGTTTTATAAAAATACGAACATACTGTTGAGACGGGCTTATTATTCTCTATGTTTTGACCTCAGTTTCATTAAAAACGGAGTAGGGCTAAATATAACATAATATATTATATTATTACTAAACGGTCTCCTATAATACCGATTACTCATCTAGATGTCACATTACAGATAATCATACTATTTGTCATATACTCGTCAACTAATTTTTAATTACACAAATATCCATCACACATGTTATTGATTCGTTTTGACGGTTAATGATCCGTTGCATTCACTAATAAATATGAAGCATCACATTTTATTTATATAACAAAAATGGGATGTTACAAATATATCCCCCCCCCCCCCCTTAAATTAGGTTTCGTCCTCGAAACCTGTCAACTTTGAACAAATGAAGTGAGGACCTCTACATCTCGTCATCACTTCCTATGTAATATTTTATCATTTTATGACATAACTGTTTTATCAGTTGTTTCATATAAGACCCCATGTCTAGATAGGCTGTCGCATAATTTAGTCCAGAAGATTGGCGTTCTATATTTCTTCTCACATAAGGATTCATATGGTGTTGCCATAATATTGGCGTGGTATCTATTATTGTATGATGGTTTAATTAATGCTAGATGATCGTCCTTACCACTATAATGTATGCATATAGTATACCTTCTAAGGCTAGATTGGTGCATTCGTTTTGCCCGCTATCTAGGTGTCATATGCACTACTCATATATATTTGAGTTCCCAACTTTTTCAAGAAACCTTGTCTGAATCTTAAGGAGAACAAATCTCTCTCTTGAATATAGCTTACGTAAGCACATCGTGTCATAAGCCAATCTATTTAGTATAAGCCTCGACTTACATTTCATTTGTCCTCAAGGATAGGCAAACTGTGTAGATTTGGTGACCCTATCAGTTATCACCTAACTTGTGCCCATGACTTGATCTTGGAAGCTTAGAAACAAAGTCCATTATTATCATCTCCCATTTCCATCGTGGGATTTCAAGTTCTTATAGCTAGCCAAATGGTTTCAGATGCTCTGCCTTGACTTTTAGGTATGTAAGGTATTTCTCTACCTATCTTGTGATATAGCTTCTTATTCCCAGCTAATAATAATTATTTCTTAAATCTTACCTTTTATTGCAACTAGGGTATACGATGTATCTTGACTTATGAACGTCCTTTGGTATATTCCCTACCTGCCAAAACTAAGAATCTCATATTTGATTATCGAAACTTAAGATACTATCATTCATAGATCTCAATAATCTTGGCTACCAAACATCGTTTCCTCTTCTGATATGATTTTCCATTATGGCCTATCATTTCATTCTTAATTTGGTACAAGGGAGTTACCTTAACACCACGTCCAGACGTAGGAAGTTTATTATCGGTTGGGCTCTTTCTTCTCTAGTGGATGTATCTAGGACGCGTTTGTCTTGCAACTAAATTAATGAGGTCTATGAATACTACAGATATGTTGGTCTTATGGCATTACTAACAACTCATAGTGATCGTATCGTATCGTGTCCTAACAATGACCCATGTCTGTGTGCTAGAATATATAAAACCTTATCCAGTAACTCCAACATTTGGTTTCTTAATTCCTCCATTGAAAGTCAAGGTAAGACAATAAATGGCTCTAGAAATATGGGTTGCCCCCGGGATCAAGTCAATTCTAAATTCAATTTTCTATCGGCTGATAGTCTAGAATGACCCTTAGGGATTGCCTTACGAAATTTGACTACTATTGGCACCTCCATTAAATTCTTATCTTCCTTAGTCTCTGGTGCAATTACTAGTTAATCTAGTTGACCTTTCGGATACACTTAATTGCCTTCATCATCATACTGAAACTTATGGATTTACTAGGGTTTTTTTTCCTTGAGTTATCAAAGGTTTCCCCTTCGGGTCCATGATTCAAATTTGCTTCTTATCACCCAATATACGAGTTTGGCAAGCTAACCAATCCATCCCTTGAGAGGGTATTTGGGATTGAGTTGAAAAACAACGTATTGACTTATTGGTTTTTTTTTTTCAAAAAGTCAATAAGCCAATAATTTGTTTGGCTAAAGCAGAATCACTTCTGTTTTAGCTTTTTGATATGGGTAGAAAAGTTGTTTTCAAGAAGTCACAAATCCTGGGTTTTTGTTTTGGCTTTTAGCTTTTGGAATAAAAATTATGAATTATGAATCTACCTACCCATAAAACCAAACTTTATAATAAGCTAAGCCAAACGCTATTTAAAAAAAATTATTGACTTATGGTTTTTCTAATCACAAAAAATTAATCCAAACACGTTTTTAAAAACTCCTTTTCAAAAAATTATAAGCCAATAAGCACTTATGACCAAAGACACTTTTGGAGTTAAATAAGCAATCCTGAACACCCTCCAAGAGCATTCACATTTGGTCCACCATATTATGTGAGTGAGCTTGTCATATTTAAAAAATAGTTTGATGGGTTGTGAGTATAGGAGATAAAAAATTAGTGTTCATCTGTATATTTAGGGGGGACATTGTTCACCCATATATATTTTTTAATATTTTTAAAAGTGGTTGCGAGTGGAGGAGAGAGAAAAGAGAATGATGAAAGTATAAAAAATATTATTTATTTGAAAATGAGAGAGAAAATTTAGTGGTTTGTAGTGATTTTTAGTGTAATTTGGTTGATGAGATTTGATAGACCATTACAACTCAACCATCTAACATTCCCCCATCTCTAAAATTTAAAAAATTATAATAAAATATGTGTTTGTGAGTAAGATAAAGATAAAAATGGTGGATGGAATGTGAGAAGTCTTTTAAAATGAGAGATAAAGTTTTAAAAAATGTGATTTTTAATTAGGTCGTCTTATCAGGTAGAAAGCTTGTTTTATGGTGTAATTTTTTTTTTAAAATAATGTCGTATGAAAAAGTTTTTGCCATTTTAAAAATGGGGGTGAAAGTTGAAAAAAGTCAACAATTATGATGATGGACAATAATACCCTTTTTGCTAGGGACATGTGTCAGCCCCTTATTCCTTCTTACGCTTCTCACCGTAAGCTACTTTTTACGTTAGCCTTACCCAGATGTGAATGGTTTAAGTAATCAGGTATGATATTACTGGTGGAGCTGCTAAACCTTTATTTTTAACCAATGTATATCTATATATATTAATAAACCAAAGCACTAAATCCTATATGGCACTCATCTTCCCCCTTTGGGTGTGTCACCCTGTCACGTAGTATCCTCCTCCTTATTTTTATCAAAAAGTCTTTTTCTCTCTTATGTTTTCCCCACAATTTTAAAACGTTAATAACTTTTATATATGATATTTTTTAAAAAAGTTACACCACATTAACGAACGTTTTATTATTCCCAACGAGTACCATGGTGTTATTCAAAAACGAAAAAAAACGATTTTTTTTGTGGGTTTTTGTTCATACAGGAAAAAAAAACACAATGTGTTCAGGTAATTCATTAATCATGTCTAGGAAAGTCACTAATCATGTTCAAACTAGGAATTCTATTTTCATCAATAGTTAAAACCACTCCTTTTCAAAAAAAAAAAAAAAAAAAAAGTCACACCTTCAAGACCACCGCATCAATCACGTCTTGCAATGGTTATTTCTAGCTCTGCTTCGCATCCAAGCATACATCTTATTTTTAATATACATTTTCAGTCTTATTCACATGATTAAAATTAGGGCTGCAAACGAACCGAACGAACACGAACACGACCTTGTTCGTGTTCGTTTATTAAGAAAATTATGTGTTCACGAACAGTTCATGAACACTTACCGAACGAGATTTTTTGTTCGTGTTCGTTTGTTAAGAAAACACTCATGTTCATGTTCCTTTGTGTTCGTTTGTTAATTTTGTTCATGAACACAAACGGACATATATTAACTTTTGAATAACATTGATTTCACATACACTAAGATATTAGCTTGATCCACTCAAAATATAACTTAATTGTCCAAACATACTTAATACTAGAGAAGGGCGTTGGGGGTGGAGGGCATCAACGCTGGAACGTGGAAACATATAATGAGATTGAATATAAAAAGTAGCTTTATTGATTTCATATAGTCATATATTTACCTCATATATATTACTTATTGAGTACAAATTAAAATAAATAAAAATTAAAACATATAAAAATTAAAACCTTAATAAACTACAAACACAAACACAAACAAACATGTTACCGAACGTTCACGAACATAAATAAACGAACGCGACCTCTGTTCATGTTTGTTCGTTTAACTAAACGAACGGATTTTTTTGTTCGTGTTCGTTCATTTATTAAACGAACGAACACAAATGAACTTCCCGCCGAATAGTTCATGAACTGTTCACTGAAAGTTCAGTTCGTTTGCAGCCCTAATTAAAATTGTTGTTTTATCATATTACAACAACAACAACAACAAAACATTACCCAATGAATCCCACAATTAGCATAGCTAAGAGTAGGGTCTGGAAAGGGTGGGATGTAGGCAAACCTTTCCTCTATCCTTGCGGATAGAGAGGCTGCTTCCAGAGAGACCCCGGCTCCATATCACACAAACAACAAACAAACAACACTAACACTCTGTTCCAGAGTTTCATTAAAGGATGGAAGAGAAAGGATTGGGAAGGAAGTGAGAAAAAATGTGTTCCAGAGTTTTTTGTAGGAGGGAAAAGGATGGAATGAGAGGGATAATAAAGAGAATTTTAATGTGATTTTCAATCTTTCCAATTTGGAAGGAATTGGAGAGAAAGGAAGAGGAGGGAGATCCTTTCTCTTCCATCCTTTAATGAAACTCGGGAACACAGTGTAAAAGAGTAGTAGAGAGCTACTAATATAAAGAAACAATGAGAGCGTCACATATGTAAAACAACGTATATATGCCATCATAGAACAACAAAAACCATAAAAACTCACATAGAAAACACCCCTACAGACATCCTACCAGTGTAAGAGAGATTCTAAGCTCCTAGAACCATGCTACGATACAACCGAAACTCACCCCTACAACTCCTTAACCTTAATCTTATGTCTCCATGAACCCCTATCCTCGACCATGTCCTCAGAGAGGTGCATCTCTACTAAGTCATGCCTATTCCGCTCATCCCAAGTCAATTTGGGTCTCCTCCTATACCTCTTTCCCTCTACCGTGATGGTTTCCACTACTCTAACCGAGGCCGCCATTGGCCTCCTCTTCACATGTCCATACCATCTCAATCTCCCCTCTTTTATCTTGTCTAATATACTAGCTACCCCTAACTTTTCCCTAATAACCTCATTTCTTATCCGATCTATCCTTATATGCTCGCACATCCACCTTAGCATCCTCATTTATGCTACCTCCATCTTACGGGCTTGTTGTTTTATCATATTATAGTACATTAATCTATATATTAAATCATAGTATTTATTTTATCATTTTATATTAAATTTATTTTATATTTATATTTATAAATATAAAAGGGTGAGAAATGTAATTTAGATTGTAGGGTGTGGGTGTTATCCTTGATATGGGTTGCAAGTAACAGCAAATGAAATCCGGTGTTCCTGCTGCTTGTTGTTGAAAAAATAGGGTGATTTGATTTGATTTAAATCCAGCAGCAATACATAGATAGATTGGGTGTGGGTGTGGGGGTTAGTTTATTATATTTTGGGGGAGATGGGGAAGAATCAAGCGTACAAGGCGATGCAGAGATCAAGGGTGGGCTCCACCTCTGGTGCCCCCGACGATGTAGAAGACGGCATGGTTTGTACCCTTCCATTCCATCTTATTATCATCAAATCAATTGCAGGTTTTAATCCAAAAGTCTAGGTTAGGTTAAGTTTCTCTATTCTTTTCTTTTATTTTAGGGCACCAACCGACCATCCAATACTAGTTAGTAATACTATGCTTACTGATTCATTTACTATTTCTTTCTAGTCTTGTTATATGATTGATTCCCATGTGCTGAAACCTATTATTATTATTATTATTTATGATGTTTTCTTTTTGTATCAATTATTATTATATTATGCTGCTCTGTATCTAGAATAGCCAATTTTGAAATGAGGTAAGTAGAGTTTCTGATTAAGAGAGTCGCAGGTGGATGGTTCATTTCATTCACCAGAGTGGCATGCTGCTCGTTTGGCCAGCCTCAAGACTTCCCATACTGTTACTTGGGAAGAGTATAAAAAGAAGCAGAAGGTATTATTATTTTATTTTCATTTCATTGCATTGCATTGCATTGCTCACCTCCTCTTATTCTTATTATCATTCTTCTTTTCTTTCTTTCTTTCTTTAGGAAGAAGAAATCAAAAAGGGTGAGTTAGAAGCTGACAAAGATCGTATGATGAGAGAATATCGCGCTCAACTAGATGCCGAACGTGCAACCAAGCTCGCCCATGGAAGAAACCACTCCAAAACTAAATCTTCTCATAGGAAGGGTATGTATGTATGTCTAATACAACTTATACGCTCTCTTGTCCATGTCTTCTCATCATTTACCCGCTTGCTTGCAGATAAGAAGGATAAGGATTTGAAGAAGCGAACCAACAAGAAGAGAAAGGTGCTTGCTTTTGAATTCTCTAGTTTTATTTTTTTCCCCTATAATAACTACTTGCACATGTGAAGGCAATTGGATAGCTTTCACAAAGCCTGCACTGCACTTGACTTTTAGTCTGTGTTTTAAAAAGCGCGCCTCGAGCGCGCTTAAGCGCGAGGCGCACTAAGGCGCCAGGATTTGCGCCTCATGTAACCCAAGGCGCACCTTGTACAAGAAGCTCAGGAAAAGCGCGATTTTTTGCCAAAAAAATCCCCTGAGGCGCGCGCTTTCTGTACGGGAGGTGTTTTTATGCTTAAAATTGTTATATATGTAGCTAAAAGGGTTGTTAAATCATGTATAGACCTTATTTGTATCTATATTTTGGGTAAATGATGCTAAAAACCTATAGCATATATAAAAAAAAATTATATAATCGTCTTGCGCTTCGCGTACGAAAATCCCACCGCTTTTGCGCTTTGCGCTTTGCGCCTCGGTTTTGGACCTCGTCGCTTTAGTGCGCTTCGCGCTTTTTAAAACCAAGCTTTTAGTATGAGTTATGAGTCTCAGCTGAGAATTTAGCTAGTTTCTTTCTTATTTCCATAACATTATTATTATTATTATGTTTTCTTGGGTGTTGATGACTCTAAACCTCTTGCCGCCACTCAGGCACTTACAATAGATATCTATCTATCTACTCTTTTGCATCATTATTTTGAGCAAGGAATAAGCCTAACAATAGTCATATGTTTTTTGCATATATAGCATTTTAGGAAATCTTCTTCCGAGTCTAGCTCTTCAGGTTCGTCATCTGAATCTTCAAGTAGTGATGATGATTCCAGAGATTCAAAAAGGTCAAGGTCAAAAAGGAGAAAACATAAAAGGCACAGGTCAAAATCCAAGCATCTGAGCGGTGATGAAGAGTTGGATGGCCCTTTGCCCCTTTCCAGGTTCTTTGGGAGCACAAAAGGGTGATAGCAGCAGCATGTGTGTGCTTCTTCTCAAAGAATGTAATGTCTGACAATTCATTTCTCACCTCTTACTTAATACAGGAGGAGGATACATTTATGTGTTTTGTCGGTGTAGCATTCTGTAACTGTCAACTATCCCAAGTGTGTTACTTTTGCGGTTTGTAGACTCATAATTTGAATAGCACTTGAGAAGCTTTAATTTTTTCCTAATCTCATCATCAGGTTTTCAATATTTCAGCATGTACATGATGACATATAATGAAAACCTGGACCTGCTGTTACTACGAGAGAACAATATAGATGAAGTCTACTTTATATCTCATTCAAAATGATTTAAGCCATTAAATTCATACATACCCAAACCCAATACCAGGATTATTCAAACAGCGTGTGTGATTCTTAAGACCATGTGTTATGGTCTAAAGGCCATTGCCACATACAAGTCTTTCACTCCCCAAGGGACGTTAAGCAAAGTGAAAAATGGGCGTCGGGTGGTTGGGCGTTAGCCCTTAAGGTCGAAGCAAAAGCAAAATGTGGCTTGAATTAATTACTTTGGCCAATAAACAAAAAAACATGTGGCCACTAAATGTTATTTTACTGTCTCAAAATTTCTTTTTCTTTTTTTAATTATTTCAATTAAATGTTATTTTGGTTATGGATTAGTGAAACCATGTGAGACCATAACACACAAACATAGACGAGACGTTGATATGGAGTGAAAATGTAACACCATAATACATGGCCTAACTTGTTACACCGGACAAAGTAAAAATAGCATAGCATGCTTCGGTCAGCTTTAGTGGTCACGGCGTCATATAGGTAGTGCAGTTGTTGAAGAAATGTTGTGTAGTGACAACGGGACTGTAAGTCTTCTTCTAGATGGGGAATTGAGAGAGAGAGATACATGGAAGTTTCTATCAATATTTTAGCTCAAATATTTCCAGAACTTAATTTGTTACTGTAAAATATCATTCTAAAATAGTGGAGTGTGAATCGCATGGGAATAAAATAGTGGCGTGAACGAATTCATTACAACGAAAAGCAGTTACTATGAGGCACAAAAGTAATTAACATAAAACTACTGATCCGCTGCTGTTGATGGCTCATTGATGGGCTTCCCTTTGTTTCTCAGCTTGGCTATGCTGTCTTTCATTGCCTCCTTCCTCTTCTTGCTGGCTAGTACCTTTGCCAATACACCGCTTACATTCGGGTCTTTTTTCTCTTTCTCTGTTGGAGGAGGCGGGGGAGGCCGCCTTGCTGCTGCATCTGCACTCTTATCACCGACAATGCTCAGCCCAAACACTGTACCAATCAAGACATCCCTGCACCACCAATCAAACATACACTCAGCAAGCAGACATGATTACAATACAGCAGGATACAATATACATCACCTGCGAAGAATGGAAATATTCCGATGGGGGGGCAGAGTCTTTTGAGATGGAGGAGGAGGAGGAGGAATGATGGTAGCAACAGCTGCAGGGGTTAATGATTGGGTCATGATCGTTTTGTTAGAAAGGTTGGTTGGTTGGTTGGCTGGTTCTAACTTCTAAATGAATTGACCTGTTATTGCAGGAAGCCTCATGTGTTGATTATGGATAAGATTGTATTACACGTGGCCTGGCCTCATTGCTTAATTTATTATCCAAAATGAAAGTTAACATTCACTTTTTCCTTGATGATGCCAAAAAACTAATTGGCAATTGCTTTCTTTATTATTATAAATTTATAAATTATAATAATAGCCTTAACAGTGAGTTCATCCAGCATTTAACAAACAAAATGCAGTACCGACCGTTTGGTAAAGAAAATTAAAAATGATATGTGACCGTTTGATAATTCAATTAACTATGAATAATAACATATCATCAACAGCCCCTTTCAATTTCATTACCATAGGCGGAGGGGCGGACATAGGTAGGAAGGAGGGGTCGCGTCCGTTGCGGCTCAACTTCGCGCGCGTAGTGGAAAATTAGTGGAAAATTTGGTTTTTTTTTTACGAAAATTGGAAAACGTTGCTGCTAAAATGAAAAAAAAATGAAAAACGTTACTACTGAAAAACATTTCTATATCCGCCCACTGACCATAGCCGCCTTCTTTTCTGCAGAAAGACAAAAAGTATATCATCAGAACATTAGCAGACTTGGCTATAATCAAGATAGATAGATAGATCACTCCATTTTCCGCTTTGAATTCAATAGACAGGCCACTGTTACCTACAAGTCTTCATGTGTGGTGTTTCTATGATGCCATTTATCAGTCAAATGGTTTGTGAATATGTTTGAAAAAAATAAAACCGTTGTTCAAAACAATCAAGTGTTGTGGGAAGGAGCACAGTCAAGTTGGTGTATCAACTGTGTTACCTTTTTCGCTTACTTAGCCCATTTAGCTACCAAGTTTCCCTATTTATTGTTTACTTTTTCTTTGTTTTCGGTAACTTCATATTTTCTTTTATAATGAAACCATGTGTAGTAAGTAGTTCACCCTTGGCCTTCATCATGTGGCCTACACGTTAGCATAACCACTTTTAATCACAAAAGGGTGTAATGTTTTTAAAAGAAACTTATCATATTCATTTTAACACATTTACATGGACCATTAAATAAGTTACCGATAACCTACTTACAATCCTACATCCCACTTATAACTCGTAGCATATATGACTCAATTATAAAATGAGACGTGTTTATGTTGACTCAAATTTATTATATATGTATGGGTAAGGTTGAAATATTTAATACGAATAATAATAACATGGTCGTGTTTGGGTCAGGAAACATGCCAGCCAAACACACGAATTTAGAATAATAGAAAAAAAACAAGTAAAGATATTGAAAAATCCAGATAGTCACGGACTGCCTCTCATTGGTGTGACACGTCATTTTATTAGGATAATTCCTAAAAAAAAAAAAAAAAAAAAAACATTTTATGAAGTGGAAATGTCCCGATTAGCTTGCTTAGGTGTGTGAAAGAAAATCCAGTATTCCGGTGGGCAATGAATATGATGCTGCCCGTCTCCTCTACACTTCCTAACCGCTTTCCAATTTCCCAGGTACCCTACCTACTATTCATATTCATATTCATATTCATTTCAATCCTTCTCCTCCTTTTCTTTTTTATTTTAATATTATTATCTCTCCATCAACCTTTTTTTTTTTTTTCTTTTGCAGGTTTGTCTGTATGGACACCCTTCCTCCTTATGCCCCAAGGTTAAATGCATGATGGAAAATCATGATGCTGTGTCTGTCTCCTTCAACACCCTACCAACCCCTTCTTTTCATCTCCATAACACTTTTATTGCTGATTCCCTTCAACCAGACGATGCTTTTGCTGGAATCAATCAGTCCCTCAGTGCTCTAGTCTGTAACACAGACACTGCTATTACCAACACCCTCAATTCTATCAATACATCACTACAACTTGCATCAAAGGGTGCTACTCATGCCATTGATGCGTCCCTTGATAAATTTAAGCTCTCTCTTACCACTACACTCTCAGGATTATCCAATAACTCTAAGGGTGTCTCAACCAAAGCAGCGGTTATAGCTGTCGATGCCTTGAGACACGCGATCGTTACGCTTGAGGGCTTTTTAACACAAGGGGCCATGCTTGTGGCCGTTGCTTATGCATATGTTAAAGATATGCTCCCTCCAGAACTACAGAATCTGCTAAATGCTTCAGAAGAGAATGTGTTGAGGCCCGTTGGGATGGCTTTTCAACAGGTGGTATCACAAACAAACGTTTATTTATTACGTCTTTGGCTTTTTGCACTTCCTAATTGAATGTGTGTTTTAAACAGGTTTACATTGTCATAGAGGGATTTGAGACAAGTCTTGGCATTGACCCAAGCGACCCCATTGTTCCTTTTGTGCTTTTGCTTGCAACATCAACCGCGCTATGGTATTGGCTTGTTTCTCGACAATATCCGGTGATGGATTTTTTTTCTTACATTATTCTGATATCTGTGCAGGGTTTCTTACTGGACATTGACCTATGCTGGATATGCCGGAGACTTGTCTCCAAAGCTAACTTTGGAGCTACTGAACGGGAACGAAAATGTTGCACTAATTGATGTCCGGCCTGAGGCAAGAGACTGTAATTTTTTCTAGCCTTTCTTTTCTGTATGTTTTCTTATTAAAGGTTGTATCATCTGTACATGTTTGGCTCAAATATCATATCGGGGTAATATGAAGGATTTCAGAGAAAGAGATGGAATTCCAGATCTCCGAAGGAAAGCTCGGTTTCGATATGCTAGTGTGTCATTTCCTGAGGTTGGTAGACTTTATTCGTCAAGTGCATTATTTATTAGCCAAACTCTACTTGACATTTAGTTAATATGGAATGTTAGGTTGATGCCAATGTTAAAAAGTTACTCAAAAGCGGGAAAGATCTTGATGATGCCTTGGTTTCTTCTGTAATCCGGAACTTGAAAGTTGTTCAAGTATGTATCGTTTTCATTAAGTGCTTTGCGATCTTTTTAGTTTAATGCTGACATGGACTTGTGTTTTAGTTGTATGAGTTTAGAGAAACAATGACCATTTTTGTGGCTGATCACTAATGTTCTTATACCGTTCATTTTTACATTCCTGTAACTTGGATTGTGTCCTAGAATTGCATCAATTTTAAAGAGCATAATAATAACTCATTTTCCATATCTATAGGGTGGTTCCAAGGTAATAGTAATGGATGCTGATGGTTCACGCTCTAAGGGAATCGCAAGAACGCTAAGGAAAGTTGGGATTAAGGCAAGTACCGTCATATCTTGATTCCACACCGCTGGGATCTTGTAAGATGATTGCTTGCAACTGTGATTAGGGCCCGGGCCCCTTTAACCATTAGTTTCAGGGCTATGCTTTATGACAATTTTCACATTACCAATTGTTAAAAATAAATAATTAGCTTACATGCTCTGCCATGGTCAGTAAGTCAGTTACACTTGGTTTATGTTAAATTGAGTTTTGGAAAGTAATGGCCATTCACAGAAACCATACTCCATATGAGAGTTGACATACATACTGGTTCTCAAGATCATGTGAGATCACAACTGTTGCAATAGGGCATGCCTGAAAGCTTTTAAGACCATCGATTTGCAGCTTTACACATACTACTTGGCTACTTTCTTTTCAGTGATAATACTACTTTCTTGAAATTACAGGGACCATACTTAGTCCAAGGTGGCTTCCGCTCATGGGTTCAAGAGGGTTTGCGTGTTAAAGAGCCAAAACCTGAGACAACACTTACCATACTGAATGAGGTATGTTATCTTTTGATGTTCAGAGCGTCTATCTAATATGCAAGTCTCATGTTTCACCTTCATATTCATATGTAGTTGATAAATCTTAAGGTGTCTAATTGAAGTGTCAGTAATTTATCAGACAGTTGCTGTGCTTATGAGGTCTCTTCATAACCAGATCTGTTATCTTCAGTAATTGAACACGATATTCTCACTCTGTTATGTGTTATATGTTACATGTTACTGCTTCTGCAAGCATGCTATGTGACTTGACTAGTCTTGGATATATCCTATCATCATACTTTACCTTTATAAACTGCTCAATACCTGTTAATCCAAGTTTGCTGCTTGATGACAGGAAGCTGAGGCTATTCTAGAGGATGTCACACCCCTTCAAGTTATTGGGTATGGCGTGGTAAGGCTATCTGTTTTAAAAATATGAATGTCATGTTTATCCCTACAGAGTTACGATCAACTGGCCTTGAGAGTACAAAGTATGCTTGACATCTGTATATCCTACTACTGGATTGAAAACCCATCATGTGTGGATATTTTTAAAACAAGTTTAAAGTTCAAACATTTATCAGAAAAACACATAGCCCAATCTCATCAGATTATAAACTTTCTATGTTATTTCAAAGGCAAATGAAGAGATGATAAACGTAGTCTGTCACTTTTCATATCATAGAGGTGGCCTTTTCTATCCATTTACCTAAAATGAATTGATTTGGGTTGTGTTTTACCTCCAAAGGTTAAATTGGTAAAATGTCATAAGTTAATTAAAGACGAAAGCATGTCAAATGGGTTAAACCGGTCAAGCTGGTCAAGAGTCATCCAAAGTGTATTCAAATGATTACAGCCTCCTAAATTAACTTATTAAGAAACTCAAATTATCATTTTAGTAATATGATAGTGTTACAGCGTTACCACTTTTGATATAATTTGTGTAATTGCTTTGTCCACAGGGTTTCCTGGCAGCTTCTTACGCATTGTTAGGTTTGTATCCTTCCCAAATTCTTCTTTCAAGAATGTAAGTAGGGGATGTAAGAACGCCTTGCCATGATGGAAATTAACAGAAATAATTCTTAATGTCTGTGAAGTCATTCGTCAGACTATATATCATATAATGGTTAATAACTTGCTCTGGGTTTTAAAAAGCGCGCCTGAGGCGCATCAAGGCCCAGCCTAGGGCGCGTCAGGGCTTTGCGCCTACCCATTTTCCCAGAAGCGCAAAAAGCGCAGATTTTGACTTTTTTTCTCGTCGCTTACAGCCCTGAGGCGCGCGCCTCACGTACTCCATGTAATTTATGCATAAAAATGTTGTACCTTGGTGTTTTTGGCTTGTACATATAGGTAAAATCATATAAAAACGTTATTTATAGCTATATTTTGGGTAAATGAAGCTAAAAAACTATGGGATATACATAAAAAATTTATATAATTAGTGCATGCTTCAGGTACGAAAAGCCCACGCTTTTTGCGCATTGTGCTTCGTGCGATGCGCTTAGACCTCGTCGCTTTTGTGCGCCTAGCACTTTTTAAAACCAAGAACTTACTGAGGTGTCGTCATTAGTTCTTATTTCGCAGTTCTATGTTTTTTTACCAGAGTGGGAAACAACACTGCAACTCATTGCTATTTTTGGCGTTGGGCAGGTACTCTTACTTTACATTAATGTTCAGGACAAAATTCAACTCAAAATCACCCTTCATTTTTGTTCTTTTAGGTTCTTCTATCAAAATGCACTCCAATAGCATTACTAGCAAATATGCTAAAACTGCATAACCCCCATTAACAACGTAAAACTGTAAACAGCAGATGAACATCATAATTTATAAACCATGAACTCGTGATTGCATTTAAAAACTAGAAGAGAGAGAGGCATTTCATAGCGAGTAAAAGCTTACGAATATGAATTTGAGCTGGGATTTTGTGACATATGATGGATGTTCTCCAAATTTCATATCTCGTGTTAAAACATTTTAACTGTTAATGCCTTTGTTCATCAATCATCCTTTCTTGTCAATCCATTAAATTTTTTTATGTAGATTTGGCTTATCTGCTTTTGAAATTCGATTTGACATTCCCAATTTATCTTTTGCCAACACCAGACTATATATAAGCGGGTTGCTTCTTACGAGGACTCTAAAGATTTCAACAGAGATGTGAGGTAAGCTTTGGAAATTATGAATTTTTAACATCTGAACTTGGACTAATATGACATTCCTATATGTAGAATAACTAACTAACAATAAATGTTGATTGGCTTGAAGGCAACTTCTTGTCCCTGTTAAGCTGGGAGGGCAGGCTATTTCGTGGGCTGCTGGAAAGTTGGAACCAAATCGCAATGGTTTACCGACTTCACCTTCCTCTGTAAATGTCCAGAACAGGGTGTTGCAAGCTGCTGCCAAACACGAATCTCAGCCTGATAGCAGCGAAGAACCAACAACTTCTGTCAATCAGAACCCACCAGATCTCTCTGAAGCATAAAAGCACATTCAACTTTATCATGGTTGGTTTCTAAAGTTAGTCATGATTGGTATACTCCAGTGTAATACTAACATATATGTACTGCACACCATGATAGTTGGATATTTATACCAACTACTCCTAGAACCCTTAAAAAACATTTTTCCTTTGCCCAAATAAATAAGTTTGTAAAGTTCAATGACTCTCCTTTCACATTCTAAACACAAGTTCCAAACTGGCAAAATTTTAGTTTTTGTCCTCTAGCACGAAAAATACAACTTTATTCTCTACTATTCACTTGGACCGGACAGAATTAGGTTGCTATATTCATATGCTCTTTGTATTCGACATGGTTGATAAATGTTATATTCGATGCAACACATTATAAACTCATAAATCATCATGACAAACGGCCTTTGTTAGACCCTAAGACATGAAACCATTTTGAAGACATGACAATTCAGTCTTCTCACAAACATGTAATGAGAAGCATATTGAACCTTGATTACTAATGTATCAATATTCATTTCATTTACACCTGGACATTGGAATCGACTCCTTTGTCACTAATTCGCATATTGAACGACACCTTTGTTATCAGACTAACACCACAAGACGAAATTCTTTTAACTAAGGAAAACTGTGACATTTGTCACCAAACAAGATTTTACTTTAACTTTACTTGAAGCTTGAAGATCCAAAAGTTAGATCTTACCTTATAGCGAGGTAGAAGAGGACTAACTTGATAAGATCTCTATGAATTGTACCTGCAACACTAGCAAACCGTTAGGCTCGTCACATGGGAGAAGATGGAGGGCATCTCTGTGACCACCATCCGGCGTGAGGATAAGTATTTATTTAGTAAGAGAAAATGAATTGAGAGAGGGAGGGAGGTTCGTAGTGTTGGTGACCGTGGGTCATCTGTACTTTTGAGGGGGTATTTATACTAATCAGGATTTATTGTACTATGTCCCGACCTAGCTGTACTTACTTGACCCTCGGCCTAGTTTGGTGTACTTGTTACCTTTGACGTTCAGACTACAGTAGGATCCGCAGCTTCCTGTCGGGAGTCGCGTCTTATTCGAGTATTGTTCGGAGGCGGGGCTTTATGCCTCTTCATGTCCTCTCAAGTCCCTAAGTTGGTTTACAACCTAGTGGAGTTAGACGATTCTTAATACCGCTTTCCAGCTGTTTAGAGGGACGAGACACGTGGACGCATCCTGGGCCATGTCTCTTGGATGGGACATGTCGGTTATCCCAAGGCATTTTTATCTGTTCGATCACGTTGCCAGTTGTCTGAGATCTAACAGGATGTGGACACCTGGCATGGCATTTGGGCCCCCTCTCAAGGTATAAAAAGAGGGTTTTTTCAACTTTTACTTTTCCCCAAAATCTTTTCGTCTCCTTTTCACTGTTGTAATTGTTCCCTCGAGTTTATCTTCCGATCCTGTCCCCACTGCAACAGGTTCGTCCCTTCTTTCCTTTTCTTTCAAGGTTTTCTGTTTTGTCTATTGTTACAATAGGGAAGGATGATATGGACATTAGTTTTTCCACATTAGCGAAAAATAAGTTTGATAAGTTCCTGATAGATTATAGGATCCCTTTAGACTTAAACCTGGAACTTCCAACCCTTGATCGCCCTATCTACCCTTTTCTTGCTGATAAGTTTGCCTTTTATACCCGGGTGTGTGATTTCGCAAACTATTGAGTCCCTTTGACAAAATTCTTGTTTAAGGTTCTCCAGTTCCATGGGGTTCATTTTTCACAAATGAATCATTTTGGCTTAGGAAGGGTGTGCCATTTCGAGTTGAGATGTAGGGCCTTATCGTCGAAGCCTGATGTTGATGTGTTCCGAGTATTTTATAAGTTGAATCAAGTGGGGGATTGGTATACATTCGAGAAAAGGAGGAAAAATCCTGAGTGTCATGGCAAGGACACTTCTAGCTTGAAGGACTGGAAGACGCAGTTCTTTTGGCTAGATAACAGGTGCCTGCCGAAGGAGATGTTGACTGTTTGCTATAAGAAGCTTGTTGCTAATAAGTCCAATATTAAAAAGTATCCGGAGCATATCTTGCTGTTGGGGGGAGTCAGTAGGATATGGAACGAGCCTGACAGATGGCCGGTTATTATGTATAAGGATAGGGGTGAGGATCGTTCTTATGACCTTCGGTCTCTTAATTTTGTATATGTCATAACTTTTGCTATTTTTTTTTGTGTGCATAGATGTCGCTGCTTGCTGCCCTGAAGTTTGAAGATTATGATGATTCTGACCTCTCATTGACTAGCGAGCCTCTGGGCGCGAACAACCCGATAATTCAGCAAGTGGAGAAGCTTCACTTTCCTATCCGGCCTGTAGGTACCGAGGGTGATAATCTGAATAAGACCAAAGAAGGAGGTGTTAGTGGCAAGGCAACTGAGCTGCAAGACAAAGTGATCGAAGGTGGTGAGACCGTTGGTCATGTTTTTTCTAGAACTGTATCTTTGAAGCCTACCAGTTCTTCATGCGTGCCTCAGACGGATGAGGAAGTAGTGGAGGATGTGTCTCTGGACCTTAACGTCAAGGCTTGGAAGAGGAAGTCCGCGCCTTCTAAGGAAGAGAAGAAGACTCCAAAGAAAGTGAAGTTCGTTCGTTCCACTGTTCCCCTACTTCTAATCCTCCTAAGAATAACATTTTAGAGGACCTTGACTTGTACTTGACCGGTGGTCAATCTTCCCGGGATAGTGGTCCAGTATATATGACTGTTCCGGGGCAGGAACTTAGTGGTGTGTATGCAGGGAAGGATGTTAAGACAGTTGATGATGTGTTTGTTGATATTTCAAATAGTCCTGACCGAACTCAGGTGATGGATGATGCGAGTGGTGTTTTGGAATTGAATCCTTGTAAGTTTACTGGCCGTATCTCTACCTTTCAAACGAGTGGGGAGAACGAATATGGTGCATCATATTCTCCCTTCTGGTTTGAAACAGAGACGTTGATTCTTTTTAATCTTGTAGATCCTGGACGATGTTATGGAGGTCGATCCGGCTACGGTTGAGGAGGTTTTTGTTCCTTATTGGGATTTAAGGAATGGGTCAAGGGTTGTTGATGCCTTATCAGCGAAAATGATGTTGTTCAATTTGCACACTCCGGCTGACCATTCCTATTACCGGAAGATGAAGGATGCTGATCTGGGTAATGCACTATTGGCGAATCAAGCTCAATCAAATTTTTTGACGTCGGAGATGTATAGAAGGTGTGTGGATTTTGAATTTCAGAGGGCGAAGCTAATGAGGAGAGCCCCGTCCTGCAGCCATGGTAATTTGATCGAGTCTTTAAAGAACAATCAAGAGCAACTTTGTTCTTCACATGCTGCCACTGCTGCTGAGGCTCGTGATAAGCTTCAAAATGAAATCGATGCAATAAAAAAGAAGCTACAATCGGAGTAGCTTGCACATGAATCTTCAAAAAAGAAGTATGTCCAGTCTATTGAGGAATTGGAGAAGCTTATGGAGAAAACGAAGGTTGCTGTAGACGCTCTTGTGAAAGGTTTACCCTCGTCCTTTCTTTTCTTTTCTTACTTTTTTCATCCTTTTTTATACTTGTGATTTTTTGTTTTTCAGATAAGGATGAAGCCCTGGCTCGTGAGGCGGATGCTCTGAAGTTGGTTGATGGTTTGAAGGCCGAGGCTCAACAACTGATGGCTGACAAGGAAGGCTTGATCCGAGAGGTGGATGACTTGTTTTCGTTTAGGAGATTTGTTTTGACTGAGGGAGCTTCGTTGGTGGCACAACATGTTCATAAGTGTTCTGAAATGAAGATGGTCGTAACCAATGTTAACAATGCCATGAACTTGTTGGGTTTTAGTGCCGGAGTTAAAGCTGGATATGCTGCAGCAGGGAAAGGAGTTCCCTTAAATGAAGTCCCCAAGGTTGCTTCGAATGCCAAGCAAATGCTTCTTGAAGCGGTCAAGGCTTGTGATGAGATCTCCTTACCTGCAATTACAAAACTTCAGGACATGGTAGCAGAGCATGTGGAAGCTACAGTCGAAGCCTTCAAGAAGCTGGTGATAGTTGATAAGTCAGAGCATGGTTTGTTGAAATAGTGCCTAGGTTGGGTCTTCCCGTTCCTCCACATAGGCTCGGTGATTTGTTAACTTTTTAGTGAAGCTTTTTTAAAAATTGTTGTTAGTGGTACCACCCGTTCCTCCACATAGGTTCGGCGTCCTTTCGTTTGTCGTGAAGCTTTTTTATAATCTTTGTAAGTTGGTCGTGTGATGATGCGACCCTTTTGTAATGATCAAGGTCCGTTCTTTATAAGACGGACGTATACTTGTAACTTTTATTTGTAATGAATAGATATATGTTTTGACTTTGTTTGATAGTACTGCATCTAGTTATCTGGGTCGAACTTACTTTTACTTATTTTTGTCAAGTATAAACGTGTTTTTTACTTATCTTTTGTGTATCGAGACTTATCGTGCATCCACAATATTTATGCCTCGGTATGGATGACTAATGTTTTAAGTGTTTCGGGATCATTCATATATAACATATATATTGATACGTCCTTAACTGCTTATAACATTCGAAGTAGAACATTCGTTTTTTTATTTTTAAATTTAAAGAGCTACGCAACTTTTATTCCGGGGTATCTTTTAAGCTCGGCATTTGTCATTCGGGCTTGTGTGATAAAGAAGTCTGGACGAAAGGGCCTTCGATACCCCCATGCCCTAATTCTTACCCCCTTCTAATGCCGGATTATTTTTGTTCCGTAAACCGAAGCTTGCATGCTTTCTTCAGCATACGAATAATCATATAGAAATTTATACAAAGTAGAGAAGGAATATTAAAGGATTGACTTTGGTTTTATTAGAAACTAGTATGTGACCCGCCGCGCGTTGCCGCGGCGACGAAACTTAAAATAACTCGAATTTTTATACCGACAAACATTACCCATCTCACCTTCATTGACGACAGTTGACCAAGTTGACTAAGTGTTGACATGTCTCTCCATAAACCCGTCTACGACTCCTGGCTGCCGGTCACCATCCATTTATCATTCATACCATTACCATTGACAATCGTCACCGACTTGACTAAGTGTTCAGGCGTTCAGCCATCTTTAAACAGACTTGTATATAACTCCTAGCTTTCGGTCACCATCCGTTGCCGGAAACCAAACCTGTATCCAGGGGCGGATCTAGGCTATGACCGCCGGGTTCCCGGGAACCCACTCGGTTTGTAATTTTTAGTGTTAATGTATATAGAAAAAAAAAGGAACCCATAAGATAATTCTGAAAGGAACCCATAACCAAAAGATGAAGGTGGCTTAATGGTAAAGACCCGCTATTACAATGACAGGTTCCAAGTTTGAAACCCGTTTTAGGCGTTTAGTGTAGGTTTCCAACTTCTTTGTTTTTTTTTAAGTTCAAAACTAAGTTTCAGCCCTACCAAACTAAGACACACCCTTGCCCTACCAAACTAAATGACACAGACAATCAAATCCTCCTCCTCGGCTCCTCCGCCTCCTTCCTCCACCGCCCCTCCGCCTCCTTCTCTGCCGGCTGTTGCTGCCATCCAGATCCTCCTCCTCGGCTCCTCCTTGCTCGACTGTAAGTTTATTTATCTATTTAAACATCATTGATTCTTACAAGAGAATGATATTATTATTTCATACAACTCAAGTTTCAATTATTGAATCTCGAAATAGTTAGTTGTCTGTTTCTTTATAAGTTGAGGAGATTGCTAATTTGAGAGCTAAAGTTGAAGATCTTGAAATTAGGGTTGATGAGTTGTAGAGAGAAGTTAGTGAGAGAAATGAGTTGTTGAATTTTATAAAAAAACAGGGGAGAAGATGATAGAGAATTGTATGGTGAAATGTTGGGGTCTAGTATTGGGAAATTAAGGGGACAAGATGATGGGATTATTCTGTATGTTAATTTTTTTTTTAAAGTTCATAACCTTGTAATTGTGTTTCATGAAGTAACAACTAACAATGCTAGTTTGTATGTTGCATAAGATTAAACTCGATGTTTTGAATAATTAAAAGTTTAGATGATGAATAACCCCCCTTTCTGTAGTCCAAACTTAATTCATGAGCTACTTATGTTCAATTTCTGTAGTTGTTTTACTATCCTTTTGGTAGTTTGAATCTGTTTTATTTTGTGTATTTAATGTATTGAAGTTGTTTTATTTTGTTAATGCATTGTTGATTTAGTTAGGCGATACTTTTTTAGTAGGTTTGCTATACTATTGTGGTTAATTTATTCAGGTTTATAAATGTGTATTTTTAACTAATTTGAAACCTCGATTTGATATTAGGTAGTATATGTTACATTGAAAGGGAGTTACTACAACAAGTTTCACTCAGAATGTAATGCAACGTTTTTAGAAGATGAAAACTCGTAAGGAACAACAACTGTAGGTATGTTTTTTTTATCCTTAAAGACAGTCGTATTTATATTGTGTGCTTTAAATTTTCTAATGTCAATGTTTTTTTCATTATTGTATTGTATTTTATTATGTGAGGAACATTACCCGACCCGACCCGAACCGTCAAACCAACCGAGCCATTGAACCGACCCAAAAAAATTTTGTTTGGTCATATGAAATTGGAATACCTAAAAAAGGAACCCAGTGAAAAAAATTCCTGGATCCGCCACTGCCCGTATCTATCATCAAAACATCACTACTCCACATGAAACTTGTACAACATTAAAAGGAACACACAACACATGTTGTCTTAGAAAATGATCATATATTCCTCAATCTAATTCGTAATCAAATCACCCCAAAGAACACATAACTTTTTTTTTTCCTGCAAACAGATAAAATGAATAGCCGTCTTACATATAAATGGTTCTATTGGATATATGCATCAAAACTTTTGGCATGTTGAATGTATCGGTGTTCGTCTAATTTAAAAAACTTGCCTAGCAAAAGTTTAATCTAGTAAAATTAATGCCTATTAATTTCGTCAAGTTGCCAAAGCAATCAAATAATATTATACATAATTGCAACTAATACCAACAAATTCCTTCACCAATTTTTACGTGCTATTGTCTATCAATCTCAGTGTCCGGATCTGTCATATTCCTCCCATGCGTATTGAAACTCGACGATGGAAAAACGGAGCAAAAAAAACACGTTCTACGTTGCTTCCGGATCCTAAACCCAAACCGCACCATTAACACCACCACAATTCTCACACAAGAACGACTCCGTGAACAGTAGCATCAATCATTAATACAAAAAAGTTTTGAACATTAGCTAAGAACCCATAGCCTCTGCTTGTCTGCTACTACAATCGACCTACCTCCGCATCTTAATTTGTCAAACGAACATCGCCTCCGTAAGGGTCACCGTAGGTAGCCGGAGAGCTCTTTCTCTCGCTAATCGTTTGGACTTTATTAATATGCTTCACGTGGTGGCGATGGGTGGAGTTTCGAGCAGGGGTTGTACGGCGTGGTGGTTGTATGAGCTATGCTGGCGAGTTCGTTGATGGTTCTAAACCCAAGCAGCAACGGAGTTCGTGAGTTCAGTTAATAGATCAAAGGTTGGTTGCAAGGTTAAGGTGAAGATAAATTTGACAAAGGTTTCGGAGGGGAGAAGGATTGGCGGTGGTAATGTAAATGGTCAAGAAAAAAGTGGCGGGCCCCTTTTTTGTTGCTAAAGACAGAAGTTTATGCATGGCTGATGTTAAATGACCGGTAGGTGTAGGTTACTCATACCTGGAAACCGGTACTATTCCTAAGAATGACGAGAATTGTTATATTAATAATAATGAGGTATATCGCATCTCATCTAAACAAAGGATAACTAAATGGGGTATTTACATCCCGCAGTACATGTAAAAAGAAATGTGGGGTATTCTCCTCCCACGTTACAATAAAAATTATGATAATAAAAACTGACTTAGAAAAAACCCAATCCTTATATATAGCATTTCTTGAGGTGTACCACGTTCCAAGTTCGGCGGACCGTGTCTCCTTCTAACGTGGCGAGCTTGTAAGCTCCCTTCTCCCCTACCGAAGTAATAATGTAAGGTCCTTCCCATTTAGGACCCATTTTACCTGGTTTTTCCAAACCGCTGGCTTCATTGCTTCTCATCACATATTCTCCGACCTTGAACGTTTTTTCTCGAACCCTTGAATTGTATTACTTTTCTAGGGTTTCTTTGTATCGTGCCTCTTTGATAGCCGCAGCTTCTTGTCGTTCTTCTAAAAGGTCGAGGATGGACCAAAGCTCTTTCCCGTTTTCGTACTAATTTATGGTTCAGTGGGTTGGCATTCCAATTTCCATAGGGATCATGGCCTCCATCCCATATATAAGACTAAAGAGTATCTCACCAGTGCTTGTTTTGTTCATTGTTCGGTGGGCCCATAGTACATTCGGAAGCTCGTCAACCCAGCCACTTCTCTTTTTCCCTAGGCGCTTTGTCAAGAAAAGATAATCGACCAAGAATAAACTACAACTTTATTGATACTGAAAGATAATAACAAAAGAAATCAAGAACAAAGGTTTGAACAACTGAATCAAAACCCTAAACAAAGACACAGATCATTAACATATGATCTTGACCAACTCTCAACAATCTGAGATCATTAACATATGATCTCAGTTACAAAAGGCTACAAATGATCATTAACAGATGATCAAATACAAAACCCTAATACGAGAGAAAGAGATAAACAAGAGATGATAAAACTCAGACTCACCAAAACTGGAACACAAAGCACGAGACAAGATATATATATCTATATATATATAGCCAAGATCTAGGCTCGGGAGAACACACACCCGAGCCTATAGCCACCGTTGGATCAGCACAAAGAAAAAACACCATCATTGAATCTAAGCCGTCCAAGAGAAGGTTAGGGGATTGCCACGCTGGCAATCCACCTCATTAAAACACACGAGCAGCCAAGCTGGGCCATGGGCCAGACTCTTCTTCAGATTCTCCTATTGGGCTTTATCTGGTGGGCTAAGTATCCAACCAAGCTGCAACACTTTGGGCTTGAGCTTCTACCAGCAATTGAGTATCCAGGTGATCCATCCAAGTATTTTACCTCACAAAAATAAAAAACAAAACATAAAAATAAAAGTGAATTAGAGAAAAATATAACAAATACAAATATAATTAATTATAATATGTTATATTTTTAACACCCCCTCACTTTTATTGCCAAATATGTCAAACATATTTAGTTTTTCACAAATTTGATTATGTTGTAAAATTTGTAATCCCTTAGTAAAAATATCAGCAGTTTGATCTTCAGACTTAACATGCTCAGTCTGAATACAACCTTTGCTAATTTGGTCTTGAAGGAAAAACAACTCAAGTTCGAAATGTTTTGTTTTATCATAAAATACAGGGTTAGCAGCAATGGCCAAGGCTGCAGAATTGTCACAAAAGAGTTTAACAGGAAGACTGACCTTGATACTCAACTCACTAAGAAGATTGATCATCCACATAACCTCACATGTTGCAGTACACATTGAACGGTATTCAGCTTCAGCTGTAGACCGTGATATAGTGGATTGCTTTTTGCTTTTCCAAGCAACTAAAGACTTCCCTAAAAAAATGCAATATCCTGTAATAGACTTCCTGGACTCAATGCACTTAGCCCAGTCTGAATCAGCAAATGCTGTTAGACTGAGCTGCTCACTTTTAACCAAGTGAATGCCTTTTCCAGGAGCCTTTTTTAGATATCTAAGTATTCTCATAGCAATCATAAGATGAGCTTTAGTGGGTTTGTGCATATATTGACTTAGAACATGTACAGAATAAGCAATGTCTGGTCGAGCATGGAATAGATAAATAAGTTTTCCCACAAGTCTTTGATATCCAGTTATGTCTACCAAACCTTCATGTTCTTGCTTACACAAGTTTGAAATAACATGATTTGGTTCAAGTGGACAATTAACTGGTTTACAACCAGTCATGCCATATTCTGCTAACAGTTCCAGGCAATATTTACGTTGACTAAGACACAAGCCTTCACTAGTTTGCAACACCTCTATACCAAGAAAATACTTTAGGGAACCTAAGTCTTTTATTAGAAACTTGGTTTTAAAGAAATTTTTGACCTTTTCTATAAACTCAGTACTATTCCCAGTCAAGATAATATCATCAACATACACAAGCAACACACAGAACACATTATCAGATTGCATAACAAACATAGAATGATCACATTTACTCTTTTCAAATCCAATCTCATGTAAAACACTAACTAATTTAGCATTCCACATACGTGGGGCTTGTTTAAGCCCATACAAGGATTTTTTAAGTTTACAAACCCTAGTATCAGATGTAACATCGCAAAATTTTTCCAAATTCTTACCTTATCATTAATTTTACATATGCCTAAGTTTTTATTTGTCTACCACCCAACTTATATATGTATATATATATATATATAATGGTATATAATAATAATAATAAATATAAAACCAGATTTTTTTATTTTTTTGAACCATAGCAACCAAGTCAAGCCCACCCCTCTTTTGTTAAAATTCGCAGCCCAATGTTAGTGGCCCAAGAGGCCGGCCCATCTCTACTAGTCAAACACCCCTCCCTTTCTTCCTTCCTTTTCCATCAAACGTGCAGACCCACCTTTGACCAAGAAACTTTAATGTTGACCTTATAGTCAAGCCAGAATTGGAAACCTCAATCAAAGCAATTATTGCCTTCATAATTAACATTCCTTCACCAAACCGTTCACGCGTGATTACAGGTTTTGTGGGCTGGAATCGAGCTCGCGTTTGACCATCACGAGTCAAAGATGGCAATCTTCCAAATATACATCTCTACTATAAATTAAACGCCCCTTCCTGTTCTGTATGTGCCGAAATACAATACTCCATCCTCAAATTCTGTAACAATCTCGTGCACAGCCTGATTCATACGTTTTTTTTTTACGTTTCTACTGTCGTGCATTAATCCTTTTGTAAGTATCAATTAGCCTAGTCCTTTTGTTTGTTGTTTCTAGCCGAACAATAGCCCCATGAATTCAGGGGCTATTGATTTCTAATTTAATCGATTGCAAATTTTAGGGTTTGTTCTTAGTTTGGGGAAGATGACATGAACTGGGCTTGTATAAAAAGTTTACGAACTGAATTAAAACACCAATAGCACTGTGGTGTAGATGGTATTCTGTTATGATTACACCCGCTTGGTCTGGGGTTCGAAACCCAGCAACATCAAATATTTTTTTTATAAGCAAATCTTTGTATCAATTAAACAGATGATATAATAGATTAAATCTGAAATATACTTGTTCACAGGGTGTGGCTCAGTTGGTGAGCCACACTTGTGATAAGGCTTGGACCGGCCCAGACCCGGGTTCAATCCCCACCAACAACAACCTTTTCTTTTAAAAACCCTATTCTTTATATTTTTGTTATTTACTTTTAAAAATGGTTTTAAAATACTAAATCTATTTTATAAATTCTATAAAAATTATCTTATGATATTCTAATAATAAAGTTTATCATAAAATTTTTAGATTTTCAAAAATCATTTACTTATTATATATAATAAATATTACAAGTTAAATCTATTATAATTATAAAATTCTATAAAAATATCAAAACGATTTTATTAAATTCCACAAAAATTATTTTAAACTTATAAAACAATGAACATCTCAGAAATGATTTTTATTTTTGGAATATCATTTATTTAATATTTTTAATCGATTTTTGTTATTTTTATCATAAATAAATCATAATAAATTCATTTTTCATTATTTTTACATCAAAATTTCACATAAATTATTATTAATCATTTAGATCAGAAATATAAATTTTTGATTCGAAATTTATAATTTTTAATATTTTTAAATATTAAGTCTATAATTTTGTCAAATAATTATTAATATATAAATATTCATTTATTTAGAAAATAATTTTATAAAAAATTATTTTTACATTTGTTACGATATAATTCAATCACTGTTAGATAATTTTGGCCAGAAAACATTTTCATTAATTATCTCTTTATTTACTCAAATTTAATCATAATCAATTATTAATCCCCAAATTAGGAACCCTAGCACGTTTTAGACTACAAAACTTAGACTTATTAAGTTTTCCTCAACACTTATTTATTACCTTATTATAGGGTGATACTTGACACATTTGGGCAACACCATTATTCAATTTTTCAACAGAAATGACATTTTGCTAAGGTGAGTTTTACATAGCCCCTTTTATTTATCACCATTTTTGGGGTGAAACATGTTATAACATCATCATTGCAATTCAATCATCAATGTGTCTATGTGTTTTCTATGTTGCATTATGTCTTGAGCATGATTAGAGTAAGCACCATTCTAGCATAATCATTAACTCCGTACAAGCCGACGGTATACATTGATAGATCTATTGGACTGACAATCCCACCCGGATACGTGCCTCCTATAAAGGTAGCGTGGGTGTTTGTTATCGTATAACATATTCAAGTGACCCATGAGCGTATGGGATGTATCATATTATAACAGTCACCAGGGTTGGTTATGCACTCGATTTATTTCTAGTATGTTCTCACATATGGACTAGATTGACATGACACATGAATTGCACAACATTTTTATTCAGTTATCAAAAACCTATGTAATTCTCACCAACTTTTGTTGACCCAAAACCTTTTCAACTTAACATGTTTCAGGTTCTATTTGCTTGAAGATTTGAATTAATGCTTGAAGATGTGTGCATAGTTTTATTCAATTTGATGTATGAATTATTGTAGAACAATTGTATGTAATTTATCTAAATCATATAATGAGAACTATTATTCACCATGAGCTACTGAACAATCATCAATACGTGACATCCCGATGTTTCCGCCATCGGTTGGGGTGTTACAGATTGGTATCAGAGCCATGGTTATAGGGAATTAGGTTATTAGAAAAATAATCTAGTCTATAACCATAGGATTATAGCCAGTATTTGCTTCTTTTACTTGCTATTCTCTATCTCCATCCTACTTCTTATCCCTACATTAATCCCTACGAGAAGGTTGCTCTCCATCACTGGATCCACTCTTAGACTAATAAGGCAAAACCCTCAGGTTTAACCTGAACCACCTTGAGATCTCGTCGAAGTTCTAGATTTTAATAACGAACACGTGCAATCTGGAAGGGTGAACGCCTGTATTCTGAGTCTTCTGTCTAGGCTGGCATTGCGCATATATCCCAATCAGACGAGGGACCCGGATGCCTACCTGGGAATTCTCGGGATGAGTGTTCACTTATAGGCTAAAGCATGTCTTCACTATGTTGTTGGAATCTGGAATCTTTGATACGTCAACGTTTTCGTTTATTCGTTTTAATTAATGAATAAATGATTACATTCCTTATATCACCTCATTCATTTCATGCCACATTGAACCTTCATTGTGTCCCTTACAGATCATGTCTCCACGTCGCAGCACTCGCAATAACAGTGGTGAAAAGCAAGAGGAAAGTAACAACAACCACAACACCAACCACAACAACAACAAAAACAACAAAGGTGTTGATGCCCAACTGGCTGCGATTATTTCCCAACAAATGGCGCAACAAATCACAACTCTGGTTTCTAACTTATTGGCTCAAGTCATCCCAATGAATGGGAACGGCAATGGAAATGGAAATGGCGATGGAAATCACATAAAGAACGGAACTTTAGTTCGGAAAGGCGAGAAAACAAGTATTGTGGCCGCGGTAACTACCAAGAACGAGAAGCGTAAGACCAGGAATCCTAATGTAAACCTCACTACACAAGCCTCTAACAAGAAGCCTTATACAAGAAACTTTCCATTGTGTAACACATGCAATCGACATCATCCCACTGTTTCAGCATGTCGCGTGTGCACCAATTGTGGTAGGTATGGCCATCTGGTCAACACATGTCGCGAGACCCCAAACCCTAATACCAATCAACCCACCAACCCTGCTCAGGCTGATAATCCTAATCGATACAACTATGGTCAATGCTATGAATGTGGGGACCCAAATCACTTTCGTAACCGATGCCCTAAACTGAACAGAGATCAAGACCCTCCAGCTACCTAACAGCAAGTCTCATCATTTGACTATCGGTTGCTTTTATTCTATGTATTGACGCTATTTGATTCAAGTAATAAATTCTAGTATTGAAATTTTGTCTGAGAGTTATTTACATGGTATAACTATAACACTTGAATGCATGCTTGTTTGAATGTGAACTAATTATCTAAATCTATACAACTACAACTCATATACGGTGCTTGATATACTTATAAACTTGCTTGCATAAACATGTTATCAATTTGCAACCTATGTGTATAATAATTGCTGCACTTAATAGAGGTCATCATGCCTTTTCAACAGTCGGGAGAGGCCCTACAACCTGCTCCACGACTGGTGGAGGCTATCAAACCTACTCAACGATTGGTAGAGGTCATTATGCCTTTTCAACAGTCGGGAGAGGCCCTACAACCTGCTCCACGACTGGTGGAGGCTATCGAACCTGCTCAACAATCGGTAGAGTCATAGAAGGACACAAAACCCTAATGTAAGGTAAATTGGTGATTGCGATCCGGAACGTAATCATGAATTTACAGGTACATTAAGGTAGTGTGAAATTCTATCAAAGTTATAAACTCTAGTTACCTGGTAGTTTATTTAGTCTTTCTATAGTCCATTAACTCATGAATTTCTTTTAGGATTCCTAAAACTCAAAAATTCTTATGCTCCTTGCGATTTCAAGACACACCTAATCCTACTCTCTTATCCATATTATTATTCTATTCATGTCCTAATACAAAATTTCCAGACCACACTTGTTTTAATTTCTACCCAATCAACTTCAACCCCGCGTTTTCAATAAACTTCGGGACGAAGTTTCCAAAAGTAGGGGAGACTGTAACATCGCAAAATTTTTCCAAATTCTTACCTTATCATTAATTTTACATATGCCTAAGTTTTTATTTGTCTACCACCCAACTTATATATGTATATATATATAATGGTATATAATAATAATAATAAATATAAAACCAGATTTTTTTATTTTTTTGAACCATAGCAACCAAGTCAAGCCCACCCCTCTTTTGTTAAAATTCGCAGCCCAATGTTAGTGGCCCAAGAGGCCGGCCCATCTCTACTAGTCAAACACCCCTCCCTTTCTTCCTTCCTTTTCCATCAAACGTGCAGACCCACCTTTGACCAAGAAACTTTAATGTTGACCTTATAGTCAAGCCAGAATTGGAAACCTCAATCAAAGCAATTATTGCCTTCATAATTAACATTCCTTCACCAAACCGTTCACGCGTGATTACAGGTTTTGTGGGCTGGAATCGAGCTCGCGTTTGACCATCACGAGTCAAAGATGGCAATCTTCCAAATATACATCTCTACTATAAATTAAACGCCCCTTCCTGTTCTGTATGTGCCAAAATACAATACTCCATCCTCAAATTCTGTAACAATCTCGTGCACAGCCTGATTCATACGTTTTTTTTTACGTTTCTACTGTCGTGCATTAATCCTTTTGTAAGTATCAATTAGCCTAGTCCTTTTGTTTGTTGTTTCTAGCCGAACAATAGCCCCATGAATTCAGGGGCTATTGATTTCTAATTTAATCGATTGCAAATTTTAGGGTTTGTTCTTAGTTTGGGGAAGATGACATGAACTGGGCTTGTATAAAAAGTTTACGAACTGAATTAAAACACCAACAGCACTGTGGTGTAGATGGTATTCTGTTATGATTACACCCGCTTGGTCTGGGGTTCGAAACCCAGCAACATCAAATATTTTTTTTTATAAGCAAATCTTTGTATCAATTAAACAGATGATATAATAGATTAAATCTGAAATATACTTGTTCACAGGGTGTGGCTCAGTTGGTGAGCCACACTTGTGATAAGGCTTGGACCGGCCCAGACCCGGGTTCAATCCCCACCAACAACAACCTTTTCTTTTAAAAACCCTATTCTTTATATTTTTGTTATTTACTTTTAAAAATGGTTTTAAAATACTAAATCTATTTTATAAATTCTATAAAAATTATCTAATGATATTCTAATAATAAAGTTTATCATAAAATTTTTAGATTTTCAAAAATCATTTATTTATTATATATAATAAATATTACAAATTAAATCTATTATAATTATAAAATTCTATAAAAATATCAAAACGATTTTATTAAATTCCACAAAAATTATTTTAAACTTATAAAACAATGAACATCTCAGAAATGATTTTTATTTTTGGAATATCATTTATTTAATATTTTTAATTGATTTTTGTTATTTTTATCATAAATAAATCATAATAAATTCATTTTTCATTATTTTTACATCAAAATTTCACATAAATTATTATTAATCATTTAGATCAGAAATATAAATTTTTGATTCGAAATTTATAATTTTTAATATTTTTAAATATTAAGTCTATAATTTTGTCAAATAATTATTAATATATAAATATTCATTTATTTAGAAAATAATTTTATAAAAAATTATTTTTACATTTGTTACGATATAATTCAATCACTGTTAGATAATTTTGGCCAGAAAACATTTTCATTAATTATCTCTTTATTTACTCAAATTTAATCATAATCAATTATTAATCCCCAAATTAGGAACCCTAGCACGTTTTAGACTACAAAACTTAGACTTATTAAGTTTTCCTCAACACTTATTTATTACCTTATTATAGGGTGATACTTGACACATTTGGGCAACACCACTATTCAATTTTTCAACAGAAATGACATTTTGCTAAGGTGAGTTTTACATAGCCCCTTTTATTTATCACCATTTTTGGGGTGAAACATGTTATAACATCATCATTGCAATTCAATCATCAATGTGTCTATGTGTTTTCTATGTTGCATTATGTCTTGAGCATGATTAGAGTAAGCACCATTCTAGCATAATCATTAACTCCGTACAAGCCGACGGTATACATTGATAGATCTATTGGACTGACAATCCCACCCGGATACGTGCCTCCTACAAAGGTAGCGTGGGTGTTTGTTATCGTATAACATATTCAAGTGACCCATGAGCGTATGGGATGTATCATATTATAACAGTCACCAGGGTTGGTTATGCACTCGATTTATTTCTAGTATGTTCTCACATATGGACTAGATTGACATGACACATGAATTGCACAACATTTTTATTCAGTTATCAAAAACCTATGTAATTCTCACCAACTTTTGTTGACCCAAAACCTTTTCAACTTAACATGTTTCAGGTTCTATTTGCTTGAAGATTTGAATTAATGCTTGAAGATGTGTGCATAGTTTTATTCAATTTGATGTATGAATTATTGTAGAACAATTGTATGTAATTTATCTAAATCATATAATGAGAATTATTATTCACCATGAGCTACTGAACAATCATCAATACGTGACATCCCGATGTTTCCGCCATCGGTTGGGGTGTTACATCAGATTTGGAAAAATACCCTTCGGGTAGTTTCATATAAACATCCTCAAATAAGTCACCATATATAAAAGCATTATTGATGTCAAGTTGGTATAATGGCCAATTATTTTGCACAGCAATAGTCAACACACACCTAACAGTTATCATTTTGACAACTGGTGAGAAGGTCTCATCAAAATCCAAACCTTTTCGTTGACTATAGCTTTTTGCAACAAGCCTAGCCTTATAACTATCAATTTCACCAGTGGACTTATACTTAATTTTGTAAATCCATTTACATCCTATAGCTTTTCTATTCTTAGGTAACTCAACTATCTCCCATGTATCATTTCTATTTAATGCCTCAATTTCTTCATTCATGGCATTGACCCAGTTTTTATCTTTACATGCCTCATAATAAAAACTGGGTTCAACACTTTTATTTAACATTGAAACAAAACAGGAATTATCAGCAGAAAGATTGGAATAGTTAACAACTTTTTCTAGACCTTACTTAACTTTCCCTTCAATAATGTAATCATTTAATTTTTTAGGAAAAGTTGTGTTTCTAGAAGATTTTCTAACAACAGTGGGATGATCAGCTGATGATGGATGTCCCTCAGAGTCTCTATTGTCATCATGGTTTGATCTATCACCCTCAGCCCTACCTCTACTAACACTTGGATCACTAGGTTGCTGATTATCAGCCATACCTGAAGTGGAATCCACAGTGTTGGTTGGTTACTGAGTCCAGTGATGATCAGTCTCTTGATTTGCCCTCTGTTCATCATCGGGACCATCATGATCATTAGGTGTTGTGTTGTTAGTTGACTCAAACAAATCAAAGAAATTTAACTGATCTACATTTTGATAAACATTTGGATCAGAATCTTTAGAAATCTTAGACTCTTTAAAAGGAAAAATAGATTCATAAAATCTCACATCTCTGGAAAAAACAATTTGTTTTGAATCAATATTCCAAAATTTATAGCCTTTTCTTTCATTTGAATATCGTACCAAAACACATTTATTTGCATGTATGTTAAATTTATGAGAGTTGTTTAAGACAGTACTATAACATAAGCAACCAAAGACCCTAAGTTTTTCATAAGAGGGCTTATAACCATACATGACTTCAAAAGGTGACATACCCTTTAACACAGAGGATGGAGTCCTGTTAATAAGATAAACAGCAATAAGAACACACTCAGACCAGAAAGACAAAGGTATATTACTTTGGAACATTAATGCCCTAGCAACATTTAACAAATGTATGTGTTTCCTTTCCACTATACCATTTTGTTGAGGTGTATGCACACATGAGGTCTGATGTAGGATACCAGTTTATGTAATAAATCCTTCATTTTAGAATTAACAAATTCAGTACCATTGTCACTTCTAAAAATTTTTACATTTTGTTTAAATTGATTCTTTACAATGGCCAAAAAATGTTTAATATTTTCAAACACCTCATCTTTATGCCTCATAAAATACACCCAAACAGACCTAGTATAGTCATCTACAATGGTCAGGAAATATCTGAACCCTTCTCTACTTTTCACCCTATTTGGACCCTAGGCATCTAAATGCACAAGCTCTCCCAAATAAGTGGATTTATGGTCACTAATAGGAAATGGTTCTCTATGTTGTTTAGCTCTATGACAAACTTCACATGGATCATGATTATTATTAGTTAACAAACTAAGTTTAGTGTCATCCTTTAGAACCTTTAACACAATGTTTGAAGGGTGACCTAATCTAGCATGCCATAAGTTTGCAAATTCAAAACTATTACAACACATTCCATAAAACATAGATGACTCACCACAGAAATATAACCCATCAACTTGACTACCAGTCATCAGGACTCTCTTGGTTAAAGAATCATGTATATAGCAGTTGGATTCATTAAACAAAACATCTAGCTTACTATCCTTTGCAAGTTTGTGAACAGATAATAAGTTTACACGGTAATTTGGGACCAAAAATACATCATATAAAGTGACCTCATCATTAAGTTTAACATCTCCTATAACAGTAACTTTAGCACTAGTTCCATTAGGATGATTAACTTTTATATTTAGGTCTCTAACATCAATTTTATTAATGACACACTCATCAGTCATAATCATGTGCTGATTTGCACTAGAGTCAGTTATCCATCCTAGCTTTCTAAACAGAGAGTGAACATTTGAAAAAGAGAACACAGGTTTGTACATACTAGCTGAACAGAAAAAGTTATATGACCTACCTGCAGAATTGCAGCTAGTTGTTCCTTCTTCATGTTTCTTGTTCAGCAGACTTAACAATTGAGAAACCTGATCAGCAGTTAAAGTATTCACAGAACCATTATTTGTTTCAAGAGAAGTCCCACTAGTAGCATTGTTACTGGTCACATTCCTTTTAAAACTAGACTTATTTTTCATCGATGCAGGATATCCAATAATCTCAAAACATTTATCCACAGTGTGACCCACTTTGTCACAATGGGTACACTTAAGATTAGGATTTTGATTATTAATCCTAGCATTCTTCTTTCTAGTTTCAAAACTCTGATTAGTTTTAGCAAAGAATCCCACAGTAGGACCTTGTTCTTTTACCATAGTAACATTAGAGTTTCTATGTGACTCTTCTCTTGAAACAATTGAGAAAGCTTCCTTTACCGAAAGTAAAGGATCCCTTATAACAAGATCAGTCCTAACTGAACTATAAACAGTATCTAGTCCCATCAAAAATTGCATTAATTTTATCAAGTGACTAAAGTCATTATACTGTTTAGCAGCATCACAGGTACAAGTAGGAATATGGAACATTTGATCTAGATGTTGCCACATAATATGAAGTTTATGATAATATTCAGCAACAGTCATACCATTTTGGTTAAAATGATTTATTTTTTGATAAGTGTCAAATATTACAGACCCATCAATTTTATTATAAGTCTCTTTTAGATCGTTCCACACATCATAAGCTAGTTTAGAATAGACTTGACCCATGTATAACTCATCAGACACAAAATTCAGAATCTAGGTAAGCACAACAGAGTTACACCTATCCCATTGTCTAGCCAAAACAGTATCATCGATGGGTTTAATACATTCCCCATTAATAAAGCCTAGTTTATTATTAACTTGTAAAGCAAGAATCATAGCATTGGACCACACAGTGTAATTTTCCGTACCTTTTAGCTTAATGTTAATAATAGTCAAATTAGCAGAATCACTAGCATGAAGGTACAATGGATCACTAGCATCAAGTTTACTGATCAATGTACGACCACCTTCACCAGAGTCACTACTAGTATCAGACATGACTATAAACAATCAAGCAATCAACAAAGCAAGTACCAAATCAAGCAATCAAACAAGAGTTGGAAGATAACACGTAACAGTGTCGTACTTAAGCAAGTACCAAACGAAATCCTGCCAGTGATCATTCCAGGTTCATCAGTCAAGGGTGCCTGGACATGTCTTAACATGGGAGTTTGTGTACATGCAGTATCAAAGTATGACAGTACTACAATATTAAACAACTAACTTAATCAAGAACACACACTGGACAGACCAATCAATATGAGCCAATTCCGGTCACCTAACCCGGACAGTGCTCCTAGACACAATCAGAAATTAAATCAAGGTCAAGGAACAATCTCACCAGAAAGACCCAAGTTAGGGTTTCACTAATAAACTCGTAACTCGTAACCTTCACTTAGGGTTACGAGTCAGAGAGCAAGAAAACAAGCTTCCAGTCATTCCGAAATCCAAACAGTTCCCAGAGAAGTACCAAAACCCTAGATCTGATGATGAACTTCAGATCTAGGATACCAAGTGTATGTAACATTACGCATTAAATACTTGTACGTTACGCACCGACATTAATAAAAACGTCAAGTTTCATTTTATACCTCGCAATTATTTATTTTGTCGCGTTTATGAACCCTAATATGATATATATATAATATAATATACTAAATGTGTGTTGGTTTGTGTTAAATCAAAAAATAAAAAAAATCCTGCTCTGGCCGGGGTTCGAACCCGCGCCAGAGCCACACTGAACCACATACACAACCAACCGGGCTAGCCTTCTGTTTTGATAAAACCCGGGCACATTATTAATATATACACACATTGAAACTCCCACAGTTGACATGGAAAGTCAACTGTGGGTTGTCTTGGTGATCAATCCAACATTCTAACGCGTAATTGTTTTATTTTTGGCAAATTCGTGTATAAACCGGCCCATTATAACATAATTGCACACAAATAACACGGCAATCGTTGCCCTAATGTTCAAATTGACGCGTATTATTATATGGAAAGTCAAACCTTCTAATTAACCCTAACCCTAATCCTCTAGTATAAATTGAGGCATTCTGGACCTTGTCTAATCGCTCATAACTCTCCCTCAATCTCTATTTCTCTCTTATACTGCTCTGATCGTTGTTAATTGCTCGTGGTTGACTTTTCCTTTGACCCGATCATCAACATCAATCGTACACTGTGAGTTCAATTTTGTTGGTGGGTTTCATTCATCGGCATCCAAGCAACTATAGCCCTAACATTAATCGGGCTATAGTTGCCTGAATCGTTCAATTGAATAATCTAGGGTTCGATGTTATTAATTGGGGATAAACTTGAGCATGCTTTGTGTATTTAATTAAATTGAAGTCAGAATCATCACAACCACCGGCCTAGGCCAGGTGGTTGAGACGCTGACCCTCCACAATGGTCACCCGGGTTCGAGTCCCGGCTCTGACCGAGTTTTTGGCATTCTTTTCTTTTCTTTTCTTTTTAGCAAACAAATAATTATATATATATATTAATCACTTTAATCATTTAAATTCTTTTTAAAATACCTAAACTATTTTATAAACTCTAAAAAAATTATTATTAGTTAATCTGATATAAAAGATTTATTTACAATTTTTATTTTTCAGAAATTCTTTTATTTAATAATTATAATAATTAAATCATTTTTATACTATTATATTTATAAAAATCCATTATTATATCAAAACAGTTTTATTAAATTCCCCAAAAATTATCCTAACTTTTTATAAAGTTAAACTTTACTGAAATAATTTTTAATTCAGTAAAATCATTTATTTATTATTTTTAATCAATTTTTGTAAGATTTAATCATATTTAATTCATAATAAATCCAATTTTCATCATTTTTGCACCAAAATTTTATACAAATTATTTTTAATCATTTAGAACAGAATTATGATTTTTAAAATAAGATTTCTTTAATTTTAGTATTTTTGAATATTAAAGTTAATAATTGACTATTTATAAATAAATAGATTTAAAAATCTATTTAAAATGAAATAATTTTATAAAAATTATTTTATTACTTCAAACACTTTAATGTGCTCATTCAAAATTCAAACTTTATAAAAAGACTATTTTTCATTAATTATCCAATTTTCTTTATTTAATTAACATTTTTAAATTAAATTTAACAATTGATTATCCCCAAATCGAAACCCTAGGATGCACATATTAGTTTATATAGACTTAGACTTATTATATATATTACCTCATTATAGGGTAATATTTGGAATCACTTTGGGCAACACAATTATCATATCTTTTCAACGAATTAACATTTGCTAAGGTGAGTTTACATAGCCCCTTTTATCACCACTTTTGGGGTGAAACATGTTATAACACTTTTCATTGCAATTCAATCATCAATGTGTTTATGTGTTTTCTATGTTGCATATTGTCTTGAGCATGATTAGAGTAAGCACCATTCTAGCATAATCATTAACATTGATCAGCCGACGGTATACATTGATAGATCTATTGGACTGACAATCCCACTCGGATACGTGCCTCCTACCAAGGTTACGTGGGTGTTTGTTATCGCATAACATATTCATTGGGACCATAAGTGTATGGTATGTATCATTTTATAACAGTCAACAGGGTTGATTATGCACTCGATTTATTTCTAATATGTTCTCACATATGGGCTAGATTAACATGACACATGAATTGCATAACATTTTATTCATTTATCATCAAAAACCTATGTAATTCTCACCAACTTATGTTGACCCAAAATACTTTCAAAATTAACATGTTTCAGGTAACAATGAAGCTGAGGCTTGAGTTAGCATGAGGATTTATCTTGAAGTTTATTTGAAGTTTTTGAAGTTATTATTTGGATGTTATGTATTTGAATTCTTAGACATTATTTCACATTTTGGATATTATGTTTGAATAAATTATTTAAAATTTATATTATACCATGTGCTACTGAAAACAATCATCAATACGTGGCACCCCGATGTTTCCGCCATCGGTTGGGGTGTTACAGATTGGTATCAGAGCCACTCCTGTGCCGTTCGGGATGGTGGGTGCACACCTCATCAGGGACGATGAGACTCTAACAGGGGGTGAATGTGACACCCCAGGAACACAGCTCATCAGGGACGATGAGACTCTAACAGGGGGTGAATGTGACACCCCAGGAAAATCCCACATCGGCCGTGGCCAGGAGAGATCCTTGGTTCATAAGTAATGTCTTGCCTCTTAAATCACCAACGCGTTTTGGGGCTTAATGTTAGTGGATGAGAGGAGAACTCCACAGTTAAGCGTGCTCAGGTGGGAGAAATTTCAGGATGGGTGACCTCCAGGGAAGTCTCCACTTGGGCAACCAAAAACAAATCTGTGAGCTCTGGATGGGCAAAGCGGACAATATTGGTGATGAGGGGGGCGGGGTGTTACAGTGTAGACCGTCTTCTTTCAACCAAAAATCCCATGATCTATCAACAACCACCTCTGGAATCCTCAAGGACACAAGAACACTAAGAAACCCTAAAGTAAGCGGAAGACGAACAGATCAGAGCCTTAAAGCTCTGATACCATGTCAAGAAAAGATAATCGACCAAGAATATACTACAACTTTATTAAAAACTGAAAGATAATAACAAAAGAAATCAAGAACAAAGGTTTGAACAACTGAATCAAAACCCTAAACAAAGACACAGATCATTAACATATGATCTTGACCAACTCTCAACAATCTGAGATCATTAATAGATGATCTCAGTTACAAAAGGCTACCAATAATCATTAACAGATGATCAAATACAAAACCCTAATACAAGAGAAAGAGATAAACAAGAGATGATAAAACTCAGACTCAACAAAACTGGAACACAAAGCATGAGACAAGCTATATATAGCCAAGATCTAGGCTCGGGAGAAAACACACCCGAGCCTATAGCCATCGTTGGATCAGCACAAAGAAAAAACACCATCATTGAATCTAAGCTGTCCAAGAGAAGGTTAGGGGATTGCCACGCTGGCAATCCACCTCGTTAAAACACACGAGCAGCCAAGCTGGGCCATGGGCCAGACTCTTCTTTAGATTCTCCTATTGGGCTTTATCTGGTGGGCTAAGTATCCAACCAAGCTGCAACACTTTGGGCTTGAGCTTCTACCAGCAATTGAGTATCCAAGTGATCCATCCAAGTATTTTACCTCACAAAAATAAAAAACAAAACATAAAAATAAAAGTGAATTAGAGAAAAAATATAACAAATACAAATATAATTAATTATAATATGTTATATTTTTAACACGCTTCTTAATGCCCTCGACTAGGCTTTGGTTAACTCTTTCTACTTGTCCATTTGCCTGGGGATGGGCGACGGAGGCGAAGGCCTGTTCTATGTTGAGATCCATGCATCATTTCTTGAACGAGTTGTGAGCAAACTGTTTGCCATTGTCGCTGACAATTGTTAACGGTAGGCCGAATCTGCAAACTATAATTTCCCATACAAACTTTTTCACCTCCGCACCAGATATTTTTGCCAAGGGTTTAGCTTCGACCCATTTGGTAAAATAATCTACGGCAACCAACAAGAACTTTGCATGTCTGGAGGATTTGGGGAATGGACCAACGATGTCGATTCCCCATTTTTGAAAGGGCCAGGCTGCGGATACTGGGATTAGCTTGTTTTTTGCTTAGAGGCTTGCTGGTGCATGACGTTGGCAGTTTTCACATTTCTGTAATTCTTCAACTGCGTCTTGATGCATTCTGGGCCAAAAGTACCCAACGTTCATGACCTTTGTTACCACCATTCGTGGTCCGGCGTGTATCCCGCAGATCCCCCAATGAATCTCCTCAATAACATACTTGGCCTGTGTTGGATCTAGCCATCGAAGTAAGGGTCCGAGGAATGTCTTCCGATATAGAACACCATCTACCACTTAGTATTGAAGGGGTTTACCTTTGATCTTCTGTGCCTGTGATTTGTCTGTAGGCAGTGTGTCATTATGATGTAATTGAGGATCGGAATCATCAAGGAGTCTAGAGCTTCGTTTATCATACATACTTCTACTTCAGACGTGGATGGTATGCTCAGAACCTCGAACTTTACTTATTGGGATATGTGATCCGGTGTGTTAGTAGCGAGCTTGCTCAAAGCGTCGGCCTGCTTGTTTTTGGACCCCGGTACATGCTTTACTTCACGTTTTTTGAACTCTATTATTAAGATTTTTGCCTGTTGCAAATGAAAGAATTAGTTAGGAGACGCGACTCAAGACGGGAATTGAATAACTGTAGTTAGGTCTGGGTCCGAACCTTTTGTAGGTATTGGGCCATGTTTGCCTCTTTTGCTTCATACTCTCCACTGATCTGTCGTGCCACTAACATTGAATCAACATGTGCTACTACCTGTGATAGGGCATGTGCACGTTGTTTGTTAGGTTATTATTTTTACAGAGTTATTAAGGAGGAGATCATTGTAATTTAAAAGGTTTTATACCTTTCGGGCACCGACCTTTTTTGCCAGTCAGAGTCCAGCCAAAAATGCTTCATATTCGGCTTCATTATTGGAACTTTTAAAGTTAAGCCTGATTGAGTACACAAGTTCTTGACCTTCGGAATTTTTAAGGACAATACCAGCTTCGGAGCCTTCAGATCCCGAGGCTCCATCAGTAAATATGCTCCATTCATTTGGTTCTGAAGGTACAACTACTTCAGTTTGTTTCATTGCCAGCTCTGTGAGGAAATCAGCCACCACTTGCCCTTTGACCGGGCCTCTTCTTTTGTATGTTATATCAAAAGCACCGAGCTCGATGGCCCATTTGGCCAATCTACCCGATACTTCTGGCTTCCGTAGCACTTTGAGTATTGGCTGGTCCATCTGTACTTCGATTTCAAAGGCCTAAAAGTACCTTTTTAATCTTCTGGAGGCATGTACCAGAGATAATGCTAGTTTCTCCAATGGGGGGGGGGGGGGGGTACCGCGTTTCATTATATCGTATGGCGCGGCTGACGTAAAAAATTGGTACTTGTTCTTTCAATCATGTGACCATGAGGACGGAGCTGATGGATCCTTCTGATGCTAAGAGGTATATGGTGAGGGTTTCTCCCGGCTCTGGAGCAGTTAGAGTTGGTAATTCAGCTAAGCAATTTTTCAGGTCGTTGAATGCTATATCTGCTTCGGTGGTCCAGTGGAATTCTTTGGTGCTTAAGTATTTTTTTAGTACATTCATGAAAGGCAATGTTCTTTCGGCGGCTTTTGATAGGAATTGGTGCATTGCAGCCAGACGCCCATTTAGGGTTTGAACTTCTTTCAAATTGGATGGGGGCTGCATGGCTAGTACTGCTTCAACCTTTTCAGGATTCGGCCTTATATCCTCTTTAGACATCATGAAACCAAGAATCATTCCTTCCTCCAAGCCGAAGGAACACTTTTTTGGGTTAAGCTTCATGTTTTTCTCTCGGAGCTTGTCGAATGTTTCAGTGATGTTTTTTATCAGGGCTTCTTCCGTTCCACTTTTTATGACCACATCATCTACATATACTTCCAGTTTTCGACCGATCTGGTTTTTAAAGGCTTTATCCATCAACCTTTGGTATGTAGCTCCAGCATTTTTTTTTTAATTCGAACGACATTTTTCTTATAACAATACAACCCTTGATTTGTCACGAAGATATTTGGATTTGATGGTACCCTTTGTATGCATCCAGAAAACATTTAAGTTTGAAATTTGCTACAACATCGACTTTCAAGTCTATCTCAGGTAGAGGATAACAATATTTCGGGCATGCATCATTCAAATCTTTAAAGTCGATGCACATCCTCCAAGATCCATCATGCTTCCGAACCATGACGGGGTTCGACACCTAAGTGTGGTATTTTACTTATCTGATTATGCCAGCGTCCAGAAAGGTAAGCATGTCATTGGCTATGGCTTTCATCCTGTCTGGAGCCATGCTCCTTTTCTTTTGTGCCACTGGCTTCATTTCTGGTCGGATGTTGAGCTTGTGTTCGGCCAAAGATCTTGGTACTCCGATCATGTCGGATTGTTGCTAAGCGAACATATCTAAGGAAGTGGACAACATTCTCCACAAGGTCCTTTTTGTATCATCCGGTAATTGGGCCCCAATAGTTATTTTTTGTTCCGAGAACCCCGGATGAACAGACCATTCTTCGTATCCTTGGGGTTTGGATCAATAATGACTGGAGGATGTCCCAAGGACTGTCGAACTTCGGCTATGCACAGCTCGGATTTGGTGTATAATATGGCCACACCAGATTCGGTTGTGAATTGAACCGCTTCATGGATTGTGGATGTGACCATGCTGAATGTTTTCATTCCTGTTCGACCAAGGATGATGTTATGTACAGAAGGTGAGCCTACTACCAGGAATGTGAGAACCATTGTGCGATAATTTTCTTCTGTACCAAGAGTGACTGGTAAAGATAGCTGATCCAAAGGCTGTATAACTTTCCCCGAAAAACTGACCAGTGGCATTTGGACTGGAAGGAGCTTGTCTTTTGTGGTCGGAGCCAACTGTTGGTAACATTGGTAGTACATTATCTCCGAAGCACTACCATTGTCAATGTATATGCGCCGCACATTGTGTCCTACGACAACTCCAGATTTGATTATTGGAGACTCCTTTGCTTCCATTGGGTCTATTGGTGGAAAGAACATTAATTGCTCCATCCATGGGGCAATATGAACGTGGCTTCTTTTGGTACCATGTCCTGGAATCGTTCGGATCATGTGAATACCCGCCTGATTGTTGGGATTGGGTATTGGGGTCGCAGCTGGCTTTCCTTCTTTCAGATCTCGCAGCTGGTGTGATAACCTTCCTGCTTTACATGCTTTTTCGATTTCTTGTTTTAGAGACCAACAGTCATCAGTGTTATGACCTCTGGCTTGGTGGTATTCACAATATTTTTTGGTGTTTCGATCTGTTGTAGGTTTCTGCTTCGGAGGGGAAGGGAAACGTATTTGTTCGGTGCTCAGGATTTCATTTGGTGTTTTGATGAGATCGGAGTAACTCGTGGCACGAGGGTGGCTGCCTAAGGAGCGGTTGAAGCTTCCTCTATCGTTTCAATCATTTCTGGAGTATGGCTACGGCCGGTGTTTTGACCAGGAGCTGGTTCTGTCAGGCTACGACTGACTATTTTTCATCCACGAACTGCTTCTGGAGCTTCCCTTATGGTCACTATCCCCTGTTTGGCCACAAGCACTTTTACCCCTAGCAAAAGCTCTTGCTCTTTCCATAAGTGTTTCCATTGTCTTTGGGAGATCTTCATGTAATTTCTCCACCAATTGATTGTTTCATACCCTATGACAAAATTCTGATATCCGCAGCTGATCAACAGCTCTGGATATTTGCATACTTTCCTAATTAAATATGTCAATGAATTTTTCCAACGACTCTCCGTCCTTTCTTCGAATATTGTGTATATCGGTGATATCTTTGGTGCATCGTCTTTGTTGAGAAATTTTTTGTAAGAATCCCCTCCGTAGGTCATCTCAATTTGATATTTCTCGTGCTGGAAGGTCGTCGAACCACACCCTTGCTGCCCCAGTCAAAGTTTGGGCGAACATGTGGCACCATGTTGGCATGGGCCAAAGCTCTATCTCCGCAGCCCCCCAAAAATCAAAGACGTGATCGTCCGGATCTGATGTCCCATCATATTTTTTGACAATCGCTGGCATTTTTATCTTGGCTGGGAGTGGGGCACTGGCTATACGCGGAGTGAACTTCGAGTAAGAAGTCATGTAAGCTGGGCAGTACGGATCGGTAAGATCATCGTTAATAACGTTGGAGCTTAATGGTTGCTTGACTTGTAACACCCCAACCGATGGCGGAAACATCGGGATGTCACGTGTTGATGATTGTTCAGTAGCTCATGGTGAATAATAAATTTCATTAAATGAATTAAGTAAGTTACATAAAATTGTTCTACAAGAATTCGTACATCAAAATGAATAATACTATGTACACATCTTCAAGCATTAACTCAAATCTTCAAGCAAGTAGAACCTGAAACATGTTAAGTTTGAAAATATTTTGGGTCAACAAAAGTTGGTGAGAATACATAGGTTTTCGAGCATAATTGATAATAATTGTTTGTACAACAATCACAGTTGTATAATGATAGAGTATGAGTCCGACATGTAACAATGCGTCTTTGTACAATCGAACCTTGTGTCGACTGAGGACTAACTCGCAAGTTAGTTAAATGTTGTTACTGTTATCGATCATCCCTGAATTTATGCGGGGGGATGGGTTTGTTAGACCTATAGCGCTATAATCTAAACAGGCGACTTGATCATTGTTAATGATTGTACTGTGTCTTTTTGTTACAGTCAAATGATAGAATGATGATGTAATTGAATCACAAGTAAATATGAGTAAATGATAGTATAAAATGTTTAACATGTTTCACCCCAAAAATAGTAGAAATAGAGAAAAGGGGCTATGTAAACTCACATTGGCTAAGGTGAATTATCCTCTAAGTGTTGTGAATGTATGTGAGGCGAATCCTAAAGACTCAACAACGTAGCTAGTCCAAATTGAAGAAAACGAAAAAGAAAGAATATCAAGCTTCCAATTCGCCAATTACAAGAGCTTATAATCAAAGCTTCAATTGTAGAAGTAATAGACTATAGAAGAAAGGTATGAGGGAAAGTTTAATCGGATTGAAACAATCGATTTAGAGGTGCAAAGTATAATGGGTCATAGGTGGGTTTTTATACTAGTTTTGGAGTCAATTAGCCATTAAAATTGGTCAACACCATAAAGTAAGGTTTTATGATGAATTGACTATTTGACTAAGACTTTGACTGTTTGACTAAGACTTTGACTAATCAATTTAAGGAATGTGTTAGGTTTATTTTCTTCTGAAATACTACACAAGATGATAGTTAGCTCAGTTGGTTGTCACTGTGTGTTGGTTGGCTGTGGACGCGGGTTCGAGTCCCGGTCCACACAAATCTTTTTTGGCAATTATTTCCCTGAAACTATATTATCCTAAATTCATAATATGATTATATAAGCCCGAAAATGACTCGAAATACTTTTAAAACGTACAAAAGTGTCGAGATACAAATAATTATTAGTTTAAGGTATTTAAAACATATATTGTTTAAAACAATACATTCTTTTTATCAAAAAAAAATTAGGGGAAATTCGCGATGTTACATGACTGGCCCTGCTGGTCTAATGTTCATTGAACCAGTGGATGTGAGTCTAGTTGGAAACAGTCCAGAGTATCCAAAGGGAATGAGATGACCGAACGGAGTATGGATAGGTGTTGTAGTGACAACAGTGGAGTGCGTTGGAGTAGTAGCTGGGGTTAATGTTATTGTTGTTGAGGTGAATCCTTCGGAGGGAAATAAATTTACCTGAACACTTCGAAGTTTTTCTTCTTCATCTTGTTGCTCTTTGAGCCGAAGCAGAAAATATCGATTTCGTTGGAGGAAAGTTTCATGAAAGTCAATAGGTGCGGATTGCACACCTGTGGTTACTAGAATAAAACCAGCAGAAGTGATGACCGCTACTTGATCTGACAAGAATCTGGAAGAACCAGACGTGTCTTGGCCAGTCATGGCAACAGCTGTAACACCCCAACTGATGGCGGAAGCATCAGGATGTCACGTATTGATGATTGTTCAGTAGCATATGGTAATTAATGAAATTTTAAGTACTTTATTGATAATATCAAAATATCCCAAAATGAAACATTGTCTAAGGAATTCAAATACGAGTACATAAACATGGAAATAATCAAACAACTTCAAATAAACTTCTTCAAGCACAACTCTATCCTTCAAGCTTCATTGTTTCCTGAAACATGTTAATTTTGAAAAAGTTTTTGGGTCAACAAAAGTTGGTGAGAATTACATAGGTTTGAATATTGTATCGTGAGTAGGGGTGTCAATCGTGTCGGGTTGATGGGTTGGCGGGTTTACGGGGTTGCGGGTTGGCGGGTTGATGGGTTGAAATGTGCAACCTGAACCCGACCCATATTATTATTCGTGTCAAATATTTCAACCCTAACCCGACCCACATAAAATCCGGGTCAACCCAAAGACGACCCGTTTAACCCATATTTTTAAATGAGTCATACATGTTCATGAGATATAAGCGGGTTGTTGGGTTGTAAGCGGGTTATCAATAAAATGTTTAATGGTTAGTATATAAGTGTGACAAATAAATAATATAGTGTGACAAAAATAACACAATTATAACTAACCATGTAAATAGAAATGAAAAAATAAACATAAAAATATAATAGATTTTTTTCTAAATACTTAAACGGGTTAACGGGTCAACCCATTTTATATATATGTCAACCCAAACCCGGCCCATTTTTAATACGGGTCGACCCGAACCCGACCAGTTTTTTTAAACGGGTCGTGTTACTTGACCCAAACCTGTTTTATTCCGTGTCGGGTTCGGGTCGATTTTCGGGTTGTGTCAATAATTGTCGCCCCTAATCGTGAGTATAAAACTTGTACAATTCTAGTGTCATGGCAAATCTAGTCCGTATGTGAAAACAAAACTACTAGGTAAAGCGTTTGCATAATCAACCATTGTGACATGTTTATTGTGGTCCATCCCATACGCATATGGTTCACTCGTTCGTGTTTATGTGATCGATAACAATCACCCACGCTACCCATATCCGGGGTACACGTATCCGGGTGGGTTGTCAATCCAATAGATCTATCATTGTGTATCGTCGGCTTGCGCAGTGTTAATGATTACGCGAGTCTAATTGTGTTTACCAAAGTATTGTTTAAGACATAATGCAACATAGAAATCACACAAAACACGTAACAGAATTGTATATGTTGAGTATAAATGTTTAACATGTTTTACCCCAAAAATGTAAAACAGTAAAAAGGGGCTATGTAAACTCACCTTAACAATAGTATCGAATCCTTTAAGATAGTCTAGATGTGGCTCAAGTGTTTCCAAGTATCACCCTATGTTTAAGGCAATAAAATAAGTGTTGGGAAAACTTAAATGTCTAAGTTTTCTAATCTATAGGTATTCTAGGGTTCCTAATTTAGGGATTGACGATCGTTTATTAATTGATTTTGAATAATTGTTAGTTAAATAATAAATAAAGAAATTAAAAAAATAAATAAATAAAAAGGATTTTCATAAGATCTTGATCAAGGGTGGTTGTACTAACATATAATAGTGAGAAAATAATTTTTATAAAATTATTTTCATAATTAAATGTAAATAATATAATATAACTTATTAATCAAAACATGTTAAAAATATTTAAAAATATAAAATTTCATAAATTTTAGGTTATAAAATTATATTTCTGATCTAAGTTAATAAAAATATTGCATGTAAAATTTTGGTGCAAAAACGATGGAATATGAATTTATTATGATTAAAATAGAATAAATTGGTTAAAAATAATTAATAAGTCTTTTTTCGAAAATAAAATTTAGTTTTATAAAGTTTATAAGTTTATAAGTCTAAAAATACTTTTTGTGGAATTTTATAAAATTGTTTAGTTATATTTTTAGAAATTTTGATTTATTTATGAATAAACTTGTAATTTATATTATATATATTAAATAAATGATTTTTGTGAAAGTAAAATTTGTATAATAAAGTTTATTATTTATATATCACAAAATAAATTTTGTAGAAATTTTAAATTAGATTTGGTATTTTAAAATCATTTTAAAAGATAATACAAAATATATAAAAGAAGAAAAGAGTTTTAGAAAAGAAGAAAAAAAAAAAGTTTGGGTGAAATAAAGAGAAAATTGCAGTTTTCGTCCCTGTGGTTTGCCTAAACTAACTGGTTCAGCCCAGGCTTAACACCCTGAGTACCTGTGGTTTCTTTTTCTAACACTTTACGTCTCTGAGACTAACGGCCGTTAGTTGTTCCGCTAGTTTGTGGTGAAATGACTATCATACCCTTAATTTTTTGGGTGAAATGACATTTTACCCTCCCATCTTCTTCTCCAACCCACCCACCCACCCACCCACCACCACCATCACCACCACCACCTGCAAGTCTGCACCACCATCTCCACCTCCACCACCACCGCCACTGTTGGGTCTTAATTTGGTAGTCTAATGTTATCAACAAGTTAAAGTCAACAAGTCAAAGTTTGGTCAACAAAAGTAAAAGTCGAACGAGTTGCGGTCAACACGTAAGGCGACTCGAGAAATCCAGATAATAGATCGATGAGTGAAGCTCAAGTTATGATCAAGAAAGGCGCTATGGATAATAAATATATTTTGTTTAGATAAAATATATTTATTACTTTAGAAAAATAGTTTTCTTGTTTAGTGGGTGTTTTAGTAATTTATTAACCCTAGGGACCTAAGTGTAATTAGCCTAATTATGGTTGGGCTATAAATAGAATGCTAGATTAGGGTTTTGAGGCAACACACATGCTAGAGATTTTGGGGGTTTTATTGTATTCATCTTATGCAAATCATCTAGTGGGTTTTTATTGAATATTTTGTGTGTGTTCATCTTTATATCTTCAACTTAATCAGATTCAAGCTCCAAATCGATCCTACAATTTGGTATCAGAGCTTGGTACTCGAATTTGGGATTTAACCATCTACAAATTCGTCGTTTAATCTGATTTCTGTTGAAGATTTTATAGATTGTTTAAAGTTTTGGGTTTTTCATCAAACTGCGCACTTATTTCATCAATCTGAGCACTTATTTCATCAATCTGCGCACTTATTTCATCAATCTGAGCACTTATTTCATCAAACTGCGCACTTATTTCATCAAACTGCGCACTTATTTCATCAATCTGCGCACTTATTTCATCAATCTGCGCACTTATTTCATCAAACTGCGCACTTATTTCATCAAACTGCGCGCACTTATTTCATAAGTTGCATACTTATTTCTTGTTGTGTGCACTTAACTCATAAGCTGCATACTTATTTCTTGTTGTGAGCACTTAACTCATAATTTGCATACTTATTTCTTGCTGTGTGCACTTAACTCATAAGCTGCATACTTATTTCTTGTTCTGTGTACTTAACTCAAGTCTTGCTGTGTGCACTTAACTCATATGCTGCATACTTATTTCTTGTTGTGTGCACTTAACTCATAAGCTGCATACTTATTTCTTGATGTGTGCACTTAACTCATAAGTTGCATACTTATTTGAGCACTTACCAAAGGAAACTTTGGGAGACAGTGATTTAGCCTTCTGTGGCTTTATCACAGTGTACTTATTCGTGTGTTCTAGTCGTTATTCTGCCCGAAGTTTCTTGTGCCATCAGATCAACAAATCGTTAAATCTGCATACTTAAATTCTGCATACTTAAATTCTGCATACTTAAAATCTGCATACTTAAATTCTGCATACTTAAATTCTGCATACTTAAAATCTGCATACTTAAAATCTGCATACTTAAATTCTGCATACTTAAATTCTGCATACTTAAATTCTGCATACTTAAATCTGCGCACTTAAGGACTTGGACTTAGTATTGGACTTTAAAACTCTAAAATTAGAAAATCAATCTCAAAATCAACTTTAATCAATGGCTGGTAACAATAACAACTTAACCATGAATCCTATAACCCAAGCTGAACTGGAAACTGGAACCATAACTCGAATCCCTAAGTTAATGGGTGCACAAGATTATGGAACCTGGAAGAACCGTATGAAAGCCTTCTATTATGTGAATGATTTCACCCAATGGACCTCAGTTCAACTCGGACCACACCTCCCAATGAGGACCACAGAGGCAGGAGAGGTGTTCAACACTAATCCAACTACTTATACAGACCTTGACAAGCAGTTGATTCAACGTGATCACAAAGCCTACGATGCTCTTACCAAGGCTCTGTCGAATGATGTTTTTAACATGTTCGAAGAGTATACCACTGCTCAGTCTTTGTGGTATGCCTTGTGTGACTACTATGAAGGAAATCAGGACATGATTCAGAAGAAGCAAGACATGGTTCAAAAGGAGTATGACATGTTTGGAAGCATTCGTGGTGAAAGTTTAAGCAGTCACATCGATCGTTTCATGAATATGCTCACAAAGATGAAGAAAGTCGGGATTCCTGTTAACAACCGCAATTCAATCAAGAAGTTGTTCAATTCACTCCCAAAGGAATGGAGCTTGAAATTCATGACGGTCAGAGAGGACTTAATGATTTGTCCAATAACTTTGTCAGATGTGATAAATTCCTTAAAGTCATTTGAAAATGATGTCACAAAGGGAGAGATGAATCAAGTCGGTTACGTTCCAATATCAAGTCCACCAACATCAATATCTAGAAACATGGCTTTCACTGCTCCTATAAGCATGAAAAGCTCCAATCCATCCTCTATTTCAGTTGGGACTCTTCATAATCTCTCAGCAAATTTTGGAAATGAGATCAAGCCTACAAAAGGATTAGTGGCAGTAACCGACGAAAATGAGGCTGCTAAAATGCAAGCACCAAAGGCATTGACTAAGGGCGAATGTGACTGGGGTGAAGAAGTTGCAACTGAAAAAGTCAACAACAACAAAGATCTTATGGGAAAGATTTGTACCAAGGGTATGGTGAGCCAAGAGCAAGATGTGGATGAAAAAGGTAAGAAGGAAGCTGTGGAAGAAACATTGATTGCTGAAAAGACTGAAAGCAGCAAGACTGAAAAAGAAAACATGAAATGTAAAGCTGTGAATGAGGAATCAAACAAAGATCATGCGGAGAAGGATCTGGTAAAAAGCATTCCTCTTGAAATTAAAACAAAACTGTGCACACCAAGGTGTGTCACAGCAGTTACTTACTGTTTGTCCCACAATCGAAAAGTTTTAAGAGAAAGAGATGATATTCAAAAAATCAACAATGAAATGAAAGAAAATGAGTTGGCATATCAACGAAAGTTAAATGCAACTCTCGCTGAAATGCAAACTCTTAAAGAATTTGTCCTTAGAAAAGATTTTTTAATAAATGATTTAACAGAAAAGTTAGAAAAATCAAGAAACGAAACAAATCATCTTCAAATTATTGTGGATAAATGGAATGTAAGCAAGAAGGCTCAAGCTGATCTAGTGGCGTGTTCAAGGCAATCTTTTGTTAAAGATGGAATTGGATATAAGGATAACAATGGGATCGAAAGATCTTTATTTTTACCCCTGAGCAAAAGCGAATATATACCAATTCCAAAACCTCATCCTAAAAATGATCTGTGTGAAAAGGAATGTGTCAAACCTGAGTCTAGTACTAATATGATTAAAAGCAATGCAGAAGTGACACAAAAGGCAGAGGTTGAAGATGATGACAGTTGTGGTGGAAAGACTTTGGGGTTGGGTCACCCAGGAGCCAGTTACTCAACAGTTAATTGGTTTATTTGGAATAATGAAAAGACTAAAACTGTTTTAAATTTGGATGATAATGTTGATTCGAATGGTATGGTAAATGTTTGTGATAGGCAGAAACCTATCTCACGTTCTGATGTTTGTCATGATGATACTATGCATGAAGGTGCTGATTTAAAATCTGCATTTTGTGATGATAAAACTGTTTGTGCTCCACCTGTTTTTGTGCCCGCTCTTGAGAATAACAGGTTTGGAAAGTTCTTAACTGAAGAAATTCCAGAGTTTACTCCGTCAACATCATGCAAAGATGATTCACAAAGTGATTCAGAGTTTTGTTCATCCAGAGAATGGGAAAGTTCAAATGACTCGGAAACTTCAGTGTCAGAACTTGATGATAGAGTTGACACTACAAATCAAGTCCATCAAGATTCATTGGAAGAAGATATGTTTATAGAAGATTGCTCAACTTCAGATGATGAATCAGTGATCAATGGAAATCACACGGGGTCAAAGATTAGAGAGTCAAAAGGTGTTGTAAAACCCAAAGCTTCTCAACAAGCCGAATCAAGCTCAAAACAATCTACATCCCCAGTTGCTTCACACGGGACAACAAAGCATCAAAAGCCATTCAAGGCTTGCTTTAGGTGTGGTAAAGAAGGTCATGTGCTCAAGCAATGTCCAGAACGACAAAATCCAAGCGGTAAAGGCAATGTGGATTGCTTCTTTGGATCAAAGGATAAAATGCACACATCTTTGAATGTTAGGATGACACATATTCCATCAAGATCTCCACATGTGAAGCCGGTTTCACATGATTCAAAGATTAAAAGGACCAAAGCATCAAAACCACAATCTAGTCCTCCAGGTTTTAAACAAAAAATTGTTTCGGAAATTAATTCTTTCACAAACAAATTTTTTGAACCAAAACAGGTTTGGCAAATCAAAACAAAAGTTGAAAAAGAAACTAATGAGGGAAAAAGTATGGTGTTTCAAGAAGTTACTTACATTGATGTAAAAGGACAAACCAGGACCACGATGGCCTGGGTTCCACTCTCTAATTAATTTACTCATGAGTGCAGGAACTGCCATGGAGGACTGTTAGTAACACGGTTAGTAACAGTGGTTGTTCCAAGAATAGGGTTGGAGCAGAAATCTCACAGGTTTGGTTATGGTATCTAACCTGATTGCACAATTGACACCGTTGTCATACACTCATTTTCTTGCTGATATATGTTTATGTGTGTCTGATGTGGAAGACTTTATTTTTCGTAAATATTATTTTTAAGAAAATACAAAAAAAAATTAATTACAAAAAAGGGGGTTGTACAAAAATTAAAGTTTAGGGGGAGTATGAAAATATAGTCTCGGCCATGAGATGTGATTAATGCAAATAATCCTGATCTTATATGGGAAATGATAGGAACTAACTTGTCTATGTCTGCAAATGAATAGGATCTGAAGGACGTTACAACTACAAGTTAATGATGTGTAGGTAGGTTCAGCCTTCAAGTTGAGTAAACTGCTATAAGGTGAATAATAATAAATCTACACGAAAAGCTGGATTCCCACTGTGTTTTAGGTCTGCACAAGCTGAGTCCGGTCATACATAGGTTGAGAGATTAAAAGACACAGAAAATTTTGTGCATATATATTCAAAAGACACCTAAGAGTGCAGGCTACCAATGCGGGGCCAACAAATTAAGTGAGCACCAAAAGACACGCAATGTTAGTGACGTGCAAATATATATTAATAGCTCAACGATCAGATGATCAACTTCTCTGCTTATGGAAACATAGACCTGAAGCTCTCATCATCTGATTGAAATAATGACCATCTTCTCTGCTTATGGAAACATAGACCTGAAGCTCTCATCATTATATCTCGATAAACCTTGAGGATTGGTAGACTTATACCTAGCACAAGTGGGGTCCACAAAATTTTCATCAATATTACCAAAAACATGATAATCTAATCACCAAACGTATGTTGAAAGACGAGAGGCATGGACTTGAGAGGACAAACATACCGACAATCGTTCTTGGGTTGTAGCTATCCTCAAGAAAGTTGAAGCGTGGCTAGGCTTTTCAAGTTAGCGTGATCCCATATCTAATCCCTTCTATATCTCGAAGGTTGATGGTTGTTAAAAAAAAGGATTTAAAAAAAAAACAAAACAAAAAATCCTAAACAAAAAAAAAATATTTATTTGTGTACAGTTGTTTTTAAGTCTTCCATGTCACATTATTTGTGTCTCAAGCCGTTTGAGATACTTACCTGATTGCACACCACAGATGTGTACGGTTTTGTCTGTATGTTGATTTTTTCTAACGAAAATTCGGAGTTGTGTTTGTGATTGTGGATAGGTTTCTTGGACTACTTGCTGCAATGATGGTCGATCATCAGTTGAGCAAGATACCAAACCAAAGCACCTGTTTCCTCAAGTTTGCAGAAGACACCAAGATAGGAATCCTCCTCCTACGTCTTTTAAACCACTCAAGCTATCGAGAGTTGAAAAAGTTTGTTCTTGATTTTCAAAGATGATGCATGCAAAAAGGGGGAGATTGTGAGATATGAGTTCTCAAAGAGCAAAGTGACAAGAACACCTTCAGCAAAGAAAATTTGGAAAGCATCAGTCTAGGGGGAGTATTGTTGGGCACTGGAATTGAGACTGAAGCTTCCTAAATTGAAGATCACAGTATGTAGAGATTGACGATTCTGAAGATGATACAAGAGATTGATAACATTAGACTAAGGGGGAGATTGTTAGGTCTTAATTTGGTAGTCTAATGTTATCAACAAGTTAAAGTCAACAAGTCAAAGTTTGGTCAACAAAAGTAAAAGTCGAACGAGTCGCGGTCAACACGTAAGGCGACTCGAGAAATCCAGATAATAGATCGATGAGTGAAGCTCAAGTTATGATCAAGAAAGGCGCTATGGATAATAAATATATTTTGTTTAGATAAAATATATTTATTACTTTAGAAAAATAGTTTTCTTGTTTAGTGGGTGTTTTAGTAATTTATTAACCCTAGGGACCTAAGTGTAATTAGCCTAATTATGGTTGGGTTATAAATAGAATGCTAGATTAGGGTTTTGAGGCAACACACATGCTAGAGATTTTGGGGGTTTTATTGTATTCATCTTATGCAAATCATCTAGTGGGTTTTTATTGAATATTTTGTGTGTGTTCATCTTTATATCTTCAACTTAATCAGATTCAAGCTCCAAATCGATCCTACAGCCACCCTCCTTCTCCTCACCATCTCCTCTCTCCTCCACCATCTCCACTCCACCTACAACACCCAAGCAGTATTTTCTATAAAACCTTTTTAATACAAGCACTCTTATATTATTAGTTTTTATACCTCCATTTTATGTATTTATACCCCATATCATGAACTTATAAGCAAAAATTTTAGCCAAAGTTTGGTTTTGATTATTAACAAGAATTAGTTGAACCAAAATGAAAAACCGACAATCTTACAATATAAACTAAACCAACTAACCGATTGGTTAATAAGATCAACTAACCGATGATTTTGATTTTGGTTGAGACTAATAACCGAATTAGACCGAGCCATGCACACCCTACCCTTAAAAGGGTATGTGTTCCCCGCCTCATCACGCGCGCGCGGACAGTCTACTTGTATATATTCATAAATTTATATTCTTTTATAGTATCAAATATAATAATATCAGATTTGAAACTCTGTATTGGACCAAAAAGAACATTGTACAATAAATAAATAAAGAAAAAAATAAAAGTGGGCTAGTTAGGGTTTTTAAAAATAAAAAAGAAAAATAAAAAATGTAAATGATTAGTGGAAGATAAAATACCTGGCTGACTGAATCTGTCTCTCTTCTCTATTCATTCATTCATTCATTTGTGGCTTATCGCATTAGGAGAAGAATGGGTTCTTTAATCAACCAACACTTGCTGCTGCCTTCTTCTTCTTATCCTAGTATTTCCAAGAAGACGAAGCTTAACTCCACCGCCGTCTACACATTATTAGCCAATCATTCTCCGTCTTCTCTTAATATTATTAAAATTAAAAATAAAAATAAAAACCCCTCTTCTTCTTCTTCTTCTTCTATCCTTGTCTGTAAGGCCGTTTCTGTTAAGCCACAACAAGAAGAAGCTCTTAACATCGCCGATGATGTTACTCAGGTTCCCTTCCCCTCTTTTTTCTTTCTTTGTTTTTATATTTTAATTATCAACCCTAATAACTCCCTTGGGTTGACCTGCAGCTGATAGGGAACACTCCCATGGTCTACTTGAATTCCATTGCTAAGGAGTCTGTTGCTAATATTGCTGCCAAGCTTGAAATTATGGAGCCTTGCTGCAGTGTCAAAGACAGGATTGGTAACAGTATGATTACCGATGCTGAAGACAAAGGCCTTATTACACCCGGCAAGGTAAGGTCCTTCTTTACAATTTATTTTTTAATAATTATATATATTGGTTGAATCAACACACATATTCATTCATTCTATCATTCATTTCACAGAGTATCTTGGTTGAGCCTACCAGTGGCAACACCGGTATCGGTCTCGCTTTTATTGCTGCTTCCAAAGGCTATAAGCTCATTCTCACCATGCCTGCTTCCATGAGTCTCGAGAGAAGGGTTCTTCTCAAAGCCTTTGGAGCTGATCTTGTTCTCACTGACTCTTCAAAGGGCATGAAAGGAGCTGTTCAGAAAGCTGAAGAAATTGTCAATAGCACACCCAATGCTTACATGCTTCAACAGTTTGATAATCCTGCTAACCCTAAGGTAAAATACACCTCTTCAACATTATATTACTTCATATATCAACACCTGTTCACTTATCTGTTGTTGTTCATAAGGAGGATTTGCACTAGATTTACTTTACTATCTTGATGCTATTCGCTACTGAAGTAATCAAATGTCTGTGATGTAGGCTGTTTATCTTAGTTTTGACGTGCTAAGCCTTTTCGGAATATATAACTTTTTCCGTTTTTTTTTTCTGAAATAAGATAACGTTACCTGAAGTCTTTTATTAGGGATGATGAATTGTCCACTGACTATTTTAACAAATATATGTATTTTTTTGTGACTCTATTGAAGCGCGTCATATGTTATGAGGTGTTGTGGTCTTTGGTGCTACTAGCTGTTTTCTTATTCCGATAAGCCATTTTTCATTGATGTTCATTTGTAAATTAGGACTTACATTCAAGTTTTCTGCAGGTGCATTTTGAGACAACGGGCCCCGAGATCTGGGAAGACACAAATGGAAAAGTTGATATACTTGTTGCAGGAATTGGAACTGGTGGAACTATTTCTGGTGCTGGTCGATTTCTGAAGAATCAGAATCCTGATATTAAGGTATCTTCAAACTCCAATCAAAGTCCAGATATACACACTGACACACATAATGATTTGCATAAGCTTTTTGGTTTTCTTTTATATATTGGATGAAGTTCAACTTAATTCTCAGGTGATCGGCGTGGAACCTACGGAGAGCAATATCCTGTCTGGTGGAAAGCCTGGTGAGGTTTCTAAAGACAATTACTCAGTTTGTGATTTGAAGTTAGCCCGTTTTTTTCTAGCTTTTATTATGTGAAAAGTGCAGGCCCTCACAAAATTCAAGGGATTGGGGCAGGTTTTGTACCGGGGAACTTGCATCAAGACGTGCTTGATGAAGTGATAGAGGTCCTATCTTTTAGCTTATGTCTATTTGCATTGTTTTTATCCATTATATTATGGTCTCAGTAATTAAGCCTTAATTGACTCTTTGATGGTATACGTTATCTTTATCTTGGCAACTCAGTTATTAACAAACTGTAGTCAAAGAAACAGACCAAGGAAACAACTTGAGGATTCAGTGATATGGTTTGTTATGATGATTCAGTCATGCACTTGATGTTGGAATATATATATGACATGTTTTTTACTTTGCAGATTTCCAGTGATGAAGCTGTTGAGACTGCAAAGCAATTGGCACTCCAAGAAGGATTGTTGGTAGGGGATGGCTTCTTGTTAGTATGTTTTAGACTGACGGTGTGTACATGATTTACATGTTTTATTCATTTTTTTAGGTGGGCATCTCTTCTGGAGCGGCGGCTGCTGCTGCTATCAAAGTTGGAAAGAGACCTGAGAATGCTGGAAAGCTTATTGCGGTATGCATCACTGCTGTAGCGCACATATGTGTGTGTGTGTGTAACAAGTAACGAAGGAAGCAGAGTAAATAATTCTGTAATGTTAATGGTGGTTTGTTGTTTGCAGGTTGTGTTTCCTAGCTTTGGGGAGCGATACCTATCCACCATTCTTTTCCAGTCAATCCGAGAAGAGTGTGAGGCAATGCAAGCTTCAGTCTGAGTCCTAGTCCAAGACTAGGGTGTGTTTATTTTTATCTTGATTATAAGTTATGTTTTGGTAGAATTTGCAATAAAAGCATAGTCTGTGTGTGCTACAAATTCTATTTGTCAACCAATAATCCAGAATTTTATTTGCATCTATGATTGTAGAAAATTATCTTTTAAGTGGTTTTTTTAATAATCGTAGAAACTGTGTGATTGTTAGGACTTGGGATGATGTGTCACCTATGTGAGTTGAATTAAAGTATACCGAAAGGTCTTGCCAAGTCATCATACAATGAATTTTGTATTTAAAATGTGCTTTTTATATAAATTAGCAATTTCTTTTGTTGTAAAGATGTAAAGTTAGAGATTTAATATGCCAACAATAAACAAATTCGGGTTAATTAAATGGGTTATGTTCGTTTTAACTCGCAAATAGGGGTGAGCAAATGTCGGTTCAGTTTGGTTTTTACATATAACCAAAACCGATAACCGAAGTTCGGTTTTAAGAAAAACCATAACCGAAACCGATCGGTTATGTCAGTTTGATTAATTCGGTTAATATGTCGGTTATCGGTTCGGTTTCGGTTATCTTCGGTTAATATCCAAACATAAAACTTGTGCAAAATTATGAACTTAAAATAGTTAGTGAAGTGTTTGAATCTTTTTTAAGAATACAAATATATCTCAAAACGTAAAAAAAATACATGAAATACCGAGGAAACAAATAATAAATTCTTCAAATATATGAATATACATGAAGAATACATGAGTTACATAAAAGATTTTCAAATACATTAATATACATCAAAGATACATGAAATATACCGGAAATACATGAAAATATGTTCCAAATACATGGATATATATGTATGAAAAATACTTAAGTATATAACTATCGGTTCGGTTTCGGTTATTTCGGTTACAGAAGAAAGGAAAACCAGTTTCGTAACCGAATGGTTCGGTTTTGGCCATATGTTAACCGTAACCGATCGGTTAATTCGGTTTCAGTTATTTTTGGTTCGGTTATCGGTTCGGTTTCGGTTATTTTCGGTTATCGGTTTTCGTATGCTCACCCCTACTCGCAAATGTTCGTTTTGTGTTCAAGTTTGTATGCCTGAAAAGATTTTTGGATTCGGGTCGTGTTTAGGTTTGTGGTTAGACCAGACCCACTTATCCACAAACAAGACCTATTTAGCAGTTATGCAACGGTTCTAAAAACTATTAAAACATCGTTTATAAAATTAGGGTTAGGATAAAATACACAGTGAAAAAAATAGGAAGTTGTAGGAAGGATATCAAACGGTTTCCGATTGAACTCATTCAAGCAGCATTGGAAACGTCTCATCGAACCTTACGATTTTAGTTTTTAGGTTTTCGATTTTTTTGGATTTTTAGCGTATAGTTTTTAGAATTTGTGCCTTTTATGTTGCATTATCTTTTCTTTATTTTCATCATTGTGTATTTTTTTCTACGATTTATTGTGTCTTTTTTCTTTGACATTGTGTTATATTTATTTGCATTGTGTTGTATTATATTTATTGGCATTGTGTTATATTTTGTGACTCATTGTGTTATATTTCGTTATCCATTGTGTTTTTTTGTATTCTTCAAACTCTCCTCTTTTTTGTTACATTGTGTAGGATAACTTGACCCTATAAAAATAACATAATTATGAAAGTTATAAAGATATATTTGTGAGAACTTAAGAAATTTTAAAGAATTTATAAAAAAATAAAATAAAGAAAAATGCCAATCAAATTTTATTTAAACTTTTTAGAAAAGGATTTTGTATTCTGTTCTACATAAACCAAGTTTGACAAAAGAAAAAAAGTTTAAAGAAAAATGTTGAGGAAGGGACATCTTAGTTTTTTAGTAACTATAAAAAAAAACCTACCTTGGTTTAAGTAATTTTATAAACAAAGAAAAACCTTTTTCTTAACAAATTATATATTAAGTTCATTTTATCTGATTCGATAAACTTTAATAATATCATCTATATCTATATCTATATCTATATATATATTGTAAAGGGATTAATCCTACATGTCATACTCTTATGCAATCTCTCTTTTGAGAGATGCCACATAGGATGTGATGTGGCAAGTGTAAACCAATTAAAAAAAGGAATAAATATAATTTAAACCAATCTATTATAATCTTTAACCTAATCTATTAAATATCTAATCTACTAAATCTAAATATTAAAACTTTACTATTTTTTCTCTCATGTTTTCTCCCATAACTTTTAAACGTTAATATCTTTTATATACGAGATTTTTTAAAGAAAAAAATTACACCAAATTAACGAGCGTTTTATTATCTTTCCAACGAGTACCATAGTGCTATATAAAAATCGGAGAAAAAATGACTATTTTTTGTAACCCGACAGGTATTGTGTCGGGTTTGGCATTAGTTTAAAAAAATTGTGGGTTTGGGTCGGGTCTGGGATTAGGTGATACCCGACCTGATTACCCGAAACAACATACCCAAATTCCCAAACTATATACCCGATCATATACCCATGAATTTTTTTAACGCATCACATAACCCTTAGACTAATGCGTTCGATATTTCAGTAATTAACTTTTTTTTCTTATTTCATGTTAGTTATTTTTAGAATGATCGATTACAAACTTCCGAATTCATTTGTAATGGCACTAGATTTATACACCGGCGCAGAGATTCGTTTTTTTATATTTGAATATGATAACTTATGGCAGAGATTTGTTTAAAATAACAATAATAATAATAATAATAATAATAATAATATATTTTATTATGTCACATTAGATATTTCAACCCGGGACGCTCCCGGGATAAAAACTAGTTTACTTATAATGAAACTGAAAATTAATATCTATCTTATACATATAATAAACCAAAGTCATTTTAATGACATGGCACTCAAAGAGGCATTCTTTTCCTTGAGTATGTCATGTGTCATCCCATGTGGCATTGAGATATTTTAGGAAAAAAAATTTAAAAATAAAATTGGATTTTTCTCTATTATGTTTCCTCCCATAGTTTTTAAACGTTAATATCTTTTATATACGAGATTTTTTAAAGAAAAAAATTACACCAAATTAACGAGCGTTTTATTATGTTTCCAACGAGTACCATAGTGCTATATAAAAACGGAGAAAAAAACGACTATTTTTTGTGGGGATTTGTTCATACAGAAAAAAAACACAAAGTGTTGAGGTAAATCATTAATCATGTATAGGCAAGTCACTAATTATGTTCAAATAAGTAAATATGAATTCTATTTTCAACATGCGTTAGCATTGGAGTTATACATTGTTTTAGGTCAGATATTATTATTAATATTAGAGTTATACATTGTTTAAGGTTAGGCGTTAACATTGGAGATACATTTTTAATTGTTTTAGTTTAGGTGCTACTCAAAGATTTCTTGCATGTAACTGTAAAGCGAAGCATTCTATTTCATATGTAAAATTAATATGTCATATTAGATTTCTCAACCCCGGGATGTTCCCGGGGTATAATCTACTTTATACATATAATAAACCAAAGCCATTTTAATAACATGACATTTAAAGAGGGTATTCTCTTTATTGAGTGTGCCATGTGTCATCCCATGTGGCAAGGCCTATATTTTAGGAAAATAACAATTTAAAATTTAAAAACAAAATTAGATTTTTATCTCTAATGGTTCCTCCCATAACTTTTAAACGTTAATATCTTTTATACACGAGATTTTTTAAAGAAAAAAATTACACCAAATTAACGAGCGTTTTATTATCTTTTCAAAGAGTACCATAGTGCTATATAAAAACGGAGAAAAAAAAACGACTATTTTTTGTAACCCGACAGGTATTGTGTCAGGTTTTGAATTAGTTTAAAAAAAATTGTGGGTTTGGGTCGGGCCTGGGATTAGGTGATACCCGACCCAATTACCCTTTTTTTATATTAGAATATGATAACTTATGGCAGAGATTTGTTTAAAACAATAATAATAATAATAATAATAATAATAATAATAATAATAATAATAATAATAATATTCATTAATCATATACTGGCAAGTCATTAATTATGTTGTCATATTAAATATTTTATTATGTCATATTAAATATTTCAACCTAGGACGCTCTCCAACAGATAATTGTTTTTTTTCTTTTTTCTACCATATTCTGAAATAGCTCAAATCTTATTGTATGCAGTTAAAGACCTTTGACTGAATGTATTGGTGCTAAACAATCTATGTCCCCTTGAAGTGCTTGGGATCTTAATATTCTGCTTTAGGTGTTGATGTTGTAAGGTGAAATGGATCTTTTGGTATTTTTTTTTAAAGTATCTAATGTAAGTTGATACATAGATGCCATTTTTATAGTTTAGATACTTCTAATTTTATTCACTTTACTTAGATTTCTCAACCCGGGACGCTCCCGGGGTATAAGCTAGTTAATTATAATAAAAAGGATTAGATATAATTTAAAGTAATTTGACTAATGATATCCAGCCTAGCTGGTTTGAGGTAGGATGAGTTTTTCTTTAGGGGTTCTTATCCTGGGGGTAGGTTATAGGTTCGACCCATGCACATCACAAAAAAATTTCCCGTGACGGTTTTAGCTTAGACAAGGAGGATAACGGTGTGTTGGTAGGGATTTGAACTTGGGACCACTAGGTTATCTATATATATATATATATATATATTGCAAAGGGATTAATTCTACATGTCATACTCTTATGCAATCCCTCCTTTGAGAGATGCCACATAGGATGTGATGTGGCAACTCTAAACCAATTTAAAAAAAGAAATAAATATGATTTAACCTAATCTATTATAATCTTTAACCTAATCTATTAAATACCTAATCTACTAAATCTAAATATTAAACATTTATTATTTTATCTCTCGTATTTTCTCCCATAATTTTTAAACGTTAATATCTCTTATATACGAGATTTTTTAAAGAAAAAAATTACACCAAATTAACGAGCGTTTTATTATCTTTCCAACGAGTACCATAGTGCTATATAAAAATCGGAGAAAAAAATGACTATTTTTTGTAACCCGACAAGCATTGTGTCGGGTTTAGGATTAGTTTAAAAAAAATTGTGGGTTTGGGTTGGGTCTGGGATTAGGTGATACCCGACCCGATTACCCGAAATAACATACCTAAATACCCGAACTACATACCCGATCATATACCCATGAATTTTTTAACGCATCACATAACCCTTAGACTAATGTGTTCGATATTTCAATAATTAACTTTTTTTTTCTTATTTCATGTTAGATCTTTTTAGAATGATCGATTACAAACTTCCGAATTCATTTGTAATGGCACTAGATTTATACCCCGGCGCAGAGATTCGTTTTTTTTTAATTTGAATATGATAACTTATGACAGAGATTTGTTTAAAATAATAATAATAATAATAATAATAATAATAATAATAATAGTAGTAGTAGTAGTAGTAGTAATAATCTATATATATATATATAGGGGGCGGTTATTCTACAAAAATAAAGAAACGTGCGAAGGATGCGAAGGATATTTATACATGATAATTACGTAATGATAATTACGTAATGTTTTTTATGTTCATGAAAGCATTACGTAATTATCATTACGTAATTATCATGCATTTGTACATGATAATTACGTAATGATAATTACGTAATGTTTTTTTATGTTCATGAAGGCATTACGTAATTATCATTACGTAATTATCATGCATTTGTGCATTACGTAATTATCATTACGTAATTATCATGTACAAAGTGATCCTTCGCACGCTTCACACGATTTTATATTTTTGTATTTGATCCTGCCCCTATATATATATTGCAAAGGGATTAATCCTACATGTCATACTCTTATGCAATCTCTCCTTTAAGAGATGCCACATAGGATATGATGTGGTAACTCTAAACCAATTAAAAAAAAAGAAATAGATATGATTTAACTTAATCTATTATAATCTCTAACCTAATCTATTAAATACCTAATCTACTAAATCTAAATATTAAACCTTTATTATTTTATCTCTTGTGTTTCATCTCATAACTTTTAAACGTTAATATCTTTTATATACGAGATTTTTTAAAGAAAAAAATTACACCAAATTAACGAGCGTTTTATTATCTTTCCAACGAGTACCATAGTGCTATATAAAAATCGGAGAAAAAAATGACTATTTTTTGTAGCCCGACAGGTATTGTGTCGGGTTTAGGATTAGTTTAAAAAAAATGTGGGTTTGGGTCGGGTCTGGGATTAGGTGATACCCGACCCGATTACCCGAGACAACATACCCAAATACCCGAACTACATACCCGATCATATACCAATGAATTTTTTAACGCATCACATAACCCTTAGACTAATACGTTCGATATTTCAATAATTAACTTTTTTTTCTTATTTCATGTTAGTTATTTTTAGAATGATCGATTACAAACTTCCGAATTCATTTGTAATGGCACTAGATTTATACCCCGGCGCAGAGATTCGTTTTTTTTTATATTTGAATATGATAACTTATGGCAGGGATTTGTTTAAAATAATAATAATATATTTTATTATGTTATATTAGATATTTCAACCCGGGACGCTCCCGGGATAAAAACTAGTAATAATATATTTGATTATGTTATATTAGACATTTCAAGCCGGGACGCTCCCGGGATAAAAACTAGTGGTTGTATAAAGATAAAGATTTCCACTAATTTAAACTTTGAGAAAAAAAAAAGGTATTATATTTAAGGGAGGATGTTATGTTTATAAAAATAAAAGAAGGCCTTCTTAACACAACGCAAGGAATAGGAACAGGAATAGGAATGGAGGATACAAGAGAGGAATGCAAAAACCTACCCAACCTTGTATCTTCCTTCGTTGACACCTTCGTTGATTTCTGCGTCAGCGGCGGATTATTCTTGCCTCCGGACCCCTCTCCTTCTCCCGATACCTGCTTCCTCCCTTCCCCTGCCCGCCTCATCGCTATCGGCGACCTCCACGGCGACCTTCTCAAATCCAAGCAGTCTCTCCGTCTCGCCGGCCTCATCGACTCCCACGACCGCTGGTCCGGCGGCTCTTCTACTCTCGTCCAGGTTGGCGACGTCCTCGACCGCGGCGGCCAGGAGCTCCAGATACTCTACTTCCTTGAGAAGCTTAAACGCCAGGCTGTCAAATCCGGCGGCAATGTCATCACTATGAATGGCAACCACGAAATCATGAATGTCGATGGCGATTTTAGATACGTCACCCCCTCCGGCCTCAAAGAGTTCCACAACTGGGCTTACTGGTTCTGCATTGGCAATAGCATCAAGACTATGTGTGATGGCTTGGAGACCCCCAAAGATATCTATCAAGGGATTCCTTTAAGCTTCCCGGGTGTTAAACAGGAATATGTGCCCGCTTTTAGGTCTAGGATAGCTGCATTGCGCCCCACCGGTCCAATAGCATCCAGGTTTCTGTCCAACAACTTGACTGTACTTGTGGTTGGGGAGTCTGTGTTTGTTCACGGCGGGATTTTGCCTAAGCATGTTGTTTACGGCTTGGACCGCATTAACCAGGAGGTTAGGGATTGGATTACCGGATTGAAACAGAGGGTGTCGTCTAGTTTGGTAAGGGGGAGGAACTCTCTTGTTTGGCTCAGGATATTTTCTAACGAGGCGATTAAAGATTGTGATTGCACTACTCTTGAACACGTGCTTTCCACAATTCCGGGGGCTAGAAGGATGATCATGGGGCATACTATTCAAGAGCGTGGTATAAACGCAGTGTGTGATAACAGGGCTCTCAGGATTGACGTGGGTATGTCCAAAGGCTGCATAAATGGCTTGCCTGAGGTTCTAGAGATCACCGATGAGTCAGGTGTAAGAATCCTGACGTCTAACCCTATGGCTATGTATCAAAGTGTTGATTTGTTGCCAGTCCCAGTTCCTAAACAAGTGCAAGTGGAAGCTTAGATTTGCTCTTAGATTGTAGTGTAGTAAAATCTCTCTCCCTCTGCTCTGCCTCTTGTTTTCATTTTATACTCAGATATCATTATGCATCAACTTTGATTTTTACTTTTATTTTGGTTCATGCTAAGCACCAGAAACTTAATCATCATGTCAGCTGAATGTTGACTCACCAACTCACAAAAAATTATTCTAATTTTATTAATACGCGCAGAGATTAGTACACTCTCATCAATCAATCCATCATACATAGTAATAGCACTACACGCGACTGTTAAAATAACACAAATCATAAAATAAGAAATCCAAACCAGAATAAAAATCACACAAATCTGTTAAAAGGTTTCCTCCCAACTGAAGAATCGATGCTCACATCCCCAATAGAACCTGGAGACCTGTTGGTGTTTGGTGTAAAAGGTGATGAAAACCTCCTCTTAGATGATACACTACAAGGAGTGGTGGGTGTCGCACACCTCTCCTTAGGATTGCTCGTTGGTCTTGCTTTAGCTCTTGCTGATGCAGTGGGGCTCATGTAGCTGGGAACTGAGAACGGTGGGCAGCTCCTCAAGCTATCATCATCCTTCATTGAATAAAGAGAAGTTCCTTTTCTTGCTTTCATCCATCGGTTTGTGGACCTTGACGACATTGGTGTAGTAGGGGCTGTGTCAAGCTGCTTGTGGGTTGACCTAGAAGGCGTGCTTGCAAACTCTTGAGTCTTTTCAGTATGATAAGGCAGTTGATGTTCCACCCACTTCCACCACCAGGGGTATCTACCCATTTTATGAGCTGATGTTGGGGTGTTTTTCCGTAACTGAAGGAAGGTGTATTAGAATCAGAATTGGTGTTGGGACTTACAAAGTAGGTTTAGGCGTAGGTTTAGTAGTACCTGGTGAGAATATGCATATGCCATGGCTCTTTCTCTCTTAATAGCCGCATCCGCTTTTCTCTGCAACCTTGCTTCTCTTTCCTCCTTTGTAATCAAGCTACCATCCCAACGCTCGTCTTGCTACATCATATCCAACCAACATACGTGTAACTAACCGAACGAAAATGGATCTAATCGTCATTTTAATATACACTACAAGCTATATTATGGACACTCAAATGACTATCTATCTATTTGGAAATATCTTATGTTAAAACATAAGGCCATGTATATTAGAATGAGATGCCAGGTAATTATATCTTACTTGTTTATGAGAGATGTTTTGGTTAGGTTGTGGTTTAAGTGCTTGATTCTCTAACATTTGGATTCGTCGTGATTGAATTTGTGTTTGGACTCTAACCAACAGCTGCATCTGCTTCATGGCGTTGGTTGTCTGTCGCTTCACATATTTACTTGTTATAACTCTTTGAAGCCTCACAAGGCCTGTTAAATTTCGAGTGTTCCTCCTTACCTGTACATACAACCATAATTGTAATGCTGCAACCATGTATTAAACCAGTAGGTATTATTTACACCTATATATCCGCCATCATGCAAAAAAAAGGTAACAACTTTCAACTCAGGTGAAGGTGTAGCAATGTAATGTTGACATCAATTTTCAATGAAGTCTTAGACTAATGCCTAAAAAGAAAAGTAAAAATGGTTACCATATAGCCTCTATAGACAGCCTGGATCCTTGTGGCTGCAAGGTGGTGGTGTTGTAGAGCTGGTTCTGGTATGTGGCTAATTTTAGGCTGCTGGTGAATAACCACCGTAGGAGGAGAAGTGATTCTTGGAGGTGAAGTAATTCTCTGTGCAGGAGGAGATACAGGCCTTCCTGAAGATGATGAAGAAGAAGAAGAAGGTTGTCGTTGTGGTTGTGATTGTGGCTGCGGCTGTTGTTGTCGTTGTGGCTGTGGCCGTTGTTGTGGCTTTGATTGTGGCTGTGGATGTTTTTGTGGTTGTGGTTGCGGTTGTGGATGTTGTTGTGGTTGCGGTTGCAGCTGTGGTTGTGAGTGTGGCTGTGGATGTTGTGGTTGCGGTTGCGGTTGCGGATGTGGTTGTGATTGTGGCTGTGGCTGTGGATGCTGTGGTTGTGATTGTGTAGTAGGAATAAATAAAGGATGTTGGTCAATTTCGCCCAAGATTTGCTCAATACTGCTAGGCTCTCTGCAAAGGGGAAAGAAGGAACCATGTTTGAACCTTCCTCCTCGGGCCTTGTCCTTACTTTTCTTGTGAGCATCCTGCAAAATATATATATAATAAATAAATAATGGAAGCAAAGCAGTAATATGTATATTAATTAATGATGGAATTGGGTACTTGCATTTAGTTGGTTGGAGTTGGAGGTAAAAAGCCTCTTAATTGCAGAAATCCAACTGCTGCCTTTCTTTCCCATGTTGCTAGCATTACTTTCTTACCCTGTAACAACTAACTAATCATTATTGAAGCTAGCAAGCACATATAATAATAATAATAATAATAATAATAATAATAATAATAATAATAATAATAATAATAATAATAATAATAAGGGGTATTGAATTTAAGTAATTAACAAAAGCTTGGGCTATATGAAGCAGGTTAAGCTGTTTGGGAAGATAAGCAAGCAAGCATTAATTAATTAATTAATTAATGGTGAGGAGATATAATACCTAATTATGGATGGATGAGTAGAGATAGAGAAGAGGATGATGAAATAAATATGAGAAGAAGCGCGTGGAAGAAAGAAAGCTTTGAATTGGGAAGAAGAATGAGAAATAATAAAAGTGGTGTGGGTGTGGGTGTGGTGGACTGACTAATTCTTGAATTGAATTGAGAAGGAAGAAGGACTGACTAATTCATGGTTTGTGGGTTGCTGCAGTGCTTGTTTATCAACTTTACTTTCCTTTCCTTTCCTTTCCTTTACTCGGGATCCATCCAGACCCAGACCCAGACCCTGACCCTATCTCTTTTATATTTTATATTATTATTTTATTATATTAAGAGAATGGTATGATATGCAATGAGTGTTTTTCCTCGCTCATCAGCATCATTATCATCATCGTCGCCGCAGCGTGGCAAGGTGGGGTCCACAACATAAAGAAACGTCTTTGAAAATTCTTCCCCTCTTCCTCTTGGAGTGATATTATACTATTATACATATAATAAAATAAAAGTGGAGGGACGGACAGCTGCCTGTTGTAAAGTCTTACTTTTTCTCGCCTGTGGTCCAGACCGATGAGGACACACGTTCCTCCCTCCATCCATGTCTTCTAACGTTAAACTTATTTTATTATCACAACCATCTTTTCTACATCTCTTTCTTCAATCCTTCTCATTTCTTTCGATCAAAATCACCATCAACATTTACGTTTCTATATAACTCCACGCTTCCTTCCTTGGCGTCTGTTTCCCTTCAAAGTTTGGTGGACATTAGAGCATTAGCGTATCTAAAAGAAAATTTCAGGGTGACCAGAGGGAAGAATTTTTTGTTGCTTAGGATATCCTATACATTAAATAAAACTAAAAATGTAAAAAAAAAAATTGCACTAACTTCCACCTTGCCAACTAAGTTGAAGACTAGTGCGTGCTACCCTTTCTTTTTACATGCATCCGTCACTATAACATTAAATAATTGTTGTATGTAGAAAAATTTTCAAAACTTTTTGGCTTGTAGTTATCCGCGCATTGTCACAGTACGTGGTTACATGTGTGTGTTCCAGCAGGACGTTATTTGAACTTTGTACGTATTGAAACAGAAAAGATAATGATATTGAATAAAATTTTTATTGCTAAGATAACTTCATTTTCCGAATACAATATTAGTAAAGATTTTAAGACAATATTGAATAGATTTTGCGATTCAAAAGGGGGATAGCGACGTAGCTTGTTGCTCGCTTATCCGCTATCCAGATGTGACTTGGTTTTATGTGTCTTGAAATGCCTAAAGAACCAAAAAAGAAAAAAAAAAAAAAAAAAAAAACTAACCGAAACCTATTGCTATTTGTATTACTTGTTGAGTTATGTGCCATGCTTAAGTCCACCAGAAGCCATTGAACTCTCACTAAAATTGAAGATTCCAAACAGTGGGTTTGATTTATTTTTAATTGATAGATGAATGATTAAATATTTGGTATATAACATACTAGTTCTAAACATATATATTAAAATATCTACAATATGGAGCTACTAGCAACATTGGGAATAAAAAGCCCTTATTTTTTACTAGTGTTATGAGATGACCAGAGGCTTGATTCTATTAATCAAATATGGGTTTGTGCAAGTAGTTTAACAATGGGGCAAAACTGACACGTATACCATTAAATAGGTTTGTTTAGACCTTATTATAAAATGATGAATTGTTTTAGGTTAAATATAACAAGCTTTAAGAATCAACACATTCATATGTATTGCCAAAACCAAAATGGCAAATAAGAGTATCTTAGTGATATACAACGGTTACAACCTACCCGCCAATGGCAGAGCCCCGCCTAGGTTTGAAACTAAACATCTAGGGTGGTGGTATGATGTTTTTGATTGTCATCCACCCACAACAATCTGATAGATACCAAACAAATGAATATGATTACAGAAAGCCCTGATCTTTGTCGCTCTTCAAACTGAAACGGTCTTGGCCAACTTAAAATTTACAGAGTCAGAGGCCGGGGCGGTGATCAAGTTTCCATTGTCAGACATGTAAAAGTTGTTGTAGTTAATTCGGGTGACCAAATCTGCCAAATGTGGAAATTGACCCACATTAAGCTTGAAAGACAGAACCTGCAAATCAATTAAAAACAAACACTTAATATCGAGTAAGCAGTGCCTAGAAGCAAGAGATGGATGGCTACCCTGAGGAGGAAGGCCATGCAATCATCAAATTGTTTGTCAATGCGATCAACTTCCTTGTGGCATCTAGCTTTGATTGCAGCAACTGTTCCGCCACTACTTAATGTCTGCTGCACTGAATACAAGTCCAAAGCCAGTCCAAGTATGATGTTGATCCGGCTCGCTATCAATGCCCACTACAAACCAACAAGCACAAACACAATCCATAACTCATTCTTTCTTTAACACACAGATCATTGTAACTTGCAAAAGAAAGAATGATGTTACTGACAAGTTTGTCTGGAACCACAAAGCATTGGCGCTGAATTGAGAGTAAGTAGGCCTCATGCACTTGAATCACTTCATCAAGAGATCCAGCTGCTGCCATACCTTCACACAACTCACTCCATGCGCTGTGGTACACCTACACACAAACCAACCATAAATGAACATCGCTAAGGAAAGATAAAAACATTTTAAAAAGAACAAACATGTAAGGTGGTTATTACTCTGTCCATGACATACTGATGAAACGCGTCAACAAAATGAAGAAGTTTTTGCTCCACCAACCACCTATGCTTTCGGTTAACTGTCGTCGTGCCACGTTCCTGGAACATAACCGTCTTTCACTTACAAAACAACAGATAATCTTGAAAAACAATGAAAACCAACATATACATGTCAGTTACATTCCTTTGCAGTATCAGCAAGCTTTTTATACCATCCCACAAGTGTGTAGTTTAGACAGTTATAATGGATCATACAAAAACTAACATGCATCAAGGAGTATATTATTATAAAGTATAAACTACCACCTTCCACATCCATCTTCGAGCTTTATCAAGGACAAATTTGGCACGCTTGACCCTTAATAAGAAATTCATCACCTACCAACCATGAAACGACCAGAAATTAGTTCCAATACACAGTTACACACACACAAAAAAGTAAAAAAGAAAGAAAAGTTACAGCTACCTGGTTGTACTTGTTTAAAGCTTCAGCATTTGCAATAAGTTCAAGTGGCCAAGACACCTATGATGATATACTATGCATGATGATGTGAATTAAGGTAGAAAGCTAATTACCATTTCCCAAAGCAGCATGATATTACCTTGTATGTGAATTTAAGTGAGTCAAGGTCATTGATTCCAGACATCTGCGCACGAGCTTTACGGGGACTTGAGGCAAGAAATGATGATGATGATGATGTACTAGTCTGTTGACCATCCATTTTTGTTAAAGACACAACCAAGGAATCCGGCGAGCTTAGTAAAGTGCCATCAGCAGAGTTTCGGATTGATTCCTGAAGTAATTAGTAATTAAGCATACCAGCCTCAGTTGAGATAACAAATGAACACATGGCACATAAATGCTATATTAGTATTATCCAATGACAATCTATAACCAAGTTTCACAATTACCATCCATTAATCTAGTACTCTTATGAAAGATATATAATATCGAACTTAGAAAAAGCATACATTGCCATTAATAAAAAAAATACATATATTTGTACATGCTAAAACCAGATTGTACATGTCAACACAGTTGTTTCTATATCGTAGGCTTCAAAAGCAGATCTCAAAACCTTGATAGTGATGGAATGGGAGTTAAGAAGTGAAAAAAGAGTAAACCTGGAGTAAGCAACTAACATTAAGCCTACACAGAGCCCCCACCCTTAGGATATGAAATGCTTAGAGATGTTTGATGGAATAAATTTTCAAAGCTCAAACTAAGTAATAGAGGCTTTGGCAACTAATAAAGATTTTATAAAAAATCCAGATTCACAAGTTCACATATATCTACTTAGAACTGACAGCTGCATCTTCTTATAGCATACTTGTTAATATTGAATAACCAATAATTATAATTAGAAACAAGCAGAAGCTTCTAAAAAACAAGCAAATACAGAACCACTTAAAAGAGTACAATTCTTGTTTCAATATACAAGGAAGCTCTTTGGCATTAACTATTAAGAAGCAAACATGTACCTGTAACACCGTGTTTAGTTCAAAATCATCATCCCATGATTCTCCTTTATCCAGCTTTGTAAATACCACTGCCAAGAAATGCTGCAGTAAATCACCTGCGTCCATTAAGATTGCAAATCATTCAGAATTTCCCAAAGCAATAACAATATAACATAACTTATACGGTACAGCTATTAGATAGGAAACATCATACCAGAGCCTAACAAATATACATCACGTAATACACCTAGCTCATCCATCAACTTCCAGTCACGTAGCAACTTTGACAGTATCTGACTGCCAATATTATCTACCTGAAGCATTACATTATACAATTATTAACACAGGCCATGTGTCAAAGTGGCTTTCAGTTGAATCGAATATGTATATACCTGCTTCTTGATGTAAAAAGTAAGGCATTCCCGCAGAATAACAACAGGAAGTGGAGTAGATTTCGGTTCAACAGTTTGAATCCAGCTAAGGACTTTCGATACAAGGGTGCTATTTTTTTGAAATGGTAAAAGCTCTGAAATAAGAAGGTCCTCCTGTTGCAGATTGCATTTGAGTACCACAAGCATCACATTTCTACATAAAGTACAAAAAGGTACTATCTGAATATTGACACACACTTTGGTGTACCTTAAAGGATGGAAGAACGGTAGGAAATGGAAATAATGCTTCCACCGCCTTTATACCATGTCGTGAGTGAACATTTTCAGAATCACCAAATGGAAAACCACTAGCATAATTTGTTCCTTTAGAAGCGGTCCCATCAAATATAGCTTTTCTCAATTCTTCATCATCTAAAGGAGGAAGAATATAGTTGTTAGACAAGTTCAATGAATTCCATTCACCGGTGTTTGCTTGCAGAAGCTTTTGGCAGACAGTGATAGTGGGATTTTCAGGACAGAAGGAGCTAACATGGGGCTCAAATGAAATTGCATTCTCTCCTTTCATATCAACACACTCTCTTTTTGCAGGCAATCCATCAACCAGAAACTTATACCAAATCTTCTCTGAGAATGATGTCCCCACATAAGATTCAGTTGCAGAAACAATTTTATCATTTTGCCAAAAAAACTGGGACATGTGATCACCATGGCCGATAAGAGCTGTTAACGACAAACAAAATATCTCTGACAAGCTTAGCTGATTCATGCACTGTTTGGTGTCATGATATCGACCAACTAGTGCTGCTGATGATGATATAGGAACATGTTGGATTAACTGCAATGACTTTCCAGCTGATATTATCTCTTTAGCAATGTCCTTAAAGAACAAAGGACAAACCATAAGATCCCTTTCATTTTGCCCCTTCGTTTTTGATGATACTGATATCTTTTTTTGTGTCACATGAGCCATGCCTGGCTTCTTATGCTGTGTGGATCTTAAGAGGTAACTCTTCTCCCAGAATTCAGCCTCGTCTATTGCAATCGCTTTGTTAGCATAAAAGAACATCTGCAAAGGAGTAAAATGTTGATCCAATGAAAAATGTAAACCGATTACAAGCAGACTGGTGATGAATAATATGCAGTTGCATATTATTCCCTGTGGAAGAGAATTAAAAAAAAAATACCTCCTCAGAAGGATCATCTAATATGCCCTCAAAAATCCAGGAATCAAGAACCTCAATATACGGCAATAAGCATCCAACAAATATATAGAGCAGCATTCTGTACGAGTCTTCCTGAAACCAGAAACAAAGTAATCCAAATCAGATGAAATACAACGACAGAAACTGAGTAGCAATAGAAATGACCGATAATTCTGACAACCTCGCCACCTTGCACAAGGCAGTCATCATTAAGCTTCTCATAAAGACGGTTAAGAATGTGAACAGCCATTTCAGCTGATGAGACACGAGTTTCGCCTTCAATATAGTCTTTGGGAATGGCACCATTCACTATCTGCAATAAGTATTCTGCTCCGGAACACAGACTAAGCATAAAAACGACGTCAGACTTATTTGAAACCTAAGTTTAAACAAACTTATTATGCATCAAGTGATTGTAAAACAAAATGGAGAGGTAGTAATTAATACGTACCTTGTTAAAGAACTTGCCAATCCAAGAATAGTTGGAGCAGTCCCAGTCATGTTAACTTCCTGTTTCAAAGCAATATCGCGTAGCTTCTGCTTTGACAAAGTAATAATAATAATAATAAGTAAAACAATATATTAGTTGAAAAAGTGAAGTAAAATGTGGCATTACTTACTGCAAGCCAGGCGGAAACAGAACGGGCAAATGCTGTTAAAGTAGGGGGAGGCGATCTGTCGTGGATCTTACGGAGCGTAGTCTCTACGAGTTTTAAGCAGGTGGCAGAATAGAGGAAGTGATGTAAAAGGGTATGAAGACTGGTGTGAGAGAGGTGAGTGAGATATAAGCCGTGTGTGGGGCGATAGGAGTGTCGGATGGGGTCCCAATAGAAGAAAGGGGTTGAGAAGCCTTGAAGAAGATGTAGGACGCCTCTGACCTAAAGTAGTCCACCAAAAAGAGGGAAATCAATGACAGACTGAGTATAATAATAATAATAATAATAATAATAATAATAATAATAATAATAATAATAATAATAATGATAAGGAATAGAATAATAATAAGGAATAATAATGAGAGAGCAGAATGATACCAAATCGAATTCGTTAGTACGGGAAGAAGGTAAGGGAGAAGCGAAATGTAAAGTAGTGTTGTTGTTGTTGTTGTTGATCTTGTCAATTAAACTTTGAGGATGAGGAGCTTCCATAATTTGTTGTTGTAAAGGTTGAAACAGTGGCGATGGCTACCAGACTACCAAATTAGGGTTCATAATAACAACTCCTCCGTCAAATCAAAATCAAAGGAACCCAGACTCTCTCTGGAGAAGAAGACCATTCCCATTTGCAATCTCTCGGAGACCATGACAGTATTTGAAATAAAAAAAAAAAAAAAAAAAAACTGAATTATAAGTTTTGTCCCTTAAGTTTATACTATTTTTCAACGACTGTCCTTTAAGTTTAAAATTGATTGGTTTTGTTATGTATCTATCAAAATCATGCACGTTATATCCTTTATGCCCAACTCAGTTAGTTTCTCCGTTAAATCTGATCACTCAAGGGGTAATTTAGTCTTTTTATCATTTTATTTAAAATATGTTAATAAATAAAACAAAAACCTTTTATCTCCTTCATCCCCCTTCTCTAATCAATTGCCTGCAAAAACCCACCACCAATCCACCACCATAAAAACCACAAACCATTTCTCGTGCTCCTGTTTGTCTGTCCACCAAACACAACAAACACACACATACATATGACTAGAGACAGAGAGAGAGGAACCGGAGGAGGAGCTCCGGTCACCTTCACCGGCAGCAACCACAACAACAACTAAGCCCCCACCTCTTAACCATTTTGCACCCACATCCATCTAACCGAGAAAGAGACAAGAACCGGAGAGAGATAAACAGTAACAGAGGAGAGAGAGAAAATCGTAGAGAGAGAGGGGACCAGATCAGATCTAGAGAGAATGACGGACGACGGCGGCGTGTACAACGGTGGTGATGTTTGTAGGTTCGGGTCAAGGACAGGAGTCCAGATCTAGGTTCTGATTGAGGTCAACGACGGGTCTGTGATTCTGGACATGGGTTATGGTCGTAGGGGTTCACAGTGAAGATGGTGATGATGATGATATTATAAGTTTGATGGTTCTTGTGATGTTGATGAGTCGAAGGTTTTTTACCAGTTTTCACATCTGGGTCGGGGGTTTTGATGCCATGGGAGGGTAAGGTGGTGGAAGGCGGTGGTGTTAACAGTCATGGCGGTGGCAAGTGGTGGTGTTGACAGTCATGGTGGTGGCAAGTGGTGGTGTTGACAGTCATGGCGGTGGCAGCAGGTGGTTCGTGTGGATGGTGGTGGTGGTGGTGGTGGTGTTAAGTGGGAGAAGTAGAATGAGGGTGTACATAAGTAAATTGGGGAAGAAGATACAAGGGTGATTTTACTATTATGCCCTCACGTGCAGGTCACATGACCAAACTTAACGGAGAAAACTAACCAAGTTAGCCAGAAAGGACATAACGTGCAAAATTTTTAAAGATAAAGAACAAAACCAATCAATTTTAAAGTTAAAGGACAGTCGTTGAAAAATGGTATAAACTTAAAGGACAAAACTTGTTATTCAAACTAGTGGGAGCCCCGCACTTCGCGCGGGCTTTTGGTTGATGTATGTTCGGTTTAGTACAACACTATTACAATAACAATGCTCAGTACATCAACCGAACATGGTTGTCGAGGCATCATCAGTTCACTCTGTCACGGAACTCGCAATAGCAACGAAAAGGGAAAACCAAAAGGCTAGGGACAATTTTTTTTTACCTAATTTACATAGCATTCGACATGTAGTTGTGTTTGAACAAAAAATTGACATACACGAAAGAAAAGTTTAATTACTGCAACAAATACCAAGAAGTATTTATTAATTTTGTTGCAAAATTGTAGAATTATGCACATGTTTTTAAATTTGGTTGTCTACACCTAAAATAAGTATTAAATAATTTTAGCTAAAAAAAATAAGAAAACAGTCATTCATGACTCATCAGGCATTACCAATATTTTATAATTAATTGAAAGCTACTAAACCATGGAACAAAACAATGGCTCCCAAGTCCCATCTCTGTTGAAACCACTTTTCCTTTTATCTCTCTACAAAAACACCTTTGCTTCCACCACCATTAATGTTATCAAAGTAAGACACCACCAAACCAAACGCCCTTCACAGATGATGTTCAGATTTACCAGACAAACAAATGGCTTTACCTGGCAAATTACCACCTCGGCAACAACCATTTCATCTCCAATGCATCTTCCTCAACACCTACCCTCTTCCAGATCTGACCAAACCCAACACCACCATGTTACGCAAAAACCCGTCACCCACCCAACATTAACCGGCAAGGACAGGAACTACTTAACACCATCTAAAAAACTATGAAACTGAAGGTTGCAGGTGCCTGTAGTGATGGCCGTCGGCGGAGCTGACCTCCGGCGCCGAAACATCCATCACCATGGCCACCGTACTGCCTCCCTTCTCTCATCACCACATGCGTGGTGACTGAACCAGTTTTATATCTAATACCATTATCTGTTCTTTTTTTTCTTTCATAATTTCTACCATGGATTCTTCGTATCCAAATCTTTGTATGAACGTTAGAGATTCTGAAAATTATCCCAATATTCTATACTATCAAAACTCTCCCCCCCCTTTTTTTTCCAAATGCCAGTCAAGTTCTTGTCACCGATGAAAATCTTCAAACCTCACAAATTTATGAAAACCAATCACGAGGAGTTAGTAAATGGGATCTTGCTGAAGATGTCGCTTTAATGTCAGCATGGTGCATGATTAGCAAAAATAGTATTGTTGGCAAAAACAAAAAAAAAAATCAAATTTGTGGGCACGAGTAAAGAAATTGTACGATGCAGCTCAAGTAGAAAATCCAGAAAAATTTAGTGCGAGGAATGAAGCTCAAATGGTGGCCAGAAGTGGGTTGCTGTGTATAGGGAAGCATATCGCCAACGAAAAAGTTGAATGAGCCCGAAAGATATTGAGAGTGTAGCTCATGAATTGTATGAGAAAGATAAGAAGATCAAGTTTACTGACTATGATATTTTTAATGAAGTTATGTGTAAGCACCCAAAGTGGGATTTACAGATAAACCATGACACAAGACGTTTCTGTCTTGAAGAGGATAATGAAGAAAGTGATTGTAGCTCAAAAAGAACTAGGACTGCTGAATAAGGGGAGTATTGTGTCAATCCCAATCCAGTCACACCAACTAATGGTGGTTCCACAAGTCGACCTCCAATTGGTAAAGATGCAGCTAAAAGAAAAGGAAAAGAAATATGTAAAGTTTCTACTGACTTTGTTGAAGAGCTTTGCGCAATGCGGCTTACTAGAGACAATGAAGTTTGATGGGAGCAAAGTATGCATTTGAACACACTATTACAAAAACAGTTCTTGACGCTCGAAGAAGAAAACATAAAATGCCATCTAATGTTGAAGTTTGATGGGTTTGTCTAAGTAACTCAAGTTTAGCATGTGTTTTATAATTAGTTGGTTTAATCAAGTTAAGTGTGTGTTTGATTTTTTGTTGGTTTGTAATGCATTTGTAACGTATTTCATTAGTCGTTTCGTATCTTGTGTATATGTAATATGAATGTTTGTAATGTGTTTGTAACATATTTCATTATCAACTATTATCATCTCCAACATTATTTTGATAAAAGCTTTAACATTATTATCCGGATTCGTTTCCACGTGTCAACATTTTACTAGATGCTTGGATTTTATTTAGATAAAAAGATTTAACATTATTAACAGGATATCCAACATTATCTTTATTATTTTTCTTGTATAAATAAGAGCATAAAATTGACATATTTTATCCATCACCAACTCTTCATCTCTATCCTCCTTAAAAAATGTCTCATAATGAAAATCTATCAGCAGGTTCCAATTCATCAAACTTGAATGAATTTGATGAATGGAAAATCAATTTTATGCACACACGAGTCTTAAGTCCCGTTGTTGGTAAATTACATGAACTGAATTAAGTGATAAACATAAATTGATCCATATATGTTATATAATGTGCAAATACGTGTTTAAATGGTGTTTATATGATTATACATGCTTAACATATGTTAGGATTGCATGTTCATGTGTTAGGATGTGTTAAAACGCGTTTAAACGACAAAACAACATGAAGGGGTAGGGTATCAGTGCTTAGGCGCACCCTACCCGCCAAAATTATCCACCACGGACCAGCAAGGCTATGCAGAGAGACAAGAGCATCGTCTCCCATGGAGAGCATCCGCGGAAGGATCCTCCGCCAAGATGCAGTTTCCTTGAAGCTCCACTTGTTGCACGCCTGCCCCGGGTGTTAGATGTTACCTTAGCTGACATCTCCTGCCACCAGGAAGAAAAGGAGGATCCTGCAGACCACAACTTGGCGACACGTGTACCAATGGCAGTTCACTGCCCCTAACATCCAATCACGGCGCGCCACGTGGACCAATCACAAGGCAGCATTCTTGACTAGTTTGCTTTATCTGACTAAGGATCCAAATCCAACTGGATGGGCCTCTAAGAAGACCGACCCAACTCTGAGGCCCGAGCCCAGCTCTCCAAAAGTGGGCCACAAACCTCCGGCCCACAAGACCTCTATAAAAAGGGGGTCTCCACACCTTTTAAGAGGTCGGACAATTATCCAGTTACACAGATGTAACACCCCAACCGATGGCGGAAACATCGGGATGTCACGTATTGATGATTGTTTCAGTAGCACATGGTATAAATTGAATTTTAAATAATTTATTCAAAACATAATATCCAATATAAAATGATGTCTAGGAATTCAATACATAATATCAAATAACAAAACTTCAAATAGCTCCAAATAATAACTTCATGTATAATCCTTATGCAAACTCAAGCCTCAGCTTCATTGTTACCTGAAACATGTTAATTTTGAAAATATTTTTGGGTCAACAAAAGTTGGTGAGAATTACATAGGTTTTGATAATCGAATAAAAATGTTGTGCAATTCATGTGTCATGGCAAGTCTAGTCCATATGTGAAAACATACTAGAAGTAAATCGAGTGCATAATCAACCCTTGTGACTGTTATAATGTGGTGCATCCCATACGCTCATGGTTCACTCGAATATGTTATGCGATAACAAACACCCATGCTACCTTTGTAGGAGGCACGTATCCGGGTGGGATTGTCAGTCCAATAGATCTATCAATGTATACCGTCGGCTGATCAATGTTAATGATTATGCTAGAATTGTGCTTACCCTAGTCATGTTCAAGACATAATGCAACATAGAAAAACACATAGACACATTGATGATTGAATTGCATATATGATGTTGTAACATGTTTCAACCCAAAAACGGTGATAAATAGAAAAGGGGCTATGTAAAACTCACCTTAGCAAATGTTATACTTCTTGAAAAATTGAATAGTGTGTTGCCCAAACAATGCCAACTATCACCCTATAATAAGGTAATAAATATGTCTAAGTCTATCTAGTCTACAAATGTATATGTTCTAGGGCTTCGAATTGGGGATAAATGCTCGCTTGATTTATATTAAAAATGTTTGATAATTGAGAGAATTTTAGTAAATAAATAAACAAAAATCTTTTTTATAAAATTTGAATTTAAGATGATCACAATAATGAGTTTGAAGTATAAAAATAATTTTTATAAAATTATTTTCTTTAAAATAGAATATTAATTCTATTTATAACAATTTATCAAAATTTAACTTTAATATTCAAAGATACTAAAATTAAAGAATTATTAGTTTAAAAATTATATTTCTGTTCTAAATAATCAGAAATAATTTATATAAAATTTTGGTGCAAAAATATTAAATAAATGATTTTTCAGAAATAAAAATCATTTCAGAAAAGTTTATTGTTATAAAAACTTAGAATAATTTTTGTGGAAATTTATAAAATTGTTTTGATATTTTAATAGAATTTTATAAATATAATAGAATAAACTTGATTTATTTATTAAATATATTAAATAAATAAATTTTTGAAAACTAAAAATTGTAAGTTAAACTTTTTCATTTGATTAACTTAAAATAATTTTTGTAAAATTATTAAAAGAGTTTTAATATTTTAAAACGAATTTATAAGTAATATATAATTAAACTTGTTTGTTTTGATTAAAAAACAAAACAAAAGAAAAGAAAAAAAAAGGTTTGCCATGGCTGGGAATCGAGCGTGGTTCAGTTAATGGGCACCAGACACAACCACCTGGTCCATACCAGTGGTTGTGTTTGGTTTTAGTTTATTTAAAATAAATAATATACGTGAATTCGTGTTCTTCCCCAAATCAACATACGAGCCCTAGATTTTCAATTGTCCAGATTACACAACAATAACCCAATTAACCTTAGGGTTATTGTTGTGTACATGCCGAAGATCAAAACCCATATAAAGAATATAACTTACAATTACGTTTTCGTGGAAATCGTTCAGTCAACGAAAAAAAGTCAACACGAACAAGAAAAACTTCGTACGATGATGTTAGACAGAAATTGAGGGCTGAGAGTGAATATTCGGCGAGTGTACAATGTTTGGAGAGGTCCAATTTATAGTGATGATGTCTGGATTGTTGGATTGGAAAGTTTGACCCCACATTGAATGTATACACGGTTAATCAACTATAATTGGGTCGAATAAACTGTAATTGCATGCGTGTATGATGAGGATAGGGCGGTAATCACGCAATTATATCAATCCCGAACTTAAAACGCGTCCATAGTGGTTAATTTTGGTAGTTGTTTGTCACAGTTGACTTCCTTAGTCAACTGCGAAGAATCCTTCTCATGATATAAGAATTGTGAGTTGGGTTTTGAACAAGAGGTATGGGTAGCCCAGATGGTTAGGTGTTGTGTGTTGGGTGACTCGGCTGAGGGCTCGGGTTCGAATCCCGGCCCCAACATTTTTTTTTGTAATAATCTATATATATATATGTGTATTATTTATAAATAGTATAGTGTTAGGGTTCTAAAACGCCATAATAATAATTAAATACGTTTAATAATAATGGGACTTGACGTTTTTATGGTAAAGTACAAGTATAAATGCGTAATGTTACAACAGACACTTGCATTCCCGATTTATATTTTCTCTAAGTTACACTTGTAATCTCTCAAGTAATATAAGATCGTATTTTTACAGTGGACGTAGGTCAACGAGACCGAACCACTTAAACCTTGGGTGTGCATTACGTTATCTATTAGCTTATCGTATACCTAATCGGACCACGGATCTATCATCGTTGTGAGTAAAGGATAATATCCTGCAGCGAGCACGAGTAGCCACCCCCTCATTATACTCGAGTTATACTCGTTGTTTCTTCACAACAAAAGTTGGATTTTGGGGAAACTGGTTCGACCTTACGAAGGTTCGAACCATTAAGTTGAAACCCATTCGACCCTTAAACAAATTCGTTCCACCCTTGCAGGGTGCGAATGAACAGGAAGTATAAATACCATACTTTGCAACTTTTTCATCATTTCACAAACCCTAAACGCCCCAAAGTGCTCTCTCTCAACCTTAGACCTGTAGGGAGGAATTTTTGACCTTGTTTTTCAGATCCTAACCTACAAACACCTTCTATATCACAAACAAAGAGAAGACCTAAGGTGTGTTCTTGATCTAAAACCCTTTTAAGCATTTTTCATTCATTTTTATCAAGCCCCAAAGGTTCAGATCTGATCTAAGGTAGTTTTCATAAATAAAAACCTTCCTAACATCTTTCTAAACTAAACCTTATCATTAATAATGAGTTTTTATGCAAAAATACACGTGTTAATGATGTTTAATGATGTGTTATGTGTTGTTTGGTGATTAAATGATGTATAGAGGATATAGAAATGATCTAGGGCTGTTATAGATGATGGTTATTGATTATCATAGGTAGGGCTGTGCAAAGGGTTCGGAACCGACCCAACCCGACCCGGACCAACCAGACCCATATACCCTTTTATTGTTGAAATTAGGAACCACGAACCGTACCTTAAAAGGCTATGTGGTTCCGGGTCCTAAAGGTTCTGATGGGTCGGGTAAAGGGTAAGACCCTCTAGAACCTTTTAATGTAATAGCCACTTTTAATGGATTACATATTCCTATTCTTTTACCAAGCTCGTAAAAGAATTCCTCCATATGGTTCTAACAATAACCTTTTAATGTAATAGCCACTTATGTTTTCGTAACAATTTCGCCATTCTCATCACTCGAAACATTATGTGAATCTGGTATGTATGCATCATAAATACACACACATACACACACACACATCAGAGCGACATACATAAATATTTACTTCAAATTTGGATATATTATGTATTATATATTATATAATATATCACATCTATGCATATACATCAAGCCCGAAAAATATTTCAAGAAAATATATAGTTATTCTTATGTATAATATTTTTAATATTGTATTAACATTACATGAAATCGATTAAATAACACGTAAAAACAAATAGTGAAAAGACTAAAAACGATTTTTTTTATTTTTAATTAAAATACAAACGGTTCTTGTGGTTCTCATATAAGAACCGTGGGTTTGGAACCGACCCGACCCGGAACCAATAATTCATATAAATCTAGAACCGGAAACTGACCCATATATTTTAAAAGGTTCGGGTCCAAGGTTCTTGCGGGTCGGGTCCAAGGTTCCCGTGGGTCCGAACCACGAAATGCTCACCCCTAATCATAGGGTACAAGTTGATGATTGTTGATGTTTTGCCCATTTTTTTTTTGGGGGGGGGGTTGTGTTAGATCTAGGGTTTGTTCATGATAGTATTGATGATGAAATGATTAGGGGTTTTCATATACATGATAATATGAGTACATTGATCTCATTACTAGATGATTTTGATAAATTTCCATTTTGGGTAAAGTTTGCATGCATTGATATGACATTTCTATAATTTACCATTTTGGGAAAGTTGTAAAACGGACTGATTTCGGAGTAAAATTAGTAGGGTTTTGTGGGGATAGGTTAATGATAGTTGACTGCTATGATTTGTGATGTTTCGTGATGTTTTCGGACTGTTTAGATGCGATTTGGTGCGTTTTATGAGTTGTTGTAGGCTTGAGGTCGAACCAATATCACTAGGGTCGAATGAACTTCATTTTGGTCGAATGAATATGCATTTGGTCGAATTAACATGTGTTATGGTCGAATGAACATGTGTTAGGTTGAATGAACATGTGTTTAGGTCGAATTAACATGTGTTAGGTTGAATGAACTTGTGTATGGGTCGAATGAACATCACATGGGTCGAATGAGGAGCCATATGGGTCGAACCAATTATTTATGTTGCTGATTCGACCTTACAACTTCATAAGTGCGATTTTTGATGCAAACCAAGTGGTTTACTTGATTAATTTATGTAATGGGTCACCAACGGGATGTCGGGTCTGTCTGGTGTGTCAGGTCAACAGTCAAGCACGTTTTCAAACATACGTAGTCATGATCTGGACAATCGGGGACTAGTTACCTACGGGTTATTAGTCAAAACACTTATGCAAACTTTTATGATAGATCGCCGGTATTTGGGACTATCAAGTTGTGTCTTTATTGAAGAACGCAACTAAGGTGATTGTCACAGCCCCATTCTTTACTGTTTTCATACTTTTGGGGGAGAAACATGTAGTACGAACTTACAAACTTTTAGACCAACATATTACATTATATCACATTGATACTTAGTGACATTTATTCATCGGTAAAGACCTCTCAAACTTTTAGTGAACCATTAATATGTGGATACATAGCGGGGAAAGTGTGAATAGATCTATTAGGCGTGGCAAGCCCCACTCGGGCCGATTAGAGGTCGGTGGCGGGTGCATATTTGTCCTACCAAACTCTACGGCACCGGGTGATGAACCGGTAACGGGTATAAAGGCATTCTAACGTTCAGCAGTGGTTCACGACACTATAGTATCATGTAACGATGTCTAGCTAGCATCATGTATAGATGTAAGGATTGTCGGGTCTGGTTTACAAACGTTACAAACTTTTACAAAATTTATCTCTTTGACTCACCGGCACTGTATGTGTTGACTAACATTGCATGTTTTCTCAGGTCGCTAAGGTGGCAGGGAGTTTATGCGCACTGGGGTCTCACTACGTCTCATTCCGGTCTTGCACATTTTGAACTTTGTTGGTTAAACTAATTACTTTCAAACTTTGGTTTTGTAACGTATCATGCTTCCGCTATCCGTGTCTTGGTTTATGTAACTTTTAAATTGCGTGGTTGGTTTATTACGTTTTTTTTCATATCATATAGTTGTCGTTTATTGTGACCGTTGACTTGGATCCTGGTATGTCACGCGCCTCGCGGTAAAACCCCGCAAGTGGAATTTGAGGGTGTGACATGCAATGACATTAACGTCCTCCACCGATGGCCTCTTTTTGATGATGTGTTGTCAGGTCAACCACGAAAGGTGAGCTATGTCCTGAATGGTTAGCAATATAATAGGGTATACTATCTTACTGATGGCATATATCCTCCATGGGCTACCTTTGTCAAGTCAACAACTTCTCCACAGTTGCAGAAAAACAAGTTATTCTCTCAACATTAAGAGGCCACTAGAAAAGATGTCAAGCGAGCATTTAGAGTTCTACAAGTTCGTTTTGAATTTCTACAACACCCATGTCATGTGTGGGAAAAAGATATGATGGGGAAAATTATGATTGCATGTATTATCATGCATAATATGATTGTTGAGGATGAACGAGACACATGCCTTAACTCTTATGATCCATCCGAATTTCTAGATGACATGCCTCAAAACCGACGACGGAGAAGCTCTAGTCAGGATGATGAACAACCTTTTCAATATTCTACTCAACGAATTGAAAACTTATCTAGTTATATGACCAATAGGGAATAACTTCACAATAGAGAAGCTCATATCGCATTAAAAAATGATTTGATTGATCACGTATGGCAAAAGTTTGGTGATGATGAATAATTATGTAGTTTGTATTATTTATAAGAGTAATTTTATATTTCATACTACAACTGTAATTTGGTTTATCTATTTAATTAAGTATGTTTAATGAATATAAATATATTTTTTTTCTTTTTTTAAATATTTTTAAATTAAATAACTTAACTTTTTAAAAATAAAATGACTATTTATTATATTTCTAATAAGTATTAATACATAACCAAAAATATAAATTACATTTATTTATTTTATTAAATATTGGGAAGGTTGCGTTGTTAATAAAAGTGAAAATTGGGTTTGATTGGGTTGTGTAAGTGGAAGAAAGAGAAATTAGTTTTTGTTTTATAAAAAGTTCGATTGGGTTGGGTTCTGAATGGGGATAGTCTGCCTCCTCAATCACAAAAGATTTCAAATCTAACTTCCTTCCCTTCTCACAACAACCATTTTTACAAGTCTACCATCATTTAATAATGAGTAAATTGCCAAATTCGTCCATGAGGTTTGACCAAATTTGCCTGATCGATCCAAAAATTGTTTTTTCTCACCTGGGCCCTTCAGGTTAACATTTAACTGCCAAATCAATCCAAAAAGTAACCCTAGTTAAATTGACCTGTTAAATGAGGGGTATTATGGTTAATTTACTTTTTTATTTAATTAATATTTTATAAATATATGTACACCTTTCTCTCTTTCCCCAAAGTCCAACCCACCCATTCCCTTTCTTCTACCCCAAAGTCCAACCCTACACCTGTTCACCATGACCATCCACTATCCACACCCCTACAATCCACCTTCTTCTCTAGAAAAAAAGCTTGTACCATCATCCATAAACCCATTCGATGCAACCTAAAAACCACCTAACACCACCACCGATTGGTACAACATGATTGTTGTGTGTTTATGTTTGTTTGATTGTTAGTTGAGGTTATTGACAGTTTGGAAGCCTAATTGGGATTACTGGTTACAGAGCATGAATCTTGGGTCTGAAGAATTATTGATTTCTCATCAATTCTTGCTATTACCGATTACAGAGAGAGAGTGTGTGTGAGAGAGAGAGAGAGAGAGAGAGAGAGAGAGAGAGAGATTAGAAGGAGAGATTGGAGGGTGGGGGTGAGGTAGGTTATATTTTGTTATTTAAAGGTAAAAGTAGAATTAAAAAAATTAAAAAGTAAATTTAGTGGATTAAAAAAACCAAAATAAATTAAATATAGTAAATCTACAAATTTGCCCCTCATTTAATAAGCAAAATGACCATATTAGCCCCCATTTAACGGAACAACTTAATTGGGTTTACTTTTTGGATTGATTTGGCACTTAGATATTAACCTGAAGGGTCCATGTGAGAAAAAAAAACTTGTTTTGGATGGATCTAGCAAATCTGGTCAAACCTCAGGGACGAATTTGGCAATTTACTCTTTAATAATAACACCTCGCTACGTGGCAAGGACTCGGTCGGTATCTGTTGAGATAATCCTAGAAGAAAAGATCATGATACACACACAAAAAAATATCCATACGTGTTTAAATCGAAGGAAAATTATAAAGATGAATACTTGTAACTGTTTAGGTAGCACCTACGCTTTAAAATAAACATAACTAGGTTCCATCCCCATTAGTGGCGGAGTTCCAGTGAGTTCGTTGTTTTTAGATGCTCCAATTTTATAGAAGTTGACGTAAAAAAGTTCAGGTAGGTTCGACTGTTGGGGTTGGGTAAGGTCGGCAAAACGTATCCAGGTTGGTAATAATAATCATGAAGTAAACACATTTATAGTTACATAAACCTAATATATAACTTGGAACAAAACTCAGTGGGTTCATGTGAACTTGGACCTATATTAGCAAACTTTTCGATTTGCACAAAAAAAAATGATGGGGGAACTAAACAAGCCAAGATTCACTCTCATGTACGGTAACTTATGTATCATAAAATAAGAATACATTAAAATAAATTCACAAAAAGGATATTGTATGTTACGTGTCATCCACCACAAAGGAACACTCGAATCACTTCATCCTCTCACGAAATAAGTAAAAAAAAGAACACACGAATTTTACGTGGCTCTGTCTAAAGATATATTATTAAAATTAAATAAAATCTTAATGCTTTGAAACAACCTAACATAGTTAAGTTAAGAGGTTGCCAGGTAGTTGCTTGTACTATTTATAAGTTCTAAGATGTCTATATGAAGGGAGTCAAACCCACCACCTCCTCAAAACGTGCACCGCCTCCTCACAAAGAATGTCATTGGTGACTGTAAGGACAAAAAGGATTGACGAAACCACTTTTGAAAACCTTAGTCTAATTCATGTTTCTGTAAATAATTCTAAGTATAGAAACTGCTGAAGAAGAATATATCAAGTGCTGAAGAGTAATGATCAGAAGTTCTGAAGACCAACCAGACAAGTTACTGAAGAACTACTGAAGACAAACTACTCATCAGTAGTTTGTCACTCATCAGATGTTTTGATAGAAGCTTCCTACCGCCATTATACTTCAGTAGTTTAGTATTATATATTAATTTATTACTTTTGTTAAAGTCTTTGTACAAGTACCAATGCTATAGCCTGTTGTAGTATTTCGTATTATTGTATTGCTTCAAACACTTCTCTTATTCGTCTATAAATAGATGGGTTCATCCCACTATTTTAGATATTCCTTTGTAGTTATAATTTCCATATATCTGAGAATCATTTTGAAGCATTTACTGTTTTATTCATTAACTGATTTAGATTCTCATTTACTGCTTTAGTTCATAACTCAAGGGGGAGTAACAACTCCTGTTTAAAGTGAAACTTTAACTTGAACACTTAACTTTTAATCCCCTGTGCAACTTACTTTGATAGTTCATATAAACAAGTGTTCATGATAAGAACTTGTTAATATACAAGAAACTGATCCAACAATTGGTATCAGACCATTTGGTTCATCTGATCAAATATCAATCTAACAAATTGAGAATCAGACACAGGCTCTTATTGATATTCAATATAGGATTGCACTTCACTTTTTAAAACATCCATCACTTTAAGAAACCATTGATCAATCAAATTTCTTAAAAATGGACCCTCATAATACTGGATCTGCCAATAATGTGATACCCCGCAATTTCATGTTCTCACTTTAACTGAACTCTAGTTACATTCTATGCATTCTACTTGACTAGGGTTAGCTAGTTAAGTCACACGTCGCACAGTTATAGGTTAATAACTGCATGAAGTGGTAATTCGGGGAATTACCAGACTATATACATGAGTAGTGAACATTGGACGTTGGTGAACGGTGAAATTAGATAATTGTGAATTAATTGATTGAGATTGATTGCAATTACGTGCATCTATGGAACTCTGTGAAACTATGTGCAAACCGTATGTGGTTATGTGAACTTAAACCGAATACGTTAATAAAAATCATAATAGGTGGACCATTAGGATGGTTGGGGTCTTAACACATGGGGTTACATTTATTATGGTCCAAAATAGCGAAAACATCGATAAAAACACGTTGCATGTACAACGAAGCAGGCCACCCAACGCGGGCCGAGGAGCTGTGAGCGGCCGCTCACAGGCTCCAAGCGGCCGCGCGCGGGTGTTAGCTTTCACCAAACAGACTTAAAACCTTATTTAAGCAACCTTAAGCCTCTTGTATCCTCTAAACTCAAACCCTAATCGCCCCCTACTTCCTTATTACGAAAATATCAACCCCTAACACCTGCTAAGGCGCAAGAACATCGATCGGGAAGCTTCAAGAGCATTCGGTTGATTGTTTTGAAGAGCTTGCGGTATAACATTCGATCTCTTGTGTTTTAATCTTCCTTAATATGTTACAAAACCTTATAACTAAGTTTGTCCAGGTCTGAAACGTTTTCATAAAGATTAAAACTTGAGGTTTATAAAGATTGAATCGGTTAAACATAATCTTATGCGATTAGTAATTGATAGGTTGCATGTTGCGCATGTTTATGATGTTTAGATCTTTAGGGTTTATGGTTTTGCATGTTTTATGATAGGTTTTGATCATTTTAGGTCTTATGAATGTTTTATGATGGATTTTGATTATCGATTGATCGGTTATATGCATACGTGAGTAGTTTAAATAAGAGTTTATGGATGAATAAAATCTGGACAGAATGTTTGGGTCGACTTGTAGGGTCTGTTACGTGACTTGAACATGTTGGTTTTGTTGATTTCTTTGCATGGTTGTATTATACATGGCCTTAGATTTTCATAATGGGCAAAATCGTCTGATTTGAACGTCGTATGAATAGTTTTTGGAATTTTCTTTGATTAATGGTCATATCAGATTTTCGGATTAACAAAGTAAGTCAACTTTAAACAATCATAACTCGAGTTTTACAAGGAATTAAGTTATGAAATTTGGACAGTAGGTTAACATTGGAATAACTTGACTTTTCCAAGTTGATTGATCCCGTTTGGATGAATACACGATTTTTGGGAATTTTTCTACTAAACTGATCTGTTGTGTGTATTTTCTGAACGTAGCTGTTTTCCGCGAATTTTCATAATTTTTTTACAAGGTTTTATCACAAACTAAAAATAGCAATTTGTCCAGTAGACCCCCCTGGAATATTTAGTAAAATTTTGGGAGTCTAACTCACTGGATAAGTATTTTTAATAAATTAGTTTTCATGGCGCATAATCTATCCTAAAAATGCAGATTGTGTAATGTGTGTTTATGTGACTATTTGGAGTCTTATGTGGTATGTATTTGGCATGTACTTGAATGGACACTTATATGAGATGCATATAAAGTGTAAAACTAATGATAACCAGCATATTCACCAACGGGTCCATAGGGTTTACTTATGCATGTAGAATCGCTAGGTGTCACTTACACGGTTTTGAACATTTAAACGTCTTGGACAAACGGGTTATATGGTGCAATGGTATTACACATATAATCACTTAGTAACACATGTAATAGGGAGTCGGTAGCACACCCTACTTTGGAAGTTTGGATTTACTTGCTTGCATACCAAGGTGAGTTTCACTACTCTTTTCTCAAAAGCATGCGTCTTGGGGAGACAACTTACTTACTTTTCTAGTCCATATTTGGGACGACTATTTTTATCTCGGGTTTTGCTAGTTTCACACTCTGTGTCCTTGATGAACTAAACTGCACTATATCACGGAAGTCCTTCACTATTTACCGAATGAGTTGCCGGGTGGCAAGCGGGTTACTAGTTGATAGCGTTATTAGGTTTGACAAACCTCACACCGTGCTGGGAGCCGGGCGTGAACTACGACCTTAGACTTTATCATTGTTGATAGGCAATGATGGGAGGCAAAAACTAGCTCGCGGGGCGAGTGCATCATTCAAATAGCAATTCGGTATATCCTTGTTTAGTTATCATGAATGGGTTAGCTACCCTTGGCATACGCTGAACTAGTGGTACTTGGTTCTTGGTTTTGGTTATTGATTACTACTTTTGGGTTTGGGAAACCTAACTACTGTTTCTTGGTTTGGGAAACCTACACTTTTACTTACCTTACTTTGTGAACTCACCGACTTTATGTTGACACACGCTAGCATACATTTGCAGGTCTCTAGGTTCGGAGCACGATAGGACATGCATCATTGGGTCATGGGTTGTGAACATTACTTAACTTATACTTTGCTTTACGTTTAACGGTTTTATTTTGGGCGCGTTGTTTTGCGCATGAACTTAAACAGTTATGTTTGATTTACGCTTCCGCAACTTAACTAAAGTTTTTGGTAAACGCTAAACTTGATTTTCAACAACGAACTAAATGGTTTGGGCATTTAGAGTCGTTCTTATGACTTATGGCTATGGGATCCTGGTATGTCACGCGCCTCGTGGTATAAACCCCGTAGTGGAAATTTGAGGCTGTGACAAATAAGCCTCCTATTCTAGTCATAAATGAGTATAATATCTGGCAAAGGAGGATGGCACATACTTTATCTCAACAAAATACTTGATGTTGGAAGTCTGTCATGTATGGACCTCATAAACCAGTAATTTCTGATCCAGAAACTAAAGTAGAAAGAACAAAAGAACCAAAAGACTACACTGAAGAAGATTTCCTAAAACTTGACATGGATGCTAAGGCATTCTCTATCTTGGCTATGGCTCTCCCAAATGAAATTTATGCTTGGCTTTTACATTGTGAAAGTGCCAAAGAGCTGTGGGATTGCCTTAAAGAACAGTTTTGAGGAACTGATGAGGTGATAGCCAACACCAGAGAAATCCTTGCTCAACAATATGAAACCTTTACTCATGTTAATGGAGAGACTTTAACACAATAATTTGAAAGATTCTCTTCATTAATATCTGAGTTAAAGTTAAATGGTCAGACCTACACAAACTCATCTATGCTTCATAGATTTTTAAGGTCTTTACCAGAAAAATGGGAAACTTATTCTATAGTTGTCAGGTCAGGACTAGATTTTGATTCTCTCTCACTCACAAAATTACATGGGAGATTACTTACTTTTGAAAGAGAAACCAATCAAAAGAAAAAGTTACAAAACTCTGGAAAAACTGCTGATGACTATATTCCAGATAGCACATCACTCTTAGGACAAGATTCACCTTCTTGTTCTAATGATTTTGGATCTTTTGATAACATTGACATAACTGCTGCGATCTCATCAGAAAGGTCATATCCAGCTTATGACAATAATGAAAATAGTCAAACTACTGATAACATGTGTTTTATAATGGATGACTTGAAAAATTCGTAGTGATGACTTAGAGGAAATGGATATACTACACCAACTGGCCATGTTAAGCATAAAATCTAATAAATTTTATAAAAGGCCAGGAAGGAAATTTCCAGGACTAAACAGTTCAACAAAAGTTGGTTTTGACAAATCAAAATTGAGATGTCATAAGTGTCAGAAATTGAGACACTTTGCTAGAGAGTGTAGAAGCTCTAGCTTTGACCAATCACAGTCTAGAAACCAATCAAACCCTAGTTACAATAGGAATTTTAGAACACAGGGAAGTGCACATTTTGTACAGGCACAAGCTCCACAAATCCAATATATGCCACAAATACAATATGTTCAGATGTCTGCTCATCAACAGCAGAGCCAACAACAGATGACTTCCATTCCTGCTACTCAACAACCTCCACAAGCTCAACAACCCACTCAACAAAGTCTTTTCACAAATGGGTATGTTGATTGGAGCAGTTTTCCTTTTGATACAACAGAATGCAGTCCAGATGCAGACAACAAAATGTTTGACATCAACTGGGGTGAACCTGATAATGGTAGAAAGAACTTTGCCTTAATGGCTTTTGAGGGATGCTCCTCTAATGTTGCCTTATCTCAGGTATCTAAAGAGTCTCTATTAAAACTTTGCTCAAAATCATGCAAATAATCATTTGCTTTAATAAGAGAGACCAATGTGTATCTACAAGGCAATGCCAATGACTCTGAAAGAAAATACACTCAAATGAAATGTGTTTTAGAAAGAAAACTTACTGCAAAAACAAAAGAAATTTCCTAATTGACTAATAATGCTATTGATGGTGAACCTCAAAAAGGTTTGTTCTCAACAATAAATCCATTGCCAAAAGACATGGATTTCTAAAATTGATCCACAACAAACTGCTACAATTCCTAAGAGTACACCCAAAGGCAAATTGGCTTGGGTTCCTAAATCTAACTAATCTACTCTTTGTGTAGAGGGTCTCTAGAGGTCTAAATAGCATTGGGTATGTTGATAGTGGAAGCTCAATGCACATGACAGGATGCAGGTACCTGATCAACAATTTCATAAGTCAAAGAGAAGGATCCGTGTCCTTTGGGAACAATACCGAGGGATATGTGCTAGGATATGGCAATGTATCCTAAGGCAAAATGCAGTTTAACAAGGTCAATCTGGTTGAGAACCTTGAGTATAACTTGCTGAGTGTTTCACAAATGTGTGATAAAGGATATTCTTCCTTTTTCACCAAAACATCATGCAAGATCATATCACCAGAAGGCCAGAAGTTGATAGAGAAGATCATTGAAGATCATACTTTGCTGATAGCCAAAAGATGTGGCAATGTCTATGCAGTGGACATTGAAAAAGACAAAGTACTGAACAACACTGCCTGTTTCTTCTCAAAGGCATCAACTTCAGAGACAGACCTTTGGCATAGGATACTTGGCCATGTGAACTTTAAAACCATAAATAAAGTCACAAAAATGGGCTTGGTCAGAGGTCTACCCTTGAAGGTATACCAGTGTCAAGAACACTGTGTATCCTGTCTTAATGGAAAACAACATAAGTCCTCCTATAAGTCTATTACAACAACCTTACCCAGTAAATCCCACAATTAGCAATGCTAAGAGTAGGGTCTGGGGAGGGTGAGATGTAGGCAAACCTTGCCCCTATCCTTGCGGATAGAGAGGCTGCTTCCAGAGAGACCACCGTCTCCACAAACACAGGCGACAAATAAACAACACTAGAAAAAGAAATACAGAGCTACTGAATTAAGAGACACAAAGAAAACGTCACGTAGTAAAATAAAGGTATATATGCCCTCAAAAATAACATAACCCATAAACACCCCAGAACAAGTCACCCTAACAGACCTCATACCATGTAAGAAAAGGTCTAAGTTCCTAGAGCCACGCTACGATACAACCAAACCCTCCCTAATAATCATTAACCTTAATCTTATGCCTCCACGAAGCCCTATCCATGACCATGTCCTCCGAGAGGTGCATCTCTACTAAATCATGCCTAATCCGCTCATCCCAAGTCAATTTGGGTCTTCCTCTATACCTTTTTCCCTATACAGTGAGGGTTTCCACTACTCTAACTGGGGCCGTCAATTGCCTCCTCTTCACATGTCCATACCATCTTAATCTTCCCTCCTTTATCTTGTCTGATATATTAGCTACCCCTAACTTTTCCCTAATAACCTCATTTCTTATTTGGTTTACCCTAGTGTGCTCACACATCCACCTTAGCATCCTCATTTATGCTATCTCCATCTTGCGAGCTTGTGTCTTTTTTATGGCCCAACAATCTGACCCTTATAACATAGCAGGTCTCACTGCAACCCTATTGAATTTTCCCTTTTTCTTAGTTGGGAACCTTTTGTCACATAAAACCCCACTGGCGGCCCTCCACCTACACCAACCAGCTTGTATGCGATGGGTGACATCAGTATCTAGCTCCCCATCACTCTGAACAAATGATCCGAAGTACTTGAACTTAGTTGTTTGCGGGATAACTTGACCTTCGATCGTAATTTGAGTATTTTCATCGTTTCTTGCACTGCTGAAACCACAATACATGTACTCAGTCTTAGAACGACTAATCATTAAACCCTTGCCCTCTAAAGCTGCACGCCAATCCTCAAGCTTCTCATTCAGACTATGTTTGGACTCTGCAACTAACACAATATCATCTGCAAAGAGCATGCACCACGGTACTGTCTCCTAAATCGACTTGGACAACTCATCCAAAACAACTGCAAAAAGGAATGGACTTAACGCAGATCCTTGGTGGAGTCCTACCCCCACAGGGAAGGAATCAGTATCTCCTACAGGGTCACGAACACTAGTTTGGGTCCTACCGTACATATCCTTAATTAAGTTTATATACCTCTCAGGCACCCCTCTACTCTCTAGACTGTCCCAGATCAGTTTGTGTGGCACACTGTCATATGCCTTTTCAAGATCTATAAAGGCCATATGAAGATCCCGCTTTTTCTCCCTATACTTTTCCATCAACCTCCTTAGAATGTGTATTGCTTCCGTAGTCAACCGCCCTGGCATGAAACCAAATTGGTTTGCCGTAACCTGAGTTTCTCTTCTAATTCTAGCCTCAATAATCCTTTCCCATAATTTCATAGTATGACTTAACAATTTAATACCTCTGTAATTCCCACAACACTGAGCATCGCCTTTGTTCTTATACAGAGGCACTATGACACTACTCCTCCACTGCTCTGGCATTTGTTTAGATTTGAAAATACAATTAAACAAAGTAGTTAACCATTGGACTCCTTCCTCTCCAAGACACTTCCACACCTCAATCGGTATGTTATCTGGACCAACTGCCTTAGCCTTTCCCATCTTCCTGAGTGTAGACCTCACTTCTCCCCGTGTAATATTTCGACAGTAGCAGTTATTCGGTTGCCGCCTTTGGGTGGTGGGGTTGTCATGATCCTGTTGGTAAGCTCTCTCGTCATTAAAAAGATTGGAAAAATATGCTTGCCATCTTAGCTTAATGTCATGTTGCTTTACTAGAATACGCCCATCTTCTCCCTATATAAACTTCACCACCCCTAGATCTTGCCTCCTGCGCTCCCTAGCTCTGGCAATCTTGAACATATCATGTTCCCCCTCTTTAGTTTCCAGTCGTTCATACATCTTCTTGTAGGCAGTGGCCTTTGTCTCTGTCACTGCCTTCTTTGCCTCCCTCTTGGCCTTTTTGTATCTTTCCTTAACTGTGACCCGCTCCTGATCGTCTACGCACCTCAAAAGATCTCTAAAACTATCATGCTTACCCCTAATTTTGATCTGCACCTCCTCAGTCCACCACCAAGACTCCTTATGCCCACTTGACTTTCCTGATGAGACCCTTAAAGTCTCACTCGCCACCTGATTTAGGGTAGTCGCCGTATCCTCCCACATCTGGTCCACGTCTCCACTCAATTCAGTCGTTGAAGAATAAAAAAACAACTGCATGTCTTCAACTACTCCATATGGACTTATTTGGGCCAGTTAAAATCATGAGCCTTGGTAAGAAGATGTACTGCTTGGTCATTATTGATGACTACTCAAGATTCACATGGGTTTTCTTCTTATTTTCCAAGGATGAGGCAGCTGAAATTATCAAGTTCGTCATTCTACAAGTAGAGAAACAATTTTCTCTCTCTGTCAAAGTCATAAGAAGTGACAATGGGACAAAGTTTAGGAACAAAACTCTGGATGAATTTTGTTTGTCTAAAGGGATTGTTAGACACTTCAGCATTCCCAGAACTCCTGAACAAAATGATGTGGTAGAAAGGAAGAACAGAACACTGATTGAAGCAACAAGAACTATGTTAGCTGATTCAGGATAGAGTCCTAATCACCAAGAGACATTCCAAAACTGCATATGAACTTCTTCATGGCATTAAGCTCCTAATCTCCTTTTTCAGGGCTTTTGGATGTCAATGTTTTATCCTCAACATCAAAGACTCTATTTCAAAGTTTGCTGCTAAAGTTGATTCAGGTTACTCTCTTGGTTATTCTTCCACTAGAAAAGCCTACAAGGTTTTCAATTCCAGAACCAAGATAGTTGAAGAAACACTGTATGTCAAGTTCAATGAGTCAAAAGATGCACCCATTCCAGCACATCCTGCTGAACTCTTTGACCTTGACAGTTTTAATTTCGGACCTGAAGAGAATGTTGATTCATCTAAACCCACTTATTATGGTGATTAAGGGTTTGATGATGATGGTCCTCCATCATGGACTCCCAATACAATCATTAAATCAACTTTCAAGCCATCAGAAGTTCATCAAACTTCTGATTCAACAACTACTGATGAACAAACTCAAACTTTTGACTCAGCTCCTGCAACTACTGAAGATGTTCAAACAGCTGAACCAGATATTATTAACCTTAGTGGTTTGTTTGAATAAGTTCAAGATCCTACACCTATTAGTGGTTTACAACAACTGATTGAACACAAAGATTATCCATTGGATCAAATCATGGGTGATATTGCCTCAGGGGTACTTACAAGAAACCAACTTTCCAACTTCTGCTTATTCTCAAAATTCATTTCTCAGTTGGAACCAAAGAAATATCAGGAAGCCCTCAAAGACAACAGTTGGGTTGAAGCAATGCAAGATGAGCTACTACAGTTCAAGAAGCAATAGGTTTGGGAAATTTGTCCCTTACCTCCAAGCAAACAACCAATTGGAACAAGATGGGTTTTCAGAAACAAACAAGATGAGTCTGATTTAATCATCAAGAACAAGGCAAGACTGGTGGTACAAGGTTATTCTCAAGAAGAAGGAATTGACTATGATGAAACTTTTGCTCCAGTTGCAAGGCTTGAAGCCATCAGGGTATTTTTGGCTTAAGCAATTTCCAACAAAATTAAAGTTTTTCAAATGGATGTAAAGAGTGCATTTTTATATGGAAATGTAAAAGAGGAAGTGTATGTTTGTCAGCCACATGGGTTTGAGGATCTTTCTCATCCTGATTGGGTGTACAAACTTGACAAAGCTCTTTATGGGCTAAAAGAAGCTCCCAGAGCTTGGTATGACACACCTTCCACCTTTTTACTAAAAAATCACTTCACAAGAGGCTCTAGTGATAAAACACTTTTCACAAAGCATGTTGGAAATCACATCCTACTTGTTCAAATTTATGTCGATGACATTATTTTTGGTTCAACCAATTCAAAACTGTGTGATGAATTTAAGAAACTCATGCAATCAAGATTTGAGATGAGTACCATGGGAGAACTACAGTACTTTATGGGAATGCAGATTAAACAAACAACAAGTGGAACTTTTATACATCAATCTAAATATGTTAAATAATTATTAAATAAATTTTCTTTAAAAGACTGTAAATCAGCTTCCACTCCCATGAGTCCAACCACACAAGTTAAACCAGATGATCAAGGAAAACAGATTGATCAAACCATGTATAGATGTATGATAGGTTCCCTACTTTATTTAACTGCATCTAGACCAGATATTATGTTCTCAACTTGTGTTTGTAATAGATATCAATCAGCTCCAAGGGAATCACACCTAATTGCAGTCAAAAGAATTTTCAGACATCTAAAAGGAACTCCTACACTTGGAATTTGGTATCTTGCTTCTAGCAATACCAAATTAATAGCCTTTTCAGATAGTGACTATGCAGGGTGTAAAATGTCAAGAAAATCAACATCCGGTGGTTGTCAATTCTTAGGAAACTGTCCGGTGTCCTCGCATTCAAAGAAGCAAACATCTGTGGCAACTTCAACTGCTGAAGCAGAGTACATTGCAGCTGCAAGTTGTACATCACAGATTCAATGGCTTCATTATCAATTACTTGATTATGGAATCAGAGAGACCAAGACCCCATTTCTTGTAGACAGTAAATCTGCCATTAGCATAATTCAAAATCCTGTTCAGTTTTCAAAGACTAAACACATTGAAATTAGGTATCATTTCATAAGGGATTGCGGTGAAACATGTGACAACAGCTAATTAAATAGCTGATATATTCACCAAACCCCTTGACATATCAACATTTCAGTGGTTAGTGTCCATGCTTGGGATGCTAAATTTTGAGTAAGTACTGTATGTGTTTTTCATTTTCCTGCAAATATTTTACTTTCACTTACATTGTTACTAATCTATCACAAGCCTCTGATGATCAAAAAGAGAGAAACTTTTGATGTACAAAGCATTAGAATGGGGATAATTTTCAGAAGTTATAAAATGTGTTTATAAATTGTTTTCATCAGTTTTTAACAAACTACTGAAGAGAAAATGGGAACTACTGATGAATAATCTGCTTCATCAGCAGTTTTGTCAATAAGGGCAAATCAGACATTTCCCATTTTAAAAGTTTGACCTAGGGCGGTTATAAACTTCTGATAAACACATTTTCTCACACTTATCCTTTCAAAAAGCAAAAATTCTATCTTTCTCTCTCAAAACACTCACAAACCCTCCCCCGCACATCAAAAACACTGTTTGATCCACAAACACCATGGCTCTCGTACTGAAACAGGGACATAATCAAAGAGGCTACTTCGTGAAGGATCCAGCCTGGTCTCAATACGAAGAAATCATTGATTTAGTCGTCAAATCCCAGTTCCACACAGCTTTCACCATTGATCCTACAATTCACATCCAAACTCTTAATGAGTTTTGGGCAAACGCCAAGGCGGTGACTGTGAACAATAATGTGATTTCCCTAAAATCAACCATCCAAGGGAAAGTTATGGTGATCACACCAGCCACTTTGGGAATAAGGCTTGGTCTAGATGATGCTGATGCACTAGAAAATATTCCCAATGCTAATATTCAACTAACCATGAAAGAGTGTGGTTACCAAGGTACTCTCTCACATGCTACAATTTATAAGAAATTCTTTGATGCATAGTATAAACTTTTGTTTCATTACATCATCATGTGTTTAAGTCCTAAAACCGGATCTTATAATCAGATGCCCTCTACTTTTCAACCTATTTTCCATTCCATTGTGAATGAGACAAAATTCAGGGCATCAACAGTTTGCTTCAATGAGTTGGTGTTGCATCACCAAAATGATAAAACGAAATTTTTGTTGTACCTAAGATTTGTTATGCAATGCATAATAAAAGAACATGGTAATGAAATACTTGTGGGTGAAGCTGCAAAGCTAAATCCTTTGACATCACAAGTATTCTCTAGGCACAATAAACCGGCACTTTTGCCATAAGATGGCCAAGGGGAACAAGCCACAGTCCCTAAGGAACAAATATCTTCAAAACCTACTCCCAAAAAGCCTAAACAACCAAAACAGCAAAAATCCAAACCCACCAACCCTAAAAGAAAAGCTGTCCAGGAGATTGAGATGCCTGAACCAGCTCATGTGTAATCTGCACTTCTAGAAGGTGTGACTGAATCATCCTCTCAGTCTCATCCATCTCACACCCCTCAAAGAGCTCCTATCACCATTTTGTTTAGAAGGAAGAAACTCAAAAATACCATAACTACTGACCCTTCATTTGAAACTACTAAACCTGCTGAGCCTTTACCCACAACTACTGAACCTGAACTCTCACATCAAACAATAAAAATAGCTCAAATTCTCTCTGGGCTGAAAGAAAAGATCCCATCTGAGAATGTCAATCCCCAACAACCACATAAAATAGGGGATACAACCTTAGAAACAGACATGGATGTGGATGTTATCAGCCCTATCCTAAGAGAAGAGGATGAACCAAGGCGTCTAAGCCTAAACTTAGACACTTTAGGTACATTTGAGGCTGCTACTACTCTCATACCACCCAGTGGTGGATTAGAGGACAATAGTACCATAGCTAAGACCTCAAATGTGGCAACTACTTATGAAGACTTTATGCCTGAAGTAGGAAAACCTCAGTACCAAGAAAAAGAGGTTCATGAGACTACTAGGTTGGGCCTAGCTCATGGTTTAACTGATGACATACTCATTGAGGATGTCACCAGGGATTCAGATGATTCCATTAGTTTGGATGATGTTTCACACTTTCCACAACATGAATTGATGGCTCATTGTGAAGGTCCTGCATCTGATGTATCTAAGTTCAAAGAGCTAGTCACAAAGGATCAGGTTAAAGACCACTTGAACCCTAATTCCCCTAAAGTGGCATCTTCAGTTCAAACTGAGGATCTCCGAAAAACACCCCCTCCACAGCAAAAGCCTACCCAATTCACTAGGTCATCAAGCATAGACCTGAACCACCTATGCAGCCCAGCTGGTCCCCTATACCAGATGTTACATACTCTCATTTCCCAACATCTCAAGGATTTTATGAGTACTATGGAGTTGAAGAATAAAACTCAACTTGAGATGATCAATAATGCCATAGACCACAAACTTGGTGAGTTGTCAAGAAAGATGGAAGATAACAGAAGACAACTCACTCATCTATCTGGTGTAACACCTTCACCTCCTTGGTTTCCAGAAGTGGATGAAGCCAAAAAGGGGGAGATGTCAAAGGAACCAAAGGTTGTGTCCCTTGAAGCCAGCAAAATGGCCAGAGAAGCATAACATCTCAAGGATGCCCAAAAGCAGACAGTCATGACAAGACAAGAAATAGCCTTGAAAGAAAGGCATGACTGGCAAGAAAAACAAGAAAGGCTCCTTAGAGAAGCAGTTGAAAAGAAATCCCAAGGCACAATTAAAGAAACTGCTGAAGGCCAAGACAGAAGTACTGAAGACAATCCCCCAGTAGTTGATACTCAGATCAACCCTTCAGTAGTTGACACTTCCAAGACTGAAACAGAACAGCCTTCTAAGGCAACTGAACCTACTCCAGCCGATATTCCAAAGCCTGCACCCACTCAAACAACTGTTTTAAGCCCTACTCCCATATCAATTTCCAAAGAACTTATGGAGAAGAGTTTAAAGGCAGAAAAGAAGAAGGCAATGGAAGATGAGATCTGGAACAACCTAGAAGCAAGGGATGACTTAAGCTACAATGAAAAGTTAACAAGGTATGAACAGAAGTTGAGTGAGTTGGAAGAAAAGAAAGAGTTGCTGAAGAAGACAAGAGACAATAACTGATGACCTTCATCAGCAAAAACAGCAAAACAAAGAAATACTCACTCAAAGGGCTCTCAATGGAAGAACTAACCTATAGAGCTCAGCTTGTATCTGACATGCTAGCTACTGAGAAAGACAGAAAGGCAAAGAGAGCTGAGATCATACAAGAATTGGTAGCCAATGGATTTGGTTCAAAGAATTCAGTGTCAAAATGGAGAGAAGATACATTATATGACACTTACAAGAAATTCAAGGCTGATAGAGCTGCTAATCCAGAGAAGTTTAAAACTTCTGGTGTCAAACAATCATCTTCAAAGCCTGCTACCAAAAAGAAGCAAAAGGAGACCATTAAAATAGATTTCAAGATGGTATTGCTTGAAGGCAACACCATTGTACAAGGAGATTTTGTGGTTGAAGAAAAACCTCTGCTCACACAATTCAGGGATCCTTCTACATTTGCTTACCAGCTACAACAAACCATAACTAACAAGAAACACACTAAGGTAATTACTGAACATCATCTCCCTACTTTTAATATACCTGATGTTCTGAACACTGAAGAAAGAAGGGAATTCCACCTAAGGGTCACTAAAATAGAAGATATTCCACAATCAGGATCAAACTAGGAGACTAGCATGGTCCCCTATACTTTGGACTTTGACCAATCTAAAGTGAACATAGTGAAATGGTCATTCACTGATTCAAACTCAGTGATGGTGACAAGAAGAGATCGTTCAAGTAAGGCCTTCAAATCCATAGATGAACTGGAGAATCTATCTACAAAAGACCTGCTCACCATCCAGTATCTTGAACCTCAACAAGGATCTCTTACTAAACAACAAGTGCATCAACTCAAGACTTCCATGATCAGAGAAATTTGAAAGATTCTTGATAGCAGAAAGAAAGAATAAAGGATTAGATAAGGTTTTGGCTTCATCAATCTAGGGGGAGATTGTAAGGACAAAAAGGATTGACGAAACCACTTTTGGAAACCTTAGTCTAATTCATGTTTCTGCAAATAATTCTAAGTATAGAAACTGCTGAAGAAGAAGACTGAAAGTGCTGAAGAAGAATATATCAAGTGCTGAAGAGTAATGATCAGAAGTTCTGAAGACCAACCAGACAAGTTACTGAAGAACTAGTGAAGACAAACTACTCATCAGTAGTTTGTCACTCATCAGATGTTTGATAGAAGCTTCCCACCGCCATTATATTTCAGTAGTTTAGTATTATATATTACTTTATTACTTTTGTTAAAGTCTTTGTACAAGTACCAATGCTACAGCCTGTTGTAGTATTTCGTATTATTGTATTGCTTCAAACACTTCTCTTATTCGTCTATAAATAGATGGGTTCATCCCACTATTTTAGATATTCCTTTGTAGTTATAATTTCCATATAACTGAGAATCATTTTGAAGCATTTACTGTTTTATTCATTAACTGATTTAGATTCTCATTTACTGCTTTAGTTCATAACTCAAGGGGTAATAATAACTCCTGTTTAAAGTGAAACTTTAACTTGAACACTTAACTTTTAATCCGCTATGCAACTTACTTTGATAGTTCATATAAACAAGTGTTCATGATAAGAACCTGTTAATATACAAGAAACTGATCCAACAGTGACCACTTGATCTAGGAAAATCTAGGAAAATCTCGTTAATATTTTGGGAAGAAACATATATATCGTCTTGGTGGCGACACCCCTTTTAAACCAAAACTTAGAAAAAAAGACAAAGGGTCATGTAGTAAATACATGTTATTGTTTGATATATAATAATAACTAGAGTTTGAAGTTACCCGCGCTTCGCCGCAGGGTTGACAGTTATATAATAATCAAGGCCAATAATTTACCTAAAATAAGACTCGCTTGACTAAAGTTAAACGTTTGTGAGTCAGATTTTGATTGCAATCTTTAAATCAGATGAGGACTCTGAGTGGATCAAAAGAGTTTTGATAAAGAAATGTCATTATGATATCCATATAGGAAATCACACTCAAATAGTTGGCACTTTATAGATAAGGATGTTTTTAGATAAAGTATGTAGATATTCAAAATCAACTTGGATTTTGAAATGCATTTAAGAGTCTTAGATTTGATGAGATCAAATGGAAATTACTTTGTTATGGTTGTGAAGGCTAGTGGGAGATGGATGTCTTCCAAAAGTGTATATGGTGATATACAAAAGGACTACGGTAAGAGTATGTGGTGACATACTTCTTAGTTATATAGTATAATCAAGAGACATATGGGATAAATGTCATTTAAGTTCATCGAGTTATAATAGTGTCTATGAGATGTGGTATCTAATGAGATTCCAAATCTGACTATAACTGTAAGTATGTTTCATATAATAGAGAATCTTTTTAAGAGATTCAAAAACAGTTAACTACACCACATCAACATCTGAAAAGATGTAAGTTCTACAGGAAGCTTTAGGCAACTAAGGGCCTAGGGCAGACTGGGTGAAATGGTGTCATCTAGCATGCTTATCAAAGTAACATTTGATTATCAGATATGAAGCATGAGAAAGATTCTCATTGACTTCAGCTAACATGACATGGTCGAAATGCCATAAGATGATTGCACCCAAAGGTAGCAAGAGTTGCATTCAGTCAAATTATAGACATGATTTCATAATTACCAGGATAGTATACTAATCCAAATCGATAATAATGATAATGGTGCAATATGCATACGCTAGAAGTGGGATCCTAATGGGGCGTGTCACTTTGAGAAGGGTAATAAGATTTTGTACCCATGAGGCACTTCGTGTTTATAAGGTCCAACGACACATACACATACCTATGCGATGAACGTATATGAAAATGGAAGGTGGGTTTTATTCATTCATTCACCAAGGATATTTAATGTCTGATAAATTATACATACAATAGAGCGGCTAAAATAAACTTAATTGGTTTGCTTTCATCATATCCTCCACAGTCTTACGACTCGCAACCATGATTGATAAAATGGATTTTGATATTCGATTAAAATTTTCCAACCAACGAACCATCTACCCTATCCATGGCGCCCAACTGATATGTAGGTGAACTTGTTTCGGCCTACTATAAAAGGACATAAGCCATACTTTTATTTACCTATCAGAATCAGTCTCACGAAATGGTAAAGGTACATTTTTCACTGCTCTAAACTTGCCAACATTGTTCAAGTGCTCATTTTCCAGCCTGCGTTAATCACGTTTACAAAACAAAACATGGATAAATAAGAGAAAACAAAACATATAACAATATATATTTATGTGTGTGTTTATTCACCTATAGTAGTTCCAATGGCCACGACGTATCACTTCTAGCGATGCAAGGGAAAATTCAAGCAATCGAGATTCAAACAATCCAACTTTGAATTGTAGGATCGTCTCCAACCAAGCTACCCTCAAAACAAAATTCAAGGCCTGCATATTATGATTTTGGCATTTCTAGTTAGCAAGATTTTGATGATGATTAAAACATGATGGTGGGTGATATTTAATCAACTTACAATGGCCATGTAGTAGAAACCTTTTTTCTTTAACACAAGTTCATCTCTAAGCCATAGGTTTTTGGATTTAGAATCCACGAGTCCCCAATCCTTAACGAAGTCCCAATATAGTTGATATATGGTGGCAACTAATGAAGTCACCAAAACAATGATCAACCATAGATGTGTTTCTTGTTGTGCATACGTTAATCTTGCCCCAGCTGCAACCATGGCTGACACATACTTCCCTAAGTTAGCCAAGTGATTGACATCACCCTCGTCGAACCATCTCCTTGCACACTACATATGTATGTGTATTGATTAATTCATCATCATGACAACCTTGCAAGAGGTATAAGAACTAAATCGCAAGTCTTTAGTTACCTGCATAGCACGCCAATAATATGGGGCAAAGGAGATTAAATAAGCAAGCTCCCGATATAACTTCCCCGACTTACAAGTCTGATATTCATGTGTCTTAAAGCTCCCTGCCAGGAAATAACATGCTGTCGATTCCATGTGCCTCAAGAGTGGGATCTAAAACACCAACAAAAGATAGTAAATAAACATGTAAGACGAGGGTATGGCCAAACAATGAAAAACAATAACTCTGCAATAATTTATCAACCCATGAACCAAATCATCTATATATACAGTATACCTGGCTAGTAAGTTGATCAGCCATGAAGAAATCTACCATAAGAACCTGTGAGTTGATGACACATGATATATGCAATTTATATTAATACTTTTGATGATATATTATATATAGGTAAATTGATATTCAGATAATTTTGGCGTTAGTACCTTGTACAAAGGAGAACATACTATGTTACGTATGACTCTAAGGAAGCAATATCGAGTTGAGCGATAGAACATGTTTAATGGACATACAAGTAACCCAATGAATATCTGAAAATAGGATTAAAATGAGATTGATGACTTACCAGTACTAAACTCTATGAAAAAGTACACGATGATCATATTAAGGAAGGATATATATAATATAACTTGGATTTTTCAAGACGTACGTACAGGTGAAAAATGAGACCAGATAGAGTAATATTTAAACTTACGAGAAGGAGAATGCCTGGAATTGTGTCAACTTGGGATGGAGAAAATCCTTTAGAAACCAGGATAAGATGTAAGACCAATGCAGATACCACAGCAGTCATCATGCAGGTGCCTATGAGAAATGCATCTCTATACTTAAGTGCCGTAGTAGCTTGAAATTCAAATATGAAATTGTAGTTAATCCTTGTAGCCTTCCATAAGAATAGATTGCACCCATACATGAATAAGTGCAAGCTAAGCAATGCAACAATGCTGCATTAATTTTATACATATATAAAAATAATCAATAAGACGTACATTTTTAATTTCAATTTAATATATATATTGGAAAAATTAATATATAAAGCTATATATAAATACAATACCTAAAGACAGGGTAGACGGTTTCCACATAATCGTTTTCTGTACCAGGGGAGAACATGCCACTAATATGTGCCAATATGGCATATACAGCAAACAAGGTTATAAAACTACCTGTAAACAACCCTGTCGTTGCAACCATATATATACATATAGAAGTTAATTATGGTACGTTGTTAATATATTCTAGGATTAATTCATGTTAAGGGGTAGAACGTAGTTTGATTAGAATTTATACCAACAAAAAATGTGACCATGTGAGAGTCTTTTTGCTGTCGAGGTCTTAGAAACTTCATGGCTTTTTTCCAGTCATCCTTAGCAAAGTGTGTAGTGAAAGATGATTCCACTTCGTCCATTAATTTTACCACCTATTTCACCATCATTTAATAATATATCATCAACACTAACCACTTAATTAACTATTGATCTCAAAACACTCATTTTTATATCGCGAGCTTGTAATAAAGAAATATTTTGGTGATAAAAATAAATGTAAAAGTGGTGATAATGTGGGAATGAATGATCTTTGTAGAAAAATGTATCACTGGATTAAGAAATGAACATGAGTGTTTTGAAACATCAGTTGAAATATGATATGAGAGCTAACCACGTGACACCTTTGTGTGTGTTCGTTGCCCTAGCGTTAGGATGCTGTTATAATTATACTTGTTTAGAATCATAAACGTATGAAAACATGCATGTTAAAATGAAAAGGAAAAGCATTAGTTAGCTAGTGGTACCTTAATAGGAAAAGCAAAATAGTGCATCAACATATAATTAATTAGACCCACTGGGCATGTAAGTGGCCTCCCTAATTACTTGTCTTGAAATCAATTAGTTTATTGTTTTATGTTCATTTAAAGTTAGATCGATCTGACGTCTTAATTTAATTATCCAGTAAAACCTTATTATATATTTATGCATTGGTTAGAAATAACAAGAGAGAGCTGGATTATATATATGACTTTAATTAATTAGTTGGATGTACACACCTTATCGGAACTTATGAAATGAGATCTTTTCACAGCTTTGAGGTAATTTGCCGATGACTGGTTAGACACCTATCAGATATTAAAAAAAAAAAAACGGGTGATTTAAATCATCAATATTGCAAATATATCAATCAATATGGCTAAAAAACATACACACAACTTAGCAATTAATATATATAATTACCTTGTCAAATTTCTTCAATATTTTCACAAATGCTACCATATTTAACGAGCTGCAATTAGCCAATATATATTAGCACGTACCATATAATTAGCTAGCTAGGTATTAGTTAATTAGGGAAGGATTTTATATATGTAGGTACCTACCTATAAGTCTTTAGTAGGCCAAGACCTCTATAGAGTTCAACAAAAGCCCCTCTAATCATTTTCTCAGCATACTGAAGTTTCTTGCGATTGACGTATTGGCCGTGTTTCTTAGGGTTGTTAACTAGATCTTCAAAGAGCATAGATGTAACTGCTGTTATGGTTCGTGTAGGCGTCGTTGCTGGAATATTGATCCTCATCGACATTTTAGGCTTTCCGTCTTTCGTCTTTCCTTTTGTGGCCGTGCCAACAAAGTTGATTCCGTTCTTTTCTAGAGCCGATATCACGTCATCCGTCTGCGCCTCTCCATCCCTTTCATCGAACTCACATGCACTTTCTGCATTTATTTTTACTTTATTGATAATATTTATACAAGCATCGTCTTATAAACGGTTCAAAAATGCCCATTCCTTCCCTTGCCTTTATAAGCATTTTCATATTCACTACTACTTTTGTCTTGAGGAATTGGATTTTAATAATTTAAACTTTGCCTTGTTGCCGACAAAAATCTATATTTAAGAATTCTCCACAACAGTTACAACTTTCAAACAATTTTCCTATAACGATCTTCTTAACTTTCAAACTCTTTCAATTTTGAAAATGGGCTAGTTCTAAGTTAATGAAAACTCATTGGAGAAAAATACTTTAAGAATTGAGATTGTTGTAGAAAATTTATTAAATACAGATAGATTATTGATTGTCAACGAGGAAAGTTTGGATTATTAAAATCCAACTCCCTTTTTACTTTATACATCACAAAGCTTTATAAGACCATAGTCCGTACTACTTTTACGGTTCATGTATTTGACATGTTTATTAATTTTGTAAATTAGTATTTTACATGTTAAAAATAATGACTTTGTAGTATTTTAAAAATTAAAAGTAGAACAATTTTGTATTTATGACGTATTTATTCGAATTTGAGTTTTAGATATGAATCGAACAATTAAGTTGAATCTTAATCAAATACGAATCCAATACAAATTTAGGTAAATTTTTTTTTGAAAATTTCAATTCTGCTAATTTAAAAATTTATATTCAATTCGTTAAACATTCCTAACATGATTAACCATTTTACACATCTTGGTAGCAGTATCAACATCGACAATAAAACAAAAGGTAAATTAAGGTATTTACCGGAGTCAGAGGTCCGACCACTAGATGAGTAAGAGCGTAGGAAAGCGGAGGAAGCGGTGGAGTTAAAGCTGTTTGATCGTCTCCGGCAATCAACAAGTTGCTGGAGGTCCAACAGAATCTGGAGCTGCTTCTTCAACATGTCTCCTCTCTCAAGGAATTCGCTCTCCTTATTCATGTAAAACTGGTTCACCTTATCCACCTCCTCATCCAATTTCTCAAAGAACTCCTTCACCTAATTAATTTTAATTAATACAAAAAAAAAAAAAAACATTTAATTTAACGACGTCAACAATATGCATAATGTATTATATTAACTATATTAATAAACACAAACTGTACGTACCTCATCTTCCTCCGAGTACAAATGATCAACAAGTTCGATCTCATCATCTTCCCCTAACTCCTCACCTTGCACTTCCGAATTTGTATTTCTCACCTTCCATAACATGACACTAATTTAAGTTTTTTTAATCTTAATTAACACCATAGTAAATATAATATAGATTGTAAATATATTTTGTGTATCATTATATATCTTCCATCTCGATTCATTATCAAATATATATATAAAATACATTGTGTTCCTATAATTATGAAAGAGATCATGATACACAAAATATATTTACAATTAGGGGTGAGCAATAAACGGTTTCGAACCGCGAAAACCGTGAAACCGACTCGGAACCGCTAGAACCGAACCGAATTAATGTTATAGGTTCCGGTTCCGGTTCTCATATTTTGGCATATTCGGTTCCCGGTTCGGTTCCGGTTAGAACCGACGGGTCCGGTTAAGAACCGTTAGAACCGTTTTGAATTAAATTAAATATTTAAATATTCTATTATTAGTTTGAAATAAAATGTGTTGTTTCCTTCTTTATAGTTCTTAACACTTTTAAATTGTTTTACTTGGTAGGAATGTAGAGTATTGCCTTATGTGATGGTCAGTAGTCCGCACAGCTTGTTCTGACCCGTTTAATCTGTATAAAAAGAATGATCTGATCCGAACAAAACATATTTTGATACGTAAACTGCTATACTTTTAGCAACCATGTTTAACACAAAATGTTGATAATTTTTTTAAGAAAAATCAATGTTTTTGTTTATTTTTTATTTAATTGTTAATGTTAATTTTAGGATTTTATTGACAACCGGTTCCGGTCTAGAACCGTTTCATGAGAACCGTTTCACCCGGTTCTGGAACCGAACCGTTTAGTAATTATCGGTTCCGGTTCCGGTTCTCATATTTTAGAATAAACGGTTCGCGGTTCGGTCCGGTTCGGTTCGGTTCGGTCCGGTTCTGAACCGTTGCACAGCCCTATTTACAATCTATATTAGATTTATTATGCTACAAATTATACACAAAATATATTTATATATATGGCAACAAATTATATTTTGTGATTGTGATACTTTGTGTTATCTTTTGAGTCATGTTGGGATCGTGAAAGAAGCGTTTTCATTAGCTTTTTAGGTCTTCAAAATAGACAACTTATGCTTGCCAGCTCAGCCCTTTGTATTAATTGCTACGTATAACCTACACCTTTTAATTTTATAAATATAGACTAAGTACGTATTTAATTATATATATATATATATATTGAATTAAGAAATATATCATCTATCTAATATATAATGGAAGATGAATATGATTAAACTGAAGATGTGGTTTCATGCGTAACGTAACAAAACCAAAAGCCGAGTCAATGCAATATATACAGTACACATCTGTTTTCATGGCACAGAAGAAAAAATAAATCATATATGGATGATGACACGAAATCCATGACTAGGAAATGCACAAAAGTAAAATCTTGTCAGACTTTAACAGTAGAGATACGCACATGTTTGCTTAATTAAGTATATTCATTGAATAAAAAAAGTAAAGTAATTAACTTGTAATTAAAGCTAGGTGGAAAACAAACAAAAGGTGATGAAAAAGCAGCTGCAGGTAGGTACGTACCTGAAGCATCTGATCAGGTGGGTCGTTATTACATGAAGAGAGACGACTGATGAAAGAACGAACGGGATCGAATATGGAAAGACCATAATCATGGTTAGAGTTAAGGGTTGGGGAAAGGTGAGATATTCTGGAGAGTTTCACCTTCTTAACATGTTTCTTGAGCAGCCAGTAGTTGACAAATGCATCTTTCCATTCAGGTATCAGTTGGGCTTCAAGCTCCTTTGAGAACTTCACCATTCTAATTTATCCTATATATAATGTCGATGGATTTTATTATTCAATGTCTCTCTTGGTGTCTGAAAGAGAGAGAGAGAGAGAGATTGATGGTAGTGTCTGGGGGATGAGAGAAGAGAGGTGCCTAAAGATATATATATATATAGTCTGAGAAAGAGACAATTGTGTATAGTAGAGGCCCTTATGGGCCGATTAGGGTTTTAACGCACTGTATCAACTCACCTCTACGGGCCGTAGAGATAACTCTCATTAATTACACTGACACCCTCTACGGCCTGTAGAAGGTTGTGCAAACCTCTTTTCTAATACCAAAGAGAGAAAAAAAAAAAAAAAAAAAAAAGGTGGATGATGAGGTAGATCAAATGTATGAGTTCCTTTTAATCTTCACTGTACTTTGCCATCGGTTTATGTTTATTATTCAATTCATTACATGCATTTTCACTACCACCTTATGCTACATGTGTTCCATTAACTTTCCGTGTTTTCTTTTAGTTTCTTAATAATCTAACTAATTTTTTTTAAAGGCAATAATCTAACTAATTGATGGCTTTCAATCATGAATTTAGTTTTACAACGTGATTCTTAATTAATTCTTAACCGCTAAGCACAATATGTTTGTAGGGTATAACTAATTCCAATCCGACAAACGAAAAACAATGAGAGATGAATATAAGCTAAACAGGTTTTAAAAAGATAAATATATTAAGTATCAATTAAAGTTTTATTATATATTGTTTCTTTTGTCCATATTTTTTTATAAACGTTAGTATGGTGATGAATTTGGAAGACAATGAAAGAACGACATTGATGATATTGAAAGGGTGGTGATATTAAAACCCCCACTTCTATCCCCCCTCCCCCCAAAGCGCATCGTTTTGGTCAAAGCGAGGCGCTTTGGTTACTTTTTTAATTATCTCGGTCCGAGGTAAGTCATTCTGATTTGACCCCAGGTGCCTCGCTAGGCCTAAGCGAGGCGCTTGGAATCCAGATTTTATTTTTGTGATAAATTTTGTGTTTTGGTGGTTTGAATTGGTTTTTTATTTTATTTTTTTAAATTTTTTTAATATAATTATTGTAAAAAAAAATTATAAAAAATAAAAAACAAAATAATAACCACCAACTTTTATCGACATTGCTCCAACTCAACTTAACAAGACATTTAACCCGAAGACACTTTCCATCCAACACAGGGTTCACTTAAAGTGGTGTGGTCTACCTTTTTGTTTATGATCTAACACCAAATCTCATTATCTGTCAACGATGAAGGCAACCTGAAAATAACCGGATGGTTGGTAGCTATAGGTAAGAACATTGTGGATGAGGATTGTTTATCTTCCCATTGATTTCAAGTATGTTGCCTTCATTGTTGACAGATATCTCTCTGACAACAACTGAAGGCAACCTGCAACTAGGTGATGGTCATACCGACGTGAGGGTAGTCCATTGGTATTAATGGCAAAGTGATTTGTAAGGGAAGAAGAAGAGAATGTTATATATGTTTACCTTCCCATGGAAACTCTGAAGACCTTAACGGAGGTTTGCCAGAGGGTCATTGGTCTTCAGAGTTTCCAACCCCTAATACACATTCATCAAAGGATATTCATGTGAGAATGCATAATATAAAATTCTTTTGACAAACGTCTGCATGATATCCAACTGCTGGAATTGTTTACCTTCCCATTGATTTCATGTATGTTTACCTTCCCATGGAAACTCTGAAGACATTTACGGAGGTTTGCCAGAGGGTCATTGGTCTTCAGAGTTTCCAACCCCTAATACATTCATCAAAGGATATTCATGTGAGAATGATTTCGTACAAGATTCCTATGCAAGCAAGTCAAATTCAGTTGTTGGACCAACTTGAGATATGAGTTTGATTAGCTTGAATCTCTATGATCCATGGTATCCACTAACCGTAGCGATTATCACGTGTCATGGATCCTTTGAAAGTGGATACCATGGATCAGAGAGATTTAAGCTAATCAAACTCATATATCAAGCCGGTGCAAGTTATGAAATGACACATGCAAAATGTAATGTCATGCACAATGTGTACTCACAGTGACATCGAACACTTTATATGAGTAAAACAATCGCTTTACAATGCCGAAAACGACTATCGTCACTCTGTATGGGTGGCTTCTTAGCGCCGATCCTACTGTCTATTTCTTTCCACAACCATTGCTCCAACATAACTTATTAGTTTCAGGTTTATAACAATCTCACTCTCTCTCCCTTCGTTCTTCTCTAACCTAGTATCTTCTTCCCGAACTTCAACACCATGAACCCTAATCTTCTAACCTTCATAACTTACTCAAATATTAACTATGGTGATTCATAAGCTGGGATTATGAGAAACAAGTGTGAGGGTTTACCTGAATAAGGACTTGTGCTATTTCTGCAGGAAAATGGTACAATCGGATGATTAACCATGTGGACTTACCTGAAGAAGGACTTGTGCTATTTCTTTTCAAACCCTTCCATCTTATGGAAGTTGCTAAAATAGTTATAAAAATGTATTTGTGAATAATACATTCATCAAAAAGACCATCTCTTTGTCAGTCACCCTCATAGGAAAATCAAATCTCACATTTATGCGTAGATCAAGGAGATTGATGAAGATATTCATCAAGACCCTTACAGAGGGTCACTATTCATATACCATTGTTGTTGGATGTTCATGTGAGAATGCATAGTACAACATTAAAGAAGGACTTGTGCTATTTCTTTTCAAACCCATCCATCGTATACCTAACACACTACAATTATTCACAATTTTATACATACAATACACCTTCATCGTTGACCGTACTGTTCTTCTTGATCTTGATCTTCACACTTGCTTTTGACAAACGTCTGGTTGACCTGAAGTTCCTTTGCAACCAGGTAGAAAGTAACTAGGTTGCAAATATAAAAATCCATCACATCACGATTTGCATCCCGGCAGAGTTCGTTGTACTGGCTGTCAAGAGAAATCGCGTGATGATAGTCGTTTTCGGCGTCGTAAAGCGATCGTTACTGTAATGATCAGAAACATTCCAAATAACTGTAATGATCGCTACGGTTGCCTTCATCGTTGACCGATATCTCTCCGATAACAACCCTTGTTTGATTATACTCTTTATGTATGAATAGTGACCCTCTGCAAACCTACCTCTGTTTTGAATTTGTTGCTTCCATAGAGAAGTTATCAATCTCACTGTAATGATCAGGAACATTCCAAATAGCTGTATAATTTCAGCTTTTGTTTAACTATTTTAGCAACTTCCATAGAGAAGTTATCAATCTCACTGTCCAACTGAATTCATCTTCCTTGTCTTAAAACCCTTGACATCGCAGTGTGATTATACTCGTGTTCAGCCTTTATCAGGTTGCCTTCATCGTTGACCGATACCTTTCCGATAACAACTGAATTCATCTTCCTTGTCTTAAAACCCTTGACATCGCTGTTTGATTATACTCGTGTTCAGCCTTTATCAGGTTGCCTTTATCGTTGACCGATATCTCTCCGATAACAACCCTTGTTTGATTATACTCTTTATGTATGAATAGTGACCCTCTGACAAATCGCGTAATGATAGTCGTTTTTGGCGTCGTAAAGCGATCGTTACTGTAATGATCAGAAACATTCCAAATAACTGTAATGATCGCTACGGTTAGTGGATACCATGGATCAGAGAGATTCAAGCTAATCAAACTCAGGGCAACCCTTGTTTGATTATACTCGTGTAAAACCTTTATCAGGTTCTTTTAGCCACAGGTACAGAAAGGTTATAAATGTTCATGTTATTTTAGGTTGCCTTCATCGTTGACCGATATCTCTCCGATAACAACTGAATTTTACTTGCTTGCCTGAAAAGTTGTACCGGTTATAGAGAGAAATCAACAGTCGGATCGACTGTTGATTGGTATATAGAGAGCAAACCGACGATCATTCAAAATTTAAAGTTACCGCTAACCTCTGCGCCATTATCGACTATAGTAAACCGACGATCTTCCTCCACGGCACTCCTAATGGGCCTCTCTTTATTTCACGGTACGATTTGTGTTTTTGTTGCTTTTTAAATAATAAGTTTTGTGTTTATCAAACCCTAACGTCTGAGCAATGATTTATTATTATTAACTTATTTATTGTTATTTTATTTCTGTTTTGAGGGTGTAATGATGATGATGGTTATGATTTGTCAAACGATTTTTGAAAAGTATCAACATTAGGAAATTAGTAACCAATTACGAAACGCGTCAAAGAGAGACCGGAAGTCCAGCATGTCGATTAGACATGCAAAAATCGTGTTTCGAAAAAATATGGGTATCGAATGTATAGTCAGAGCACCAAGTAGAATGATTCATGAAAGTTGAACAAACTTGGATGTTTCAACTAAAACATACAAACGAGCAATAAACGACTCGTAACGCCTCAAACGAATTTTGTTGTATTGGGAACAACTAAAAACAATTTAAAATGAATTAAAATTAATTTTTAATCAATAACAACTATTTAAAATGAATTAAAACAAGTTAAATTTTTTTAAAAAAAAGGGCCAAAGCGCCTAGCTTTGGCCCTGCTGGTCTTGATTATACATTCGATAATAATAATAATGTAATATAGTCATGGTTAATGCTCAAAGAAGTCAACCTTTGTTGACTCCTAGGAGTCTTGAAGACGAAATGAATTTTACAAGATACTTGAAACAATGTATGGATATGGAGATGATTTCGTACAAGATTCCAATGCAAGCAAGTCAAATTTAGTTGTTGGACCAACTTGAGATATGAGTTTGATTAGCTTGAATCTCTCTAATCCATGGTATCCACTAACCGTAGCGATTAGCGCGTGTCATGGATCCTTTGAAAGTGGATACCATGGATCAGAGAGATTTAAGCTAATCAAACTCATATCTCAAGCCGGTACAAGTTATGTTAGTGATATCTGTCATCTTCTTCTTCTTCAACCGGATGGTTGGTAGCTCTAAGCAAGAACATTGTGGATGATGATGATGATAATAACTTCTCTTCAGCTATTAGCTCACTTAAATCAGGAGTTATGGCTCAGTTCAAAAGCAGCTTTGTTGCTGCCTCATCAAATTCTCAAAACCAGGCTTTAATCAACAGTAACAAGAAAATGGTTTTTCCTGGTTTTGTTTCTGGCGGTTCCATAGGTGGAGATGTACGAACTCCCTCTGCTACCAGTTCTCAAAGCTTGGCTCCCATGCCAGCTCGTTGGTAGCTCTAGGTAAGAACATTGTGGATGATGATGATAATAACTTCTCTTTAGATTCTAATTGCACCGGTGGAATTGGAATTGGAATTAATGTTAGGAATTGGAGTGGACAAACCGAGGCCTAAGGTGAATCCGTTTGGTGATGGTAAACCTAGAGAGGTTTTGCTTCAGGAGAAAGGTGTGGATTATCGAAATTGAATACTTTGAGATGACACACGAAGCTATAGACTTCAAGCGGATCCCTTGATCATTAACTTATTTAATTAAATTTAACGCGCATACCGCATTCGACTATACGGGGTTTTTTATTTTTTCCAAAAGTAGAAAAAACTATAAAAACATTTAACAACTAACAAAAATATTGTATAACAAAAGAATAAAGTGTTTCTCTCTGTTACCAAGCATGTCAAGAAATGATAATTTTCAAATATTGCAGATCAAGGTCTGCGTTAGTACTTAACTGAATATATTTGTTAAAATCTTTGACTATACGTGGTTGATGATGTCAAGTTTAAGACGTTGGCTCATTTGGAAATGGAAAACGCCTATATAGACGTTTGATTAGAGTTAAGACCTTTGTTTGTGGTTGATAATGTAAAGTTTAAGTCGTTGATTCATTTGGAAATCGAAAACGCCTATATAGACGTTTCATTAGAGTTAAGACATTTGTTTTTTATTTTATTTTAACTTTTTAAAATAATTATATTAAAAAAATTAAAAAAAAAAATAACAAACCAATTCAAAACACCAAAAATACCCAAAATTAAAACTCTGATCCAAAGCGCCTCGCTTTGGCCTAAGCTAGGTGCTTTGGATCAGCTTTTTCTGCCCCCTGCCACCTCGTACGATTTGACCCCAGGCGTCTCGCTTTGGCCTAAGCGAGGCGCTTTGGGGGGGGGGGGGGGTGAATAGCCGGGGCCTATTGAAATGCGAAGTTGACATTGTTAAAAAGTGAATCTTTTAAGATCAGAACGTTGTCATCATTAGGGATGGAAATGGGTCGGGTTTGGGATGGGTTTAGGTAATCCCAACCCCATACCCGATTAGGTATGCTTGTCCCAAACCCGGCCCATAACCCGTCGGGTTTGTGTCGGGTAATTACCCATCGGGTATACCCGCGGTTTTCGGGTAAACCTATTAATTTTTAAAACTTACTCATTGAGTATATCCGACCAAAAATCCGACTGACATCTATTAGGTAACTATTTACCAATTACATTTACCATTATTAAATATATATGTAAATGATTACAATGTATAAATATAAAATACTTAAATCATAAAAAAAACAATCAAAGACATAGATAACAAATAGTATACACTAACTTTTTGGTAATTTTAGCACAAGATGACAATGTAGATGGACAATTAGATATATTATGCATACATATTTAAAAAGATATATTAGAAATTATATTGGGTATCTAATCGGGTAAACGGGTATACTTTATCGGGTAATCGGGTCGGGTAAACGGGTATATCATCAAATCCCAAACCCGTCCCAAACCCGCGAAAAATATAAGAATCCCATACCCGGACCCATACCCGATTACCCGACCCCAAACCAGTCCCAAATGTGTCGGGTTTCGGGTTTACCCATCGGGTTCTGGTTTGATTGCCATCCCTAGTCATCATTTCCTTATTTGGGAGGCTTGACAGCAAGAAGACTTTGTAGCAGCGATTTGCAATTATATAGCCGTCAAGGCTCATTTCCTTTATTATCATTCTAGTAAAAAGTTTATATAATGTACTCTTGTATTTGCCAAAATCATCAATAACAATTAGCCTTCTTCTTTGATTTCGAATATGGTATTAGAGTAGTTAGGGGTGTTCAAAAAATCCAAAATCCGAAAAAATCCGAAATCCGATCCGATATCCGAACCGAAAAAAACCTATCCGAATTCTTATTCGGATATTCGGATGGATCCGAATCCGAATTACTTATTCGGATTTCGAATCGGATTCGGATTTCACAATTAAATTATTCGGGTTATTCAGATAACTGAATAACCCAAATAAGCTTCAATTGAGTTTTAGTAAGGGAATGACCAATTGTTTGAAACTTAGTTCAACTCATGAGGCATGAGGCCAATACTAAACCATAATTCTTCAACATAGTCCATCCATATGGACTAGTTGGTGTCACGTTTCGTGATGCTTGATTTTATGCTCAATACTACATTTTAAAGTTTGATTTTGTGTTTAAATTTACGTTTTGAAGACTGTATTTTGAAGTTTGAACATTGTATTTGTGTTTAAGACTAATCTCTATTTTCGTTTTTGTATGTTTATTGAATTCAAATTAATAAAAAATTTGGAACCATAAATTAGGAAAAATAAAAAAAATTGAAAAATTGTTGTTTGGTTTAATTTGGATTATTCGGATATCCGTTCGGATTGTTCGGATTAATCCGAATCCGATCCGAATTCAATTCGGATCGGATTCGGATAGGCTCCTGAAATTTCAAAATTCGAATAATCCGATCCGAATAATCCGAATAACCCGTTATCCGATCCAATGAACACCCCTAAGAGTAGTGCTAATCCTACTCATCATTTACCTATTCAGCCGATCACATATTATTAGGCATCCCAAGACATATGCCTCCAATCCCTTATTCTAGTCAACACATTCAATCCTCCAATCTCTCATTCTGGTCAATAGATTCAAAGACCTTTATGTAATTTTCATTTATGTCATAGGAGGATTTCTCTCCTATTACTTGTAACATTTCTTGTATATCAACCCTTGTAATATCTCAATACAAATCATCAAAGTAGTTACACTTTCATGGTATCAAGCTTTGATCCATTGAATCCTAAAGTTCCCTTGCACTTCTTGCTCCTTTTTTCTTCTTCGATTCTTGCCCACCCGCCCACCTTACTGTTCTCGTAACACCTCTCCATGTCTTACTCAACCGAATTATCCACAATCCCTCTCCACTCCCTTAGCCATCTTATTAACATCAAACTCAATTAAACTAATTACCTTACTTGGGAAAAGCAAATCACTCCGGTTCTATCGTACCTAAACCTACCCGGCCACGTTGATGGTTCGAAAATCTGTCCACCCGAAACCATCATCTCAAACAATCAAACCATCCCAAATCCTGCCTTCACCGAATGGAAAGCGGCCGATCAAAAAGTGCTCCTCCTCATAAACTCTACTCTAACCGAGGATGCCATGGCCGAAACCATAGGTTATACCACCGCCTTATCAGTATGGAAAGCGTTAGCAAATGCTTATAGCCATTGCTCAATTGAGCGCATTCACAATCTTAAGGATTCCCTTCGAAATCTCCAAAAAGGAAACGAATCGGTTGCTGAATATGGTCGAAAATTCAAACTCATATCCGACCAACTTGCTTCAATTGGTCACCAAATTAGTGATGAAGATAAGCGCCACTGGTTTCTTTGTGGATTAGGCACTTCTTTTGAAAATTTCTCCACTTCTCAATGCACCATATATCCCACACCTCCTTTTCGTGATCTCCTTGCGAATGCGGAAAATCAAGAACTCTTTGTCCAAAAACTTCACGGGATAACACCCGCTGAAGCTGCCTTTTACTCCAAACAACATCGGCCCTCTTCGTCTTTCCATGGACAAGGTCGTTTGAACTCCTCAAGGGGTCATGTAAATTCCTACAACAAACGTCCTCCCACTTGTCAACTTTGTCGCATAGAAGGCCACTATGCTAGTACTTGTCCCACTCTAGCCTCTTATGCGCAAAATCTCTAACTCTAGATGCAAATCTAGCTCAAACTTTTAATGTGTAATGCAATCTTGTTTACGAAAATTCGGATTGGATGGCCGATTCAGGTGCAACAACACATATGCTAAAAAGTATCCTTGATCTAAAGGTTTCTAAACGTCACAAGGGTATCATGCATGTTACCTTTGGTAATGGGCAATCATTACCCATTACTCACATTGGGAATACGTCTTTAAATAATTCTATACCTTTACAAAATGTTCTTGTTGTTCCCAACCTTACAAAAAATCTTCTATCCATTAGTAGGCTTATAAATGATTCTCCCGTCGACGTTTTATTTTCTAACAATTTTTTTTCATATTCAAGACCGAAAAACGGGGGAAGTTCTTGCTAGAGGCATTTGCGAAAATGGCCTCTATCTCCTTACCCAAAGTCACAAGTCTCTTGTTGCCGCACTTTCCGGTTCTCAACTTTGTGCTTCATTCAATAAATGGCATAGTCGCTAGGACATGCTTCCTTTGAAACTATATCTACTTTGAATAAACTTGGTCATGTTTTTGTTACATCTTTATTACCCAAACCGGGTTTATGCAATTCTTGTGAGTTATCTAAAGCCAAACATCTACCATTTATTGAAAACAACAAACGTGCTCAACAAGTTTTAGACTTAATTCATTATGACCTTTGGGGACCCGCACCTGTTTCCTCAATCGATGGATATTTATATTATGTGATATTTGTAGATGACTATTCTTGATTCACATGGTTTTATCGTCTAAAGGCAAAATCCGATTTCTACAATGTTCTCACCATTTTTCTAAACTTTGTACAAAATTAATTTTCAACAAGTGTCAAAGTTTTTCAAAGTGATGGTGGAACCGAGTTTACAAATAATCGAGTTCAAACTTGTTTTCAAGAACACGACATACATCATCGCTTATCTTGTCTTTATACACCAGAACAAAATGGTCAGGCCGAACGTAAACACTGTCACATCACAGAAACCGGTTTAGCAATGATGTTTAATGCACATGCACCACCAAAATTATGTCTTGACGCTTTCACTTTCGCGACTTACATCATAAATCGCCTTCTAATAAAGCTTCTTGAAAACAAGACACCATTTGAACTTATTTTTAAACAACCTCCATCATACTCCAACCTTCGCATTTTTGGGTGTCTTGTATATCCATATCTTCGTGACTATACCAAAAACAAATTATTACCACTAAGTGCTCCTTGTATTTTTATTGGCAGTGGAGAGGCTTAGTTGGGGCGGGAGGGGGCGGCCAACCCCCCCGAATTTTTGTGCAGAAGTTCCAATTATATAGTATTCGTATAGAAAATTTTGTAAATATAGGGTTCCGACCCCCCGAAACTGGTTTTTGATCCCCCGAAACTAGTGACTTCCGACCCCCCGAACCTTCGGGTCAAGCTTCGCACTGTTTATTGGTTATAGTTCAAGATATAAAGGTTTTAGATGTCCCGATCCTTTAACGGGACGAATCTATACGACCCGACATGCCAAATTTGACGAAGATGTGTTTCCCTTTTTCACCTCCTCCACAAATTCCGACACCACAAATCTTCCTTTCACAAATTTTGAAGATTTTTTACCTACCCCAACATCTCATAACCATCCTAACCCTACTACATCTCCTACTATACCAACACCAATACCCACATGCTCTCAATGTCCTTTTACCCAACCCCATCACACTGACTCCTCACTTTACAGTCCCTCACCCGAACCATCATCCCTAACCTCACCATACACATCAACTGACCACTCACCTCGAAGCCCACCATCGGCCCAATCCTCTACAAATGAAACACCTTCACTCCATACTGACCAAACACCCCCTTCGGCCCAACAGTCCACCTCAGCCCAACAGCCAAACTTGGACCCCACCTCAATCTCGAACCACTCCACTGACTTGGCCCAACCTTCTAGCCCAGCGCAATCCTCTTCTTCAACTCAAACTCAAAGCCCACCAAACTCACCGATTCCAAATACCAACAATCATCCCATGACCACTCGCTCGAAAAACGGTATTTTCAAACCAAAACACTTTGCTAACTTATCTCAATTTTCCACACACCCTCTTTGTCTTTCCCTTTTATCATCCCACGTACCCAAAGGCATAAAAACCGCTTTGAAAGATGCCAAATGGGTTCGTGCAATGAATGAGGAACTCCAAGCCATACATTCCAACAACACATGGCACCTTGTTCCTCGTCCCGCTTCCACTAATATCATCGGCTCTAAATGGATCTATCGGATAAAATACAAGTCCGATGGTTCTATTAACTGCTACAAAGCTCGACTTGTGGCGCAAGGTTTTAATCAAATTCCGGGTCTTGATTGTTCTCATACTTTTAGCCCCGTTGTCAAGTTTCCACAATTCGAGTTGTCCTAAGTCTTGCCACCATTCATCATTGGAACTTACGACAACTCGACGCCAACAATGCTTTTCTAAATGGCAAACTTACAGAAACGGTGTTCATGGAACAACCACCAGGCTTCCAAGATCAAAACCATCAGACTCATGTTTGTAAACTAAATCGTGCTATTTATGGCCTTAAACAAGCTCCACGAGCTTGGTTTCAACAATTAAGTTCATTTTTAATCACTCTTGGTATCACATGCAGTCGAGCCGATCCATCATTATTCATTTTTAACAATAATGGTACTTTAATTTACATCCTTGTCTATGTAGATGACATAATCGTCACGGGTAACAATGAAAACTTTATAAACAACTTTACTCGTCAACTACACAAGGAATTCAAAATTAAAAAAGATCTTGGTTCCCTAAGTTTCTTTCTTGGTTTAGAAGTCACCTACACAAAAACCGGCCTCTTTCTCAATCAATCTAAGTATGCCTATGACATACTTTCTCGAGCCGACCTTCTTGACTCCAAGCCAGTTGTCACACCACTCACACCCAAAGACATCTTCAACTCAACCTGTGAACCTTTTCATGATCTAACCATTTATCGCTCTCTTGTTGGTGCCCTCAAATACTTAACTATAACCTGTCCAGATCTTTCCTTCGCTGTCAATCATGCTAGTCAATATCTTCATAATCCTACCACTACTCATTTTCAACTTGTCAAACGCATTCTTCGTTATGTCAAGGGAACTTTATCTCATGGATTAATGTTTGATAGGCCACCTAACAATGTTTTATTAGGTTTTACTGATGCAGATTGGGCTCGTTGCATTGACACACGTAGATCAACCTACGGTTATTGCATTTATTTGGGAGGGAATTTGGTATCTTGGAGTGCAAAGCAACAACCCACCGTAGCTCGTTCAAGTTGTGAATCAGAATATAGAGCCATGGCGAATACCGCCTCGAAACTTATTTGGATAACTCATCTACTACGTGAACTACATGCCTTGCCATCGGGACCGCCAACTCTATTGTGTGATAATAAAAGTGCTCTTTTTCTAAGTCAAAATCCGATATCACCCAAGAGAGCAAAACACATTGATCTTGACTATCACTTCATTCGAGAGTTAGTTGCTGTAGGTTGACTCCACACAAAGTTCATATTGATAGATCAACAAGTAGCCGACATCTTCACAAAAAGTCTCCCCAAGCCATTATTCGAAAAATTCCGGACAATGCTTTGTCTTCAACCACCTCCGACTCGCATTGACGGGGGGGTATTAGGCATCCCAAGACATATTCCTCCAATCCCTTATTCTAGTCAACACATTCAATCCTCCAATCCCTCATTCTAGTCAACACATTCAATCCTCCAATCTCTCATTCTAGTCAATACATTCAAAGACCTTTATGTAATTTTCATTTTTGTCATAGGAGGATTTCTCTCCTAATTACTTGTAACATTTCTTGTATATAAACCCTTGTAATATCTCAATACAAATCATCAAAGTTGTTACACTTTCACATATCAAGCCACCATGTCCAAAGACGACAATTAACCAGAATCATGACCTATCAATCCAACTTGCAAACCTTCTAAAAAATGGGATTAATTCCCATAAAAAAAGCCCCAAACTTTCTGATGGTCTATTGATCAACTTCAAACTCATCAATCAGAATTATGCTCTATGGACCCGAATGATTTGAGTTGCCATAAATGTTTTATATCTGAGCAATTTAGAATTTTGATTAGTCAGACTCCTAATAAGTTAGATAAACCCTTTATAGTGGAATTAGCAGATGGAAGGGAAGAAGAAATTATTGATGTTATTAAGGGTTGCACTATCCTAGTTAGTAATATTTCCGTGCCCAAATACTTGCTACCAATGAAACTTGGAGAATTTGATGTAGTAATAAGAATTGATTGGTTAGCTAAGTATCAAGCTTAGATATTATGTGATAAGAAGCAGATTCGAATTATGGACCCTTAAGGGAAATTATAAACTTGTAATGCTTGAACTTGGTTGTTTCATTTCTATACAACACTATAGATACAAATACAAAGACTACAATGATGGAGATAAATGCTCCTCTAAACATGAATAGACTTTGACTCAATAATTATACTTTGACTCAATAATTACACATAATTCTTTGACTCAAGACTTTGACTCCAAGAATTATGTTGTTTCCTTATACCCCACGTCAATCCAGGTCGGTTGAGGTCCAAGACGAAGCATTGTTCAAAATCTTTCAAATAATGGTTTTGGTAAACTCTTGGTGAATATATCGGCTACTTGTTTGTCGGTTGAGATGAATTTGGTGTGTAGTTTTCCAGCGTTTACCAATTCACGGATAAAAGGGCAATCACTCATTCTTAAAACCAACGTTCTTAAAGCCAAAGAGTCGGCGGGGGGGGGGGGGGGGAAGCTCTCCGTTCCTGGTTCTCCTGTAGCTGGATCCTCTGAAACCACAAGAATCCTTAGTTAGAATTAAAATGCGATTCCAACTCAGCACCTTTTGAGTGATATTTTGAGAATAGTTGCATTCCTCAACTAAATTAGGAGTGCTTCTAAAGTCCACTTCTTACCCATACTACGAGTGAAAGGGAAAATGTAAAGACTACCATTAAAGCAGCCCAAGCGAGACTTACTATATCCATGTGAATGATGTCCCTTATCTCTATGATAGAATTATTCCATTATTGCTCACTAATAATAGTAGAATGAATGGTCCAGAGTCAAAAAGGGATTCTGGCCGAACACTATTGATGAACCAATCAAATAAATCCGATAGTCGATGTCAATATGCTTATCTCGTTTGTGTGAGATAGGATTTTGACTTAAAAACAAAGCACTCTTGTTGTCACAAAAGAGTGTCGGGCGACCCGGTGGTAGAGCATGAAGTTTCCGAAGAAGATTAGTTAACCAAATAATTTCAGCTAACGTATTTGCCATTGCTCTATATTCGGATTCACAGCTGGATCTTTACACTGTTGGTTGCTTCTTTGCGCTCCAAGAGACCATGTTTCCTCCTAAGTAGATACAATAGCCATATGTGGATCTTCGTGTGTCAATACAACGAGCCCAATCTGCATTTGAAAAACCTAATAAAGTAGTGTTAGGTGGATGATCAAAAGTTAAACCATGTGCTAAAGTGCCCTTAACATAATGAAAAATCCTTTTAATTAACTAGAAATGAGTGGTTGTGGGAGTTTGAAGGAATTGGCTAGCTTGATTTATGGCATAAGAGAGATCAGGATGGGTGATTGTGAGATATTGAAGAACACATACAAGGGAGCGATAAAGAGTGGGGTCATGAAATGGTTGGCCTTCGGAGGTGAAAATATATTTCGTTGTTAAAGGAGTGGCAACGGGTTTAAAGTCAAGTAAACAGGCTCGGTGAGAATATCATGGTGGAGGTTAATTTGATGTTGATAAGGTGACTAAGGGAATGGAGAGGGCGGGATTGTGGGTCGGCAGGCATGGGAACAAGGATGAAGGCGACTGGAAATGAAGAACAGGAAGAAAGAAGGGAAAAAGCTAGAAACAAAGGATCTTGTTTATGCTATTAGGCTGATACCATATAAACTTGTAATGGTTCAACTTGGTTGTTTAATTTCTATACAACACTATATATACAAATACAAAGACAACAATGAGGGAGATAAATGCTCCTCTAAACATGAATAGACTTTGACTCAATAATTATACTTTGACTCAGTAACTACACATAATTTTTTGACTCAAGGCTTTGACTCCAAGAATTATGTTGTCAAGACTTTGACTCCAAGAATTATGTTGTCAAGACTTTGACTCCAAGAATTATGTTTTTTCCTTATAGAAATATTTGATAATTCATAGGGAAAAACCTAGTAAACCCATAAGTTTTATCACCAGCTTAAGAGCATCTAAATGTGCCCGGAAGGGCAATTTAGCTTATCTAGTGTATGCCTTGGAAACAAAGGAAGAAAAGAAACTAGAAGAGATACCGGTAGTGTCTGAATTTCCTGAAGTATTCCCTAAGGATCTTCCTGGACTACCACCTGATAGACAAATCGAGTTTAGAATAGACTTGATCCCCAGAGCAACCCCTATTGCTAAGGCCCCATACCGCCTCGCCCCAACTGATATGAAAGAGTTGAGAAGCCAACTTCAAGAATTATTAGACAAATGATTTATACGTCCTAGCACATCGCCATGGGGAGCGCCTATTCTTTTTGTCAAAAAGAAGGATGGTTCAATGAGAATGTGTATTCAATATAGAGACCTGAATAAGATCACGATAAAGAATCGATATCCACTCCCAAGGATCGATGATCTGTTTGATCAACTACAAGAAGCGAGTTATTTCTCGAAGATAGACTTAAGGTCTGGATACCATCAACTGTAAGTGAGAGAAGAAGACATACCAAAGATTGACTTTAGAATAAGATATGGTCACTATGAATTCCTAGTAATGCCTTTCGGCCTTACTAATGCACCAAATGCTTTTATGGACCTTATGAACCAAGTCTGCAAGCCGTACTTGGATCAGTTTGTGATTGTATTCATAGATGACATACTCATATACTCTAAGAGTAGAGAAGCTCATGAAGAACATCTTCGGGCCATTCTTAAGTTATTAAAGGAAGAGAAACTTTATGCCAAGTTCAGCAAGTGTGAATTCTGGACTAGGGAAGTCCAATTTTTAGGACATGTGGTTAATGAAATAGGTATACAAGTAGACCCTGCAAAAATCGAAGTAATAAAGAATTGGGAAACACCAAAGAGCCCTATAGAGATTTGACGCTTCTTAGGGTTAGCAGGGTACTATAGGAGGCTTATTCAAGATTTTTCTAAGAAAAAATGCCATTAACAAGTTTAACTCATAAGAATACCCCATTTGTTTGGAGTAACAATTAAGAAGAGGCTTTTAATCTTTTGAAGATGAAGCTATCTAGTGCTCCAATATTAGCACTACCTAAAGGTACCGAAGATTTTGTAGTATATTGTGATGCTTCACACAATGGACTAAGGTGTGTTGACGTGTCTGAGAGTACGCATAATTTAGCGCTGAATTTACACACGTTTCTACTTTAATATTTATAAAAATAGTTTAGACCTTAATATTAAAACACACATAATAGGGCAAGTGTACCCTGTCATATATGTAGTAAGTACAGATAAGAACCAGATATCGATCCATCGATGCGCGCGGAGCAATTGTACTAAAATTCTATCCCCAATTTACCAGTAGGAAAAGATAGTGAAAGTTTGTTTAAACTAAATTAGATCTAAAATATCTAACTAACATATGTATGACTCCAAATACAAAATATAACTATATAGACTATAATATATCAATCCTAGCATGTCATCTACATATCATATGAAATAAAGGCGTGTGATCAACATTCCCATTTTCCGACAGTTAGTATCCCTTTCGGGCATCCTAACATGACAACTATACAGAAAGCTAACATGAATACACACGTTAACCACTTCAAGTAGTTTATTAGCGAGCAGCTGATATGATCTCATGCAAATCTTCTATAGATAAGTTAGTCATCTATTAAGAGTTTTCTAACCTCACTAATTCGGGAAAGCGATACCGAATACACAATACAGCCACCTAGACTAGCATAAAGTAGAGCATTTCACAACCTATTCCATTTTACCAGCTTTAAACACAGATCTACTAAGATCGCTATTTTTACCGAAATAACTAGCAAAGATCATTAACCGTGTCAAAGATTAGTAACGAGACCATTAAGCTTTTAAAACCCTTTTACGTGCCGGTAAGAATTTCTAATCATTATTCGACCGACTTTAACCAAACCAATACCCGGTTATAGTTTCATGGTGTAAACTTATTAACAAGTTAACTAGTCTACTACCGGATGATTAAACGGACAGTTTTTCAACATGTATCCGCCAAACACATTCGATAATCATCAAAGTCAATCCAACATAACTACAAATCCAATAACAATGAAACAAGGTTGCATTATGATCATCAAGATTAAGTCATGAAAAATGCCAAATTCATACAAGACATGATTAACTATACAAACGATTGTTTCTACGTACTACATACTAGTGTTTTTGCCCGTAGGCGTACGATTTATAACATAAACATCACACACAAGCCAAAATATTCAGATTTGAATAACTTAATAGTTTATAGATCAAACCATAAATCTTGAATGTGAAGGATCGGATGATGATGGATGGATCGGCTGGCTTCCCGAGCTTGTTAAACGGCTTTCCAGCAGCTCCTTTGGTCCAGAAATCGCCTCAGATCGTCTCCAGAATACCCCATATTTGATCAGTGTGGTCTGCCCTGTTTTTATACAAGTTTTGGTTTTGTGCACAGTCGTGCACATAAAGTGCATGGTCGTGCACGTTAACTTTTGACGTGGCAGGCAAGTTGGCTATTGGTTTCTTAAAATATCTTGGGTCCCGCACGGTCGTGCACCTCGGGTGCACGGTTGTGTGGGTCTGGTGGTGTCCGGGTACAAGGGGTGCACTGCCTGGTGCACTGGAAGTGCAGCCGAGAAGTCTGAGTCGCATGGGCTGGTGCATGGGTGTGCTGATATGTGTGTCCAGGAACCTGGTGTGCACAAGCAGCTGCACTGGCAGTGCAACCTTCTGTGTCCCAGCTAAATGAGCCCACACGGCCGTGCGCCTAGGGTGCACGACCGTGCACATCTTTCAGATTCGCCTGATTGTGCAGCAACTTTCCGTTCAGTCCAGATTTCGTCTGATTTCTTCGACTTTGTCTTTGGGGTGTCGTTTAAGACCTGCAATAAACATATGAAGCGGTTAAGTACTGAATTCGTGCAATTATGGTCGAAAACGCGTAATTTGGGAGTTTAATCGGGGATTTATATATGTATATTTTAACGTATATCAAACCTCCCCACACTTGAACTTTGCTTGTCCTCAAGCAAACAATTAAACAGAAATAAACGAAAAACTCGCCAAGTGGCAACAAAGACAAAATATAACCTGTACAGACGATAATAGTCAAGCCAACAAAGATATAAAAACAGGTGACAAGATAACTAAAAAACGATGATTCACTTTTGATCTATAAGCGCGTAAAACCAGTACACGACTCACAATGTTCACATACACTCGGTTTTATTTATGATACATACGTGTAATGTGTATGTGTAAATCGCTCCAGTGCCAAGACAATGAATCGTGCAATATCATAAGCTTGTCAAAAGATCTAGTCTTCACCAACTAACGTGTGAAAAAGTACAAATCAAGAGGTCTTATAAGGGTTGTAATGTTAGGCAAAGGTAAGGGTGTGGAATGGATATTTACAGTGACAAATCGGCTAAAACCCGGCAGTTATGTCTAACTAATAGTAACTAATACAACTGTACAACACAAACGCGAATATAGGCGATTTTTATTTTAAATCGAGCTAAACATATAACTTCTAACTTTAAAGCTCTAAAAACTGCTCGAACACTGCTAAATCACCCTATTTTGGGATGTTATATTTTTCTGGATTTTTTTAACATATATATATATCTATGATATATATAACTGATAACTAAGACTGATATAATCAACATACGGGTTCTAAACATATAAACCCGAAAACGAACTATTTACAACACATATACTAGTTAAACAATAACCTAAACCGAGTTTTAACACAAAAGGTTTAAAAGAAAGCGACTATTTGGTTTAGTGGTGAAATGGTGTGGTAAATAAGAAAAAAAACGGATTTAGGTTCAACATGGTTAACTAGTGGATAACATTTGGGTGCGGAAAACAGATAGAACGAAAAGAAAGGCTAAATCAAAAGGGTATCCTAAATGCTTCAATCATATTCGTACAGTCTCACACATATCTGATCTAAACAAGTATACTAATGACAAGTTCTACATTGCACAAAACATCCGGCTCACTCGAAAGCATGTCAAAGAAATGTAATATATTCTAAGGCTCAAATGCTCACGTAACCAGAAGGAAATGGATGCAAGTTTACGAATTAAACATGCTCGTATCTCGTCTGTTTGTCGCGCCTCAAGTTATCTTTATCAAAAATTAGTTAGGCTTGATGTTTATATGAATATATACATATATGTACTTATAAAGTTTTTTTTTAATTTTTTTAACATATATATATATATATATACACAAGAGGACAAGAAGAACAAGATATAATCCCTCCCCACACTTAAACGTCACATTGTCCCCAATGTGAAAATAGATAGCATTTATGAAATAGCTAACTATTGTGGGAAAAAGGAGAATAATACTCCCCTAGTGTTGAAGAAATAGTCGAGTAAATGAACGGCAAGAGCATCAACAACGGTGCTCACCAGTTACCTGCAAAGTCAACATTCTTGACACAACAAACATATCAAACCCACTCATCATCATCACAAACATAAACAAACTAAATTAACAATTTAAATACTGAATTCAAAGTACAATACAAACCAAAATGTTCAAAATAAAGTACTGAAAGCAGATAAAAATAAAATACTAACATCCGCTGGAATGCAGTGGAAGCGGCTACTGGTCATCGCCATCCCTGTGATGCTGACCGGAGCAGCCTGGCTAGTCGCCAGGTGGTGCTCCATATGGGTATGAGGGCGGGTTACTGAAGTAACCCGGATGAGCTAACTCGAACCTGGTGAAAAGGTACTGAAAGCCGTACTGGACATCCTGCTGGATGCGGTCCGTGCTATCACGCATGGACTGCTGATCCTGCCGAATCAACCCCTGCTACGCGCTGATGTTCTAAACATTCAGCTCCAATGCCTGGAACCGAGTGTAGAAATCAGGGTAGGATGGGATGCCTGGCGACCACCGCTGGTCATGCTGGTGGTAATGGTGATGAGAGTGCTGGGGAGAGTCGTGTGGTGCGTCACCATGTGGTGCGTCACCACCGCCCTCTGGATGCTGCTCGTGCATCTCCTCATCCAGCACCGGTGGTACGGGGTGCCATATCACGTCATGTCTAATAAGGCTTGGCCCCTCCGCTGTCTCAGCAATCAGGTTCTGGGCCCTAAGCGATCTGAGATCTAGTGTGACCCCAGCTGTGACATGTGTCAACGTGGCCTTGACCTCGGTGGTCAGAATGCCCATATTCTCGGCAAACTCAGTGATATACTCCCCGCCATGTATCTCACTCCCGTCTTTAGTGCCCCCAGCAGTGAGAAAGAACTTAGCCATTCATGCATCCAAGTTCAAAGGGGCACCCTCATAAAAATGGTACAAGTAAAGCAGATAAGGAGTGGGACAGTTCACAGAACTGTCCTTTCGGCCACAGATGGTGTGGCTGAAAACTTGGCGCATCATACAGAGTAGCGGGTCCTTTATCTTCGTGGCCTTGGCCGACCTCGTGTTATAAGGTTGACCAATGGCTATCGAAGCCCAAAATGCACCCCGCTCATCATTATCCACGAATCTGTGGACCGAGAAAAATTCATCCGAATTAGTGTCTTCGTGCGTGTAGATCCCAAGTCTCCGTCCTAGCTTTGCCACTGACCAATGATACCATTTCCCCTAGCCTAAACCGAATATCCTGCTCGTGGAAGTTCTTAAGCACCCCCTCTTTTGGTTTTTTATAGGAGTAGGAAGCTAAGAACTCGATAGTAAGCTCCATGTAGATAGGTCGCTCGATACTCAGCAAGTTCGCCAAGTATGGCGAAATCAACCCATCAAATCTCTCACGCTGGTTTAGCGTGGTCAGCAAGTCCCAATTTAGTCAAATGGGGGTACCGAACGCTTCTTTTCGACCCCATATCTTAAAGAGTTTATCCAAGAACGTGGCTTCCTTCTTCTTTCGGTTGTCGAAAGTGAGAAACGGGTGGGCCATCTGCATACAATAACAAAACGGACCTACGAAGGTTCTGACCTGATTCTGTGCAACCTGCACGGTCGTGCACCTGGGGTGCACTGTCGTGCAGGTCCTTTTGGTTTACAGGCCAGAGGCTGCACTACCTTGTGCACTGGCAGTGCAGCCTAATTTTCTCGGCACGCACGGTCGTGCACCTAACTCGCACGACTGTGCAGGTCAGTTTAGCTCGGTGATTCCGAGCTGCACTGCCAGTGCCTGATCCAGTTCACCTCACCCTGCACGGTCGTGCGGGTTAGGTGCACGGCCGTGCACGCCCTGCAGATTTTCATATTTTTTCAACAAAAATCACCCAAATCATCTACATTTATCATTAAAACTCATAAAACAATAGATTTTTGTGGGGAAGTGCACGATTTCATTAAGATTAACAAAAATCTAACCTATTTTAAACGAAAACTAACAAGATTCGTGGGTTTATTATAGGTTTATGAAGAAAACCCCCAAATCTTTAACCTAGAAAACAAAAACACACGGATTTTAACTAGGAATACATAAAAGATGTGCAAAAACACGAAAGGAAACATACCTTGAAGGATTAGTAAGATAGGAATAAAAGATCTTGATCAAAAGATGATATTTTCGGTGTTTTGAGGGTATGCACGAGTGTGCAGCCGAGTGTGCTAGGGTTTGTGTCAGTTATGAAGTTAAGGATGCTTATATAGGCCCATTTCTGGGCTGGGCTTTTTGGCCCACACGGTCGTGTGGCTGGGCCGCACGGCCGTGCACATGCTTGCACTAGACCCTGCACACTCGTTTTGATTAGGGGTGCAGGTCAGCTAGGCCCGCACGGTCGTGCACAAAGGTCGCACGGCCGTGCAGGACTTGCAGACTTGCAGTTTTGCAGCCAGAAGCAGCATTTTTCTGCGCAGCAGCCGTGTTTTGTCCGAAAACATCATTTTATGTAATTTTAACCTGTTTGTAGCCCCTTTTCGCTCCATTGCTCATTCCCGCTCCGCTCAAAACTGGTACGAACCTGCACATAACTCGAAAAAACGTTAATGTAGACTTTCAAGTACCTCTACGGCTTGGTCAACCGGTCCGTCAATGTAGACTTTCAATCTATGACCGTTGACTTTGAAAGTCAAACCCTCATTGTTTTCAATTGAAACAGTCCCGTAAGGATATACTTCCTTAACTGTGTACGGGCCTGTCCAGCGGGATTTCAACTTTCCCGGAAAGAGACCAAGCGAGAGTTATAAAGCAGGACCAAGTCGCCTACCTGAAAATCTTTTCGGTGTTTTAGGCGACTGTCGTGCAACCTCTTTGTGCGCTCTCTATACAAACTCGAGCTCTCATAGGCCTGTTGCCTCAACTCCTCCAGCTCATGAATCTGCAAGAAACGGGTCTCACCTCCAGTCTTCAGATCCAAATTCGCCGTCTTCAGAGCCTAGAACGCCCTATGCTCAAGCTCGACTGGGAGATGACACGCCTTCCCATAGACAAGCCTAAAGGGAGTTGTCCCAATAGGCGTCTTATATGTAGTCCTGAAGGCCCACAACGCATCATCTAGCTTCTCAACCCAATCCTTGCGGTTTTGGTTTACAGACCGCTCAAGGATTCTTTTCAAACCCCGGTTCATGACCTCCACCTGCCCACTCGTCCGTGGATGATAAGGGGTGGACAACCTGTGGTGCACACCATAACGTGCCAACGCTCGATCAAGTTGCGTGTTGCAGAAATGCGTACCACGGTCACTAATTAGTGCCTTTGGGGCACCAAACCGGGAAAATAGGCTGCGAACAAACCTCACCACTAATCGGGCATCATTTGTGGGCAAGGCTTGCACCTCCGGCCACTTCGACACATAGTCAACCGCCATGAGTATATATCGATTATCCCGTGAGGAGGGGAACGGTTCCATGAAGTCAATGCCCCAGATGTCAAAGACTTCACAGACCCGGATCAGGTTTTGCGGCATTTGGTCGCGTGTCGATATGTTTGTCGCCCTCTGGCACGAATCACATGCACCGACCAAGACCTGAGCATCACAAAATAGTGTGGGCCAATAAAACCCAGAGTCTAACACTTTCTTAGCAGTGTAATTCGCTCCATGGTGACCTCCGGTAGGCCCCTCGTGACAATCTCGCAATATTTGAGCCGCCTCAACCCCAAATACACACCTGCGAATCAACTGATCCACCCTGATCCAGAACAAAAATGGGTCATCCCAGAAGTAATGCTTTAAGTCTGCGAAGAACTTCCTCTTTTGTTGGTGCGACAATCCTTTGATAAGGATCCCGCACGTGAGGTAGTTCACAAAATCCGCAAACCAAGGCGATACATCTTCTATAGACTCAACACTCATCAAGAACCTATGGGGAAAGTTGTCATTTATGGTCTCCCACGCAGAGTTCTCGACATCATCATGCTCGAGTCTAGACAGATGATCAGCAGCAACATTCAGGGCACCCTTCTTGTCCTGAATATCTATATCGAACTCTTGCAGCAACAAGATCCACCTAATCAGGCGCGGTTTCGCGTCCTGTTTGCTAAATAGGTATGTGATCGCTGCATGATCCATATAGACAATGGTCTTAGAAAGCACTAAATATGATCTAAACATGTCGAATGCAAATACTATGGCCAAAAGCTCTTTCTCTGTGGTTGTATAATGCTCCTAAGCATCATGAAGAGTCTTACTAGCGTAGTAGATCGGATGGAAGTGCTTGTCCTTCCGCTGTCCCAAGACCGCCCCTATTGTGAAATCACTCGCATCACACATGATCTCGAATGGCAGCACCCAGTCAGGCGCCACCAAAATAGGGGCCTCCACAAGCAAACATTTCAGAAGGCCAAATGCCTTCAAACAGTCAGCACGAAAAATGAATGGTGCATCCTTCTCCAACAAACGGGTCATGGGACAGGCGATTTTAGAAAAGTCTTTGATGAATCGCCTGTAAAACCCTGCATGACCCAAGAAACTGCGGATAGCTTTGACAGAGGAGGGCGGAGGGAGTCTAGAAATGATATCCACCTTGGCTGGATCAACCACCAACCCACTTTGGGAGACCTTGTGCCCCAGGACTATTCCTTCTTTCACCATGAAGTGGCATTTTTCCCAGTTGAGCATAAGACTGGTCTCCTCACACCTCTGCAACATTCACTCCAAGTTCCCAAGACACTAATCAAAAGAACTCCCAAAGACCGAAAAATCATCCATGAATACCTCCATGGAGTCCTCGATCATGTCATGGGAAATTGCGACAATGCAACGCTGGAAGGTCGCCGGCGCATTGCACAGCCCAAATGGCATACGCCTGTAGGCGAATGTGCTAAAAGGGCATGTGAAGGTCGTCTTATCATGGTCCACAGGATCGATAGGGATCTGAAAATACCCAGAGAAACCATCAAGGAAACAGTAATACAACTTCCCCGACAGATGTTCCAACATCTGATCGATGAATGGAAGCAGGAAGTGATCCTTGCAGGTGGCGTCATTGAGTTTGCGATAGTCAATGCAAACTCGCCACCCCGGTGATGGTTCTCATAGGAATAAGCTCATTCCTATCATTTATAGCCACTGTCATGCCACCTTTCTTTGGCACAACGTGTACTGGACTAACCCAAACAGAATCTGAGAAAGGATAAATCAATCCTGCATCAAGCAACTTAATTACCTCAGATTTGACAACTTCCTACATGTTAGGGTTCAGACGCCTTTGGTGCTGCGCACAAGGCTTATGGACATCTTCCATCAGAATTTTATGGGTATAGAACGAGGGTTGAATACCTTTGATGTCCATTATCTTCCAGGCGATTGCCTTTTTATGAAGTTTCAAGATTTTTAGCAACTCGCTCTTCTCTTCAACAGACAATGAAGATGAGATAATCACCGGTAGACGACCCTCCTCGTCAAGAAATGCATACTCATGATGCGGTGGGAGCTCTTTCAGCTCCAAAGACGGCAGATCTTCCACAGATGGTTTGGATTTTTCGTTCTCCTCACGCTCGATTTCAACAAAACGCCCCGGGCTTTGGGAACCATCATCACCGATCTGATAGACCGGCTGCTCAAATCTATGGCCCTCCTTCATAATGCCATCTAGGTCCCCACAAAACAGATGTGTGCCCAAAACATCCTCATCTATAGTGCCTCGAAAGTGAGAATTGACACACTGGTCTACTTTATCAAGATAGTATAGTATGTCATCCTGACTCTCGGGATGACGCATCGACCTTTGAACATCAAAAGTCACATGCTCATCATTCACCCGGGGTGTGATCTAGCCCGCAGCCACATCAACAATCGTCCTAGCCGTGTTAAGGAAAAGACGTCCAAGGATCAGAGGCACTTTAGAATCCTCATCCGTATTGAGGATGACCAAATCCACAGGGAATACAAATTTGTCAATCATGACAGGCATATTCTCAACGAATCCCCGCGGATACTTGATCGGACGATCAGCCAAACGAACACTCATCCTGGTGGGTGAAGGCTCACCCAAATCCAACTTCTCAAAAACCTTATAAGGCATAAGGTTTATGCTGGCACCCAAGTCTGCAAGTGCATTGCTGACAGACATATTACCTATCAGACAAGGGATTGTGAAGCTACCAGGATCTCCCATCTTCATGGGCAGTCTATTATGCAGAATTGCAGAGCAGTTCTCGTTCAGTAGAACACAGGACAAGTCCTTAAGTTTTTGCTTATTTGTGAGGATGTCCTTCAAGAATTTCGCATACTTAGGCATCTGAGCCAAGGTCTTGACAAACGGTATGTTTATATGTAGCTGTTTGAACAACTCAAGAAATTTACCGTACTAGGCCTTGTCTTTTTGCTTTCTCAGCCTGCCTGGGTATGGAACCGGAGGGGTGTAGTCAGTGACTGGCTTCGGCAACTGTGCTATACTTGCTAGGACTCGCCTAGCGTGCACCTCGTCCGAAGACTCAGTCTGGACCGTCTCAGTGATCGGTGATGAGCCCGATGTGTCTGGTCCGGTGGATTTACCACTCCTAGTCATAATTGCATTTACATGCCCCCTGGGATTCGGCTCTGTGTTGCCTGGAAGACCACCCTGTTGTCTTTCAGACATCATCTTAGCCATTTGCCCAACCTGATTTTCTATAGCCTGCATAGATGCCTTATGGCTCCTCATCTCTCCTTCATAATTGGTAATGCGCTCCTCGTGCTGTTGGTAGCGCTGTTCAGCAATTTGATTAGTGTTAGTAGAGTTGGTAAGAAGTTGAGACATCATCTCTTCCAGCCTCGACGTACCTAGCTGGGCGTGCTGCTGGGAACTGCTCCCAGCGCCCTGGTTTTGGTACTAGTTCGGCCGAGGCTGGTAGGAATGGCTATTAGACTGGTATGGCTGGATTTGGGACTGGTGGGATTGCTGTGGTGCGGGAGGTCGCTGCTGATATCCAAGAGGGTTCTGGTTAGAGGAACCAGATCTCCACCCAAAGTTTGGGTGGTTTCTCCAACCCGGATTGTAGGTGTTACTGTAAGGGTTATTCTGGGGTCTCGTTTGACCCTCCATGTAGTCCACTTCTTCGTGGCCTGTATACATCACCCTTTGAGCACACGAACCAGCTTCGTGCGATACTCCACACTGGTCACACAAACATTGGGTCTACGCTACGCTATGCTGAGAGTTGTCGAATCTCGTAGCCAAGGCCTCAATCTGTGTAGAGATAGCTGTGTAGTTGTCCACATCATGAACACCGGAATGGGCAGCCGAAGACCGTGATCTGTCACTCTGCCGGGATTTGGATTTCAGGAACGCCTTTTCAATGATCAGCCATGCCTCATTAGTGGATTTTGTTCCCAGATCTCCCCCAGCATATACGTCAAGGCGTTCTTGTGAATCGAACCCGAGCCCCTGATAAAACGTTAGCACCAACTGTCTCTTTGGAAGACCGTGGTGCGGGACACTTAAGAGAAGATCTTTGAATCTTTCCCATGCCGAGTTCAAAGATTCCCCGTCATCTTGACGAAAAGTCATGATGCGGTTCCTCAATTTTTGGGTCTTTTCCGGAGGGAAGTATTAATGCATGAATTGCTCAGACAGCTCCTCCCATGTCGTGATAGAACCAGCGGGAAGCGACTGAAGCCAACTTTTGGCTTTGTCCTGCAAAGAGAATGGGAAGAGTCTTATACGAATGGCATCGTCTGAGACATGCGTCATCCTAAAGGTGGCTAACACCTCTAAGAATCCAGCAATATGTCGGCCTGGATCCTCGAGCTCCAGTCTACCAAACTGCACCGAATTCTATGTCATGTTAATGATACTGGATTTGATTTCGAATCTCTCCGTGGCCACCATAGGTCGGGAGATACTCGATGCAAGACCGTCCCCTCCAGGACGCCCGCTATCGTTCAGCGGGATATCATCATCCACCATTATGATGTCGCTATGGGCCTCCGACCCTTCGTGGTCGGACTGATCCACCGGAGCCTCGTTCTCTGGGATCTCAATAGCAGAAGTAGAGTTAAGAATACTAGAAACAAGACGCGACTTATGAAGTCTAATTCTTTCGCTCCTCCTCAATCTACGCGTGTCTTCCTCGGATGGATCACCAGAAGGCCCGGGGTTCCTGGACATCAACCTGCAATCAAAGAATGATACAATTGCAACAGGCGAAATAGATAACTAACCTGAAAAACAATAAACGGCAGAAAAATAAATATTAAAACCATAAATACATACAAAAATACCGGAAAGCTATATACTCGTAAAAATCAGATAAATGCGAATAAAATAAATAAAATGAACAGAAATAAACAGACAAAGAATAAAACAGCCAGAATAAAATCAACAATTAGTTCAAATACGAGCAAATAACTCAAATAAATCAAATAATTAATCAATCAAATTCATAGACAAACCAATTAATCCAATATTCAATAAATTAAATCTATTAACATCCAAATGAACGAATAATCAATCAAATCAATCCTATAAGCATAAAAATGAACAAATATATATGCAAACCTATGAACCAATCTAAAATCAATCCTAAATATAAACAGACAGATAAATCAAATAAATATTCAAATAATCATATATGAAAATAAATGAACAAATAAAGAATCAACAGAGTATAAACAAGTATTCACAAGCATGTACATTGGTAAAAAGTTGACTCGGTTCGTTCCTAAAGCTCGTCGCGTCCCCGGCAACGGCGCCAAAAACTTGACGTGTCTGAGAGTACGCATAATTTAGCGCTGAATTTACACACGTTTCTGCTTGAATATTTATAAAAATGGTTTAGACCTTAATATTAAAATACACACAATAGGGCACGTGTACCCTGTCATATATGTAATAAGTACAGATAAGAACCAGATATCGATTCATGGACGCGCGCAGAGCAATTGTACTAAAACACTATCCCCAATTTACCAGTAGGAAAAGATAGTGGAAGTTTGTTTAAACTAAATTAATTCTAAAATATCTAACTAACATATGTAAGACTCCAAATACAAAATATAACTATACAGACTATAATATATCAATCGTAGCATGTCATCTACATATCATATGAAATAAAGGCGTGTGATCAACATTTCAATTTTCCGACAGTTAGTATCCCTTTCGGGTATCCTAACATGACAACTATACAGAAAGCTAACACGAATACACACGTTAACCACTTCAAGTTATTTATTAGCGAGCAGCTGATATGATCTCATGTAAATCTTCTATAGATAAGTTAGTTATCTGTTAAGAGTTTTCTAACCTCACTAATCTGGGAAAGTGATACCGAATACACAATACAGCCACCTAGACTAGCATAAAGTAGAGCATTTCATAACATATTCCCTTTTACCAACTTTGAACACATATCTACTAAGATCGCTATTTTTACCAAATTAACTAGCAAAGATCATTAACCGTGTCAAAGATGAGTAACGACACCATTAAGCTTTTAAAACCCTTTTACGTGCCGGTAAGAATTTCTAATCATTATTCGACCGACTTTAACCAAACCAATACCCAGTTACAGTTTCATGGTGTAAACTTATTAACAAGTTAACTAGTCTACTACCGGATGATTAAACGAATGGTTTTTCAATATGTATCTGCCTAACACATTTGGCAATCATCAAAGTTAGTCCAGCATAACTACAAATTCAATAACAATGAAACAAGGTTGCATTATGATCATCAAGATTAAGTCATGAAAAACACCGAATTCATACAAGACATGATTAACTATACAAACGATTGTTTCTACGTACTACATACTAGTGTTTTTGCCCGTAGGCGTACGATTTATAACATAAACATCCCATACAAGCCAAAATATTCAGATTTGAACAACTTGATAGTTTATAGATCAAACCATAAATCTTGAATGTGAAGGATCAGATGATGATGGATGGATCGGACGACTTCCCGAGCTTGTTAAATGGCTTTCCAGCAGCTCCTTTGGTCTAGAAATCGCCTCAGATCATCTTCAGAATACCCCATATTCGATCAGTGTGGTCTGCTCTGTTTTTATACAAGTTTTGGTTTTGTGCACGGTCGTGCACATAAAGTGCATGGTCGTGCACTTTAACTTTTGACGTGGCAGGCAAGTTGGCTATTGGTTTCTGAAAATATCTTGGGTCCCGCACGGTCGTGCACCTGGGGTGCACGGTCGTGCGGGTCTGGTGGTGTCCGGGTACAAGGGGTGCACTGCCTGGTGCACGGGTGTGCTAATCTGTGTGTCCGGGAACCTGGCGTGCACAAGCAGCTGCACAGGCAGTGCAGCCTTCTGTGTCTGAGCCAAATGAGCCCGCACGGCCGTGCGCCTGGGGTGCACGACCGTGCACATCTTCCAGATTCGCCTGATTGTGCAGCAACTGTCCGTTCAGTCCAGATTTCGTCCGATTTCTTCGACTTGTCTTTGGGGCGTCGTTTAAGACCGGCAATAAACATATGAAGCGGTTAAGTCCCGAATTCGTGCAATTATGGTCGAAAACGCGTAATTTGGGAATTTAATCAGGGATTTATATATGTATATTTTAACATATATCATGTGTGTTGATGCAAAGAGGTAAGCTTATTGCCTATGCATCTAGACAGTTAAAAATTCGTGAGAAAAATTACACCACCCATGATTTAAAACACGGAGCAGTAGACATGAGGCAGAGTGTGTAATCTTCACTGATCATCAAAGCCTTAAGTACATATTGGAGATAAAGATATTAGACACGAGGCAGAGAAGATGGATGGAGCTATTAAATGACTATGATTGTGAAATTCATTACCATCTAAGAAAAGCTAATGTAGTAGCAGATGCCCTTAGTCGTAAGAACCTAACAAAACCTCTACGAATACGCCCATCAAGGATTGAAGTGAGAATTAGTTTAATGGAGCAAATCAAAGATGCCCAGGCGCAAGCATTGGTCAGTGGCCATATTAATAAAGAAAGAATGGTGGGGAAACAAGAGCTTCTCCTGAAAGGGGGAAATGGAATATTGAGATTTCACAATAGAAATTGGATACCCATTATGGGAGGACTAAGGGATAAGGTGATGGAAGAAGCACATAGATCTTAGTATACAATGCACCCTGGTAGTACAAAGATGTATAAGGATATTCGAAGTGAATATTGGTGGCCAGACATGAAAGAATCAATAGCTAAGTATGTGGAGAAGTGTTTGACTTGTTAACAAGTCAAAACAGAGCATCAGAAACCTACAGGGTGTTTAATACAACCTGAGATCCCTGAATGGAAATGGGATATGATAAGAATAGTGTAAGGACAGAAAGGATTGAGGAAACCACTTTTGCAAACCTTAGTCTAATTCATACTTCTGCCAAATTATTCTAAGTATAGAACTACTGATGAAAGAAGACACAAGTACTGAAGAAGGATTCAACAAGTACTGAAGAAGATAGATCAGAAGTTCTGAAGTCAAACCAGACAAGTCTACTGAAGAACTACTGAAGACAAACTACTCATCAGTAGTTTGTCATTCATCAACACTTGTAATAGAATCTTTCCACCGCCCTTATGTTTCAGTATTTTAATTGTTTATTATTACTTTATCTTTTGTACAAGTTCTAAGACTGCAATTTGTTGCAGACTTGCTTTTGTAACAAGGTTCATGCATTTGTAAGTCTATAAATAGATGGGTTCATCCCTCTGTTTAGACATTGATTTTAATTGAAAACTGAAATCCTTTAAAGCTTATTCTTGTTATTTCCATTTCATTAATTGAGAATCTATCTGCTTATTTATTGTCATTCACATTCAATACTTAGATTCTCATTAACTTGTCTTTAGTTTGCAAACATCCAGGGGAGTAACAACTCCTGTTGATAGTGAAACTTTATATACTTATTTCGCTGTGCAAATCTGATTAAACTTGCTAAACACATAAGTGTTCACAAGCAAGTAAACTGTCAAAGAGCATACTGATCCAACAATTGGTATCAGAGCACTGGTTTATCTGATCAAATATCAATCTAACAAATTGAGAATCAGACACAGGCTCTTATTGATATTCAATAAAGGATTAAAAGTTTTGAGAGATTTTTTTTTGACAAAACAATACTTTTTAAAATGGATCCACATAATACTAGTTCTGCCAATAAACCTGCTATGCTTGTTCGTTCTGAATATAACATATGGCAGAAAAGGATGGCTCATACTTTGTCTCAAACCAACACCGGTTGTTGGAAATCTATGATATATGGTCCTCACAAACCAGTAAATATTAACCTTGAAACTAAAGTTGAAATACCAAAGGAACCAAAAGACTACACAGAGGAAGATTTCCTAAAACTTGAGCTTGATGCTAAAGCTTTCTCTATGTTGGCAATGGCACTCCCAAATGAAATATACTCTGGACTTTTACACTGTGAAAGTGCCAAAGAGCTTTGGGATTGCCTAAAAGAACAGTTTGGAGGAACTGAAGAGGTGATTGCCAACACTAGAGAAATCATGGCTCAACAATATGAAACATTTACTCACATAAATGGGGAAACTTTAACACAACAATTTGAAAGATTCTCCTCATTAATATCTGAGTTAACATTAAATGGTCAGACTTATACAAATGTATCTATGCTTCATAGATTTTTAAGGTCTTTACCTGAAAAATGGGAAACTTATTCTATAGTCCTCAAATCTTCACCAGACTTTAACTCCTTCACTCTTACAAAATTACATGGGAGATTGCTAACTTTTGAAAGAGAAATTGATCAAAAGAAAAAATTGCAAAGTTATGGTAAAACAGCTGATGACTATTTACCAGGTAGTACAACACTATTGGGACAAGACTCACCTACTTGTTCAAATAGTTTTGGATCTTTTGACCACATTGACATAACTGCTAGGATCTCATCAGAATGATCATTCCCAGGTTATGACAATGATGAATATAGTCAAACTGCTGATAACATGTGTTTTATCATTGATGATTTAAAAAATTTCAGCAGTGATGACTTAGAAGAAATGGACATTTTACACCAACTGGCCATGTTAAGTATAAAAACAAACAAATTTTATAAAAGGTCAGGAAGGAGATTTCCAGGACTAAACAGTTCTACAAAAATTGGTTTTGGCAAATCTAAGCTTAGATGCCACAAGTGTCAGAAGTTGGGACACTTTGCTAGAGAGTGTAGAAGCTCTAGCTATAACCAATCTCAGTCTAGAAATCAGTTTAACCCTAGTTATAATAGGAATAATGGAACACAGGGAAGTGCACATTTTGTACAGGCACAAGCTCCACAAATCCAATATGTGCCATAAGTACAATATGTACAGATGCCTGCTCAACAGATGCAGAGCCAACAATCAATCCCTTCCATTCCAGCTGCTCAACAACCTCCACAAACTCAGCAACCCTCACAAAAAAAGTCTGTTCACTTCAGGGTATGTTAACTGGAGCAATCTTCCTTTTGACACTACAGAGTGCAATCCTGATGCAGACAACAAAATGTTTGACATCAACTAGGGAGAACCTGACAATGGCAGAAAGAATTTTGCCTTAATGGCATTTGAGGGCTGCACCTCAAAATCTGCCCTGTCTTAGGTATCAAAAGAATCTTTAACAAAACTTTGTTCAAACTCATGTAAAGAATCTTTTGCTCTCATAAGAGAGACTAATGTGCATTTACAAGGCAAAGCTAATGACTCTGAGAGAAAATTACTCAAATGAAATGTGATTTAGAAAGAAAGCTTGCTGCTAAAACAAAAGAAAATTCTAAATTAACTAACAATGCTATTGAAACCCAAGCACAACTTAAAATCATGATAGAAGACCTAGGAAATGTCATAAAAGAGCTTGCTGACACCAAGGTTGACTGTGAGAAATGGGTTGAGTCATGTAAAGGGTACCAACTGCTGCTTAACAAACAAAGTGCATCAAATGTTAGGTTTGGCATAGGGTACAATCACACTGAACACCAACTGATTTTTCTTCCAAAACTACTGAAGATGGGAGAAAAATTGTTCAAAATGAAACTTCTGAAGAGAAAGAATGCACATCTTTTCATGAAAACTTTCTAAAATCTCAATAAGAAAGTTCTTCAGAAGTACTGATAAAATCTGACTTTAAGCCATCAGTAGTTTCATCTACATCAGGAGTTGAGAACTGAAAACTACTGATGACCTAAATCAAATCAAAACAGTCAGAAATTTGCCTTTAAATGACAAAGAAAAGGCAAAAGAATGTGAAATCTGTGGTTTGTTTAACCACAAAACAGAATTTTGTAGATATAGAAAAGAAATTCAGTATAACAAGAAAAATTTACAACTGGTTGTGGGAAAACAACTCAAAAATGATTTTGAAGAAACTTTCCTTCCTAAGAAACAACAACCAGGCAACACCTTTTCTCAGAAAAAGATGAAATCTCAACAACAGTCTTTTTCTCAAAATTCTCTTTCAGTAGTTAGACCTAAATCATAAGCAGTTTCACAAACTGTTGAGATTAAAGATCTAATGAATATGGTACAACTACTGATGACCAAGGTTGATGGTGGTCCTCAAAAGGATACCACCATTGCTCTTAATGAAAAATCCATTGCCAAAAAGACATGGATTCCTCAACCTGGTCAGGAACAAACTGCTAATGTTCTCAAGAGCAAACCCAAAGCCAAACTGGCTTGGGTTCCAAAATCTAACTAATTTGCTACTTTGTGCAAAGGGTCTCCAGAGGCTTAAATAGCATTTGGTATGTTGACAGTGGAGGCACAATGCACATGACAGGATGCAGATACCTGATAATTTTATCAGTCAAAGAGAAGGATCTGTATCCTTTGGGAACAATGCCAAGGGATATGTGCTAGGACATGGCAATGTCTCTTCTGGAAAAATAAAGTTTGACAAGGTCAATCTGGTTGAAAACCTTGAGTACAACTTGCTATGTGTGTCACAAATGTGTGATAAATGATATTCTTCCTTTTTTGCAAAGACATCATGCAAGATCATATCACCAGAAGGACAGAAGTTGATAGAGAAGATTGTTGAAGATCATACTTTGTTGATATCCAAAAGATGTGGCAATGTCTATGCAGTGGACATTGAAAAGGACAAAGTACTGAACAACACTGCCTGTTTCTTCTTAAGGGCATCAACTTCAGAGACTGATCTCTGGCACAAGAGACTTGGCCATGTGAACTTTAAAACCATAAATAAAGTCACAAAAATGGGCTTGGTCAGAGGTCTACCCTTGAAAGTGTACCAGTGTCAAGAACACTGTGTATCCTGTTTAAAGGGAAAGCAACATAAGTTCTCCTATAAGTCTATTGAAGAATCTAAAATAACTGCATGTATTCAACTACTCCATATGGACTTATTTGGGCCAGTAAAAATCACGAGCCTTGGTAAGAAGAAGTACTGCTTAGTCATCATTGATAACTATTCAAGATTCACATGGGTATTCTGTTGATACACATTATGCGACTAGTGCTATTGGATTGCTAATACAATTTTGTATTGTCAATATAGGGAGGCCGAATGTGGGTTTGGATATGGTCGAAGGTAAAGATTATCGGTCGAAGGTAGAAGACTTGGTCGAAGGAGAAGTTTTGAAGGTTTCTGTGTTGATTCGCCTGTAACACCCCAACCGATGGCGGAAACATCGGGATGTCACGTATTGATGATTGTTCAGTAGCTCATGGTAAATAATAAATTTCAATAAATGATTTAAATAAATTACATACAATTGTTCTAAGAATTTTGTACATCAAAATGAAAAATACTAGCTACGCATCTTCAAGCAATAACTCTAATCTTCAAGCAAGCTATAACCTGAAACATGTTAAGTTTGAAAATATTTTGGGTCAACAAAAGTTGGTGAGAATTACATAGGTTTTGATAATCGAATAAAACTTGTACAATTCAAGTGTCATGGCAAGTCTAGTCCATATGTGAAAACATACTAGAAGTAAATCGAGTGCATAATCAACCCTTGTGACTGTTATAATGTGGTACATCCCATACGCTCATGGTTCACTCGAATATGTTATGCGATAACAATCACCCACGCTACCTTTGTAGGAGGCACGTATCCAGGTGGGATTGTCAGTCCAATAGATCTATCATTGTATACCGTCGGCTGATCAATGTTAATGATTATGCTAGAATTGTGCTTACCCTAGTCATGTTCAAGACATAATGCAACATAGAAAAACACATAGACACTTTGATGATTGAATTGCATATAGAATGTTGTAACATGTTTCACCCCAAAAACGGTGATAAATAGAAAAGGGGCTATGTAAAACTCACCTTAGCAAAATGTTATGTCTCGTGAAAAAAATAGAATAATGTGTTGTGAATGTATGCGAGGCGAATCCCAAAGACTCAATAACGTAGCTAGTCCAAATTGAAGAAAACGAAAAAAGAAAGAATATCAAGCTTCCAATTCGCCAATTGCAAGAGCTTATAATCAAAGCTTCAAATGTAGAAGTAATATACTCTAGAAGAAAGGTATGAGGGAGAGTTTAATCGAATTGAAACAATCGATTTAGAGGTGCAAAGTGTAATGGGTCATAGGTGGGTTTTTATACTAGTTTTGGATTCAATTAGCCATTAAAATTGGTCAACACCATAAAGTAAGGTTTTATGATGAATTGGCTATTTGACTAAGACTTTGACTGTTTGACTAAGACTTTGACTAGGACTTTGACCAGGACTTTGACTATGGCTTTATTTAAAAAAAAAAAAATCTTGACAAGTGTATGTGTAAAAAAAAGAATTTAGATCATATTATTATATATATATATATATATATATATATAAGTTGTGAGTTAGGAAAATAAAGACTTAGGCACATTTGTATAATATTAATGATAAAGATGTAAATAAAAAAAGGGCTTTTATATATTAAAATTTGGGGAAAAATTTTGCGATGTTACAGTCTCCCCTACTTTTGAAAACTTCGTCCCGAAGTTATTAATAACACAGGGTTGAAGGTGATTGGGTAGAAGTTAGGGCAACTATGGTTTGTAAAATTTGAGTTAAGGGACGACATGAACTTATAGGTAATAGAATACCCTGTTTTCGAATAATTTGGGTAAGAGGTTTAATATGTGTGAGTCTTATGGGTTGGATTAGGTTCGTCTGAAATCGTAAGGAGTGTAAGAATCTAGCAAAGCATTAAGTTTTAGGAGTCCTAAAAGAAATGCATGAATTGATTGACTATAGAAAAACTAAATGAACTACCAGGTAACTAGAGTTTATAATTGGTTACCTACCGAAAACCTTGATAGAATTTCACATTACCTTAACGTACCTGTAAATTCATGATTACGTTCCGGACCGCAATCACAAATTTACCTTACATTAGGGTTTTGTGTCCTTTGATGACTCTAAACACACATGCAAGTAATGCAAAATAACCTTGTGATTGAATTGTTTACAATGTATCCAAAAATGAGTCCAACTGTTGAGTAGGAAAAAGACTTCTACCAGTCAGTGAGTAAGAACCTCTACCGATTGTTGAGCAGGTGCGATAGCCTCTACCAGTCGTTGAGCAGGTTGTAGGGCCTCTACCGACTGTTGAGCAGGCATGATGACCTCTACCAATCGTTGAGTAGGTTATTTGGTACTCAACTAACTGTTGAGCAAGTACTTCATCCTCTACCGGTTGTTTGATTAAGTGTACCAATTATTTCACACATAAATTGCAAATTGATAATATGTACATATAAAAAATCAAGTATCAAGCATAGCATGCGAGTTGTAATAGTGTTGTCCTAGACAAGGTTAATGACTCTAGGTGTGTCTATAGCAAATAGTTTATATTCCATGATTTCTAGTATCAAATGTTTAAATATGGTAGATAATCGAATCCTCATGTATAACTAAGGATTAAGTTTGATGCAACACACAACCAAGTTTCAATAGTTTGGTTATCATGGGTAACTAGCTCATGTGTGAAAAGGTGAAGGATATGAATTTAGTTCTTGAGAGGATGATGAAAAATCTTGAAGCAGAATCAAAGTTGTGAGAGATAGTGAATGTGATGATAGTTGATAAAGAGTTTATTTTATAGTAAGGAGATTATGTAGCAGTGTAAATTTTGGGGTTTGGATCAAAGGTTATAATCAAGTGTATAAGAAAACATGATTGTGGTATATGCCAAATATTGTAAAAATTTGAACAAGTTGAAAATGAGTGAGTGTCGATGGAGAATTTAGAGACTATATATTATTCCTATGGATAAAAAAAATTTTATTTTCAAAATTGGTTTTGTACATAAAGCAAAAGTTGTTAAATAGTACAAGCTTAGTGGGCTTTGATTAAAATATTCCCGTTAGTTGGAGATTTCAAACATGACATTAGGTTTTGAAGATCAAGGTTCTATTAAGTGATTTTTAATAGTTTAAAGCATTATATAGAAAATTGTTTGTTACATCAATAAATAAACAATTGAATTTAAGTTCGAGGACATCTTTTGACAAAAATATGTACTTTTGTAAAGTTACTAGGTAATGAAAATACAACAGGATTTAATAATCTTTAGTTTGTGCTAAGGTATGAGGTTATAGTTTTTAAAAATAAGTAACATGTGGAGAAATGAAATAATATGATTTGGGTAGGGTGTAGAATATTTAAAAAGTGGCTAAGATGGTAAGGTGAAGTGTGATTATGAAATCCATAGATGGTTATGAAATGAGATTGATTTAAGCTGTAAAATTTTGAGATTTTAGAGCTTAGTTTAAGGAAAGTTAGTGTAATCATTTATTCATTAATTAAAGCGAATAAACGAAAACGTTGACTTATCAAAACTTCTAGATTCTAATAACATAATGAAGACATGCTTTAGCCTATAAGTGAACACTCATCCCGAGAATTCCCAGGTAGGCATCCGGGTCCCTCGTCTGATTGGGATATATGCGCAATGCCAGCCTAGACAGAAGACTCAGAATACAGGCGTTTACCCTTCCAGATTGCACGTGTTCGTTATTAAGATTCTAGAACTTCGACGAGATCTCAAGGTGGTTCAGGCTAAACCTGAGGATTTTGTCCTATTAGTCTAAGAGTAGATCCAGTGATGGAGAGCAATCTTCTTGTAGGGATTAAAGTAGGGATAAGAAGTAGGAGGGAGATAGAGAATAACAAGTAAAAGGAGCAAATACTAGTTATAATCCTATGGTTATAGACTAGATTATTTTTCTAATAACCTAATTCCCTATAACCAAGGCTCTGATACCAATCTGGAACACCCCAACCGATGGCGGAAACATCGGGATGTCACGTATTGATGATTGTTCAGTAGCTCATGGTAAATAATAAATTTCAATAAATGATTTAAATAAATTACATACAATTGTTCTAAGAATTTTGTACATCAAAATGAAAAATACTAGCTACGCATCTTCAAGCAATAACTCTAATCTTCAAGCAAGCTATAACCTGAAACATGTTAAGTTTGAAAATATTTTGGGTCAACAAAAGTTGGTGAGAATTACATAGGTTTTGATAATCGAATAAAACTTGTACAATTCAAGTGTCATGGCAAGTCTAGTCCATATGTGAAAACATACTAGAAGTAAATCGAGTGCATAATCAACCCTTGTGACTGTTATAATGTGGTACATCCCATACGCTCATGGTTCACTCGAATATGTTATGCGATAACAATCACCCACGCTACCTTTGTAGGAGGCACGTATCCAGGTGGGATTGTCAGTCCAATAGATCTATCATTGTATACCGTCGGCTGATCAATGTTAATGATTATGCTAGAATTGTGCTTACCCTAGTCATGTTCAAGACATAATGCAACATAGAAAAACACATAGACACTTTGATGATTGAATTGCATATAGAATGTTGTAACATGTTTCACCCCAAAAACGGTGATAAATAGAAAAGGGGCTATGTAAAACTCACCTTAGCAAAATGTTATGTCTCGTGAAAAAAATAGAATAATGTGTTGTGAATGTATGCGAGGCGAATCCCAAAGACTCAATAACGTAGCTAGTCCAAATTGAAGAAAACGAAAAAAGAAAGAATATCAAGCTTCCAATTCGCCAATTGCAAGAGCTTATAATCAAAGCTTCAAATGTAGAAGTAATATACTCTAGAAGAAAGGTATGAGGGAGAGTTTAATCGAATTGAAACAATCGATTTAGAGGTGCAAAGTGTAATGGGTCATAGGTGGGTTTTTATACTAGTTTTGGATTCAATTAGCCATTAAAATTGGTCAACACCATAAAGTAAGGTTTTATGATGAATTGGCTATTTGACTAAGACTTTGACTGTTTGACTAAGACTTTGACTAGGACTTTGACCAGGACTTTGACTATGGCTTTATTTAAAAAAAAAAAATCTTGACAAGTGTATGTGTAAAAAAAAGAATTTAGATCATATTATTATTATATATATATATATAAGTTGTGAGTTAGGAAAATAAAGACTTAGGCACATTTGTATAATATTAATGATAAAGATGTAAATAAAAAAAGGGCTTTTATATATTAAAATTTGGGGAAAAATTTTGCGATGTTACATCGCCCATTTGTTTGATCGAACCTGCACATTCGCCCCTTCGTAAGGTCGAATGTGCAAGTCTATATAAAGGTTGAATTGATTTTAAATTTAAGTAGTTGTCATTTTGTTTCTCTCCTTTGAGTGTATTTTCTCCCTAGAGTTTGGTTGAGTCTGAAATTAGTTTATTTCATTGTAAACACCATTTTGTAAGATTAATCAAGCTTGTTTATGAATGAAATGGAAAGTTTAAAGTGATTTGTGTGTTTTGCTGTTCTTATTATCATTTCGTAATTGATTCAGGGATTCCGCACCTGAATTGATATACTTGTTTGATCAACGTCTTTGTTTTTGACAATTCGATCCTCATACAAAGTGGTATCAGAGCAAAAGGATCAAACAACTACGAATTGATAATATTTGAGCTGATTTGGACTCACTTTTTGTCAAAATTTTTCTGTTTTCAAAGAACAATTGATTTTGATGAACATTGATTGATTCAGACTACTTTTCATGGATAAAATCTAAAATTCTCTTCATTAAATTTGTTCCAAATCAATTCCGAAGCAAAACCTGCAAAACATCATCAAAATTCATCAACTTTTGAAAAATTTGGATCAAAATAACTGATTTTCAAAGAATAACCGTTTTTCAAAATGCAAGGGTCGAACCTAGGGAGAAACGTCGAGAGTGTGAGTTTTAGGTCGAATCAGGGTATTTTTGGTCGAACGTGGTCTTTATTTAGGTCGAACCTAGAAGTTTTTAGTGTGTTGTTGTACATTCGACCTATCGCGAGGTCGAAAGTGGTTTTATTTTGGTCGAAAGTGAGAGTATCTGTTATATTCTACCTTCGAGTCTTCAGAAAGGGTCGAACCTGGACATAATTCCACCTTCGAACCCACGATCATTTGTAAACGGTCGAAAGTAGATTCTGTTTGAAAATTTTTCTAATTGTTTCGTGTTTTATATTGTGTAGACGATATGTGGAACTTTCCAACAACACCAAGGCCTAATACTACACCACAACAGCAAGTGACAATGGATCCTTGGTCTGTAGCTGCTCAAAAGACGACTAGTCAATCATCTCAACCGATCAACTACTTAGCAATGACTAGTTCAATGCCACAACAAGTTGCACAACCACCACAACAACCCATGACTGATTATTGGGGAGTTGCAGCAGCTGCGGTACACTCTCAAACTACCAATGCTATTTCTACACTAATTCATGATTTATCTTCAGGTAGTGGGAGTTGTCCACCAAAGCTGATGGTGACGGTGGATTACAATCAATGGAAGACCATGTTCAAGATTCATTTGGAGGGAATGGGAATGGAAGGTACTAAGGCATAGCAAATGATAGCTAAGGGTTATGTAGCACCGGTTTTGGAGAACACTGGTGAACCAATTCCATTGGAAAGCTTACCTAAGGATGAGAAGAAAAAGTTTGCGGTGGAGAAGAAGGCTTTCTCACAACTATCTCAGGCTATCAATTATATGGGAAATGAGACGTTGAAGGAGTTGATTCCTAGGTATTGCCATTTGTTGACTGAGTTGTCAAGTTATGAGATCAAAATACCTATGGGCTATGTCTGAGTTGGTGGATAAGTTCGCTAATGCATTACCACCATATTGGAATCAACACATTGAGGTTCTAAAGGAGAAAGATGCATACCAGTATTGGACCATGAATGAATTTATTCAGAAGTTGGAGAACAAATAGATGGAAGAAAAGAGGAAAGCAAAAAGAGCACAAGTTCCTCAGAACCCGGAGTTATAACATGGTGGTACATCTTCTTCTCAGACTAGTTCAAGTTCTAGCAGTTCTGTTGCTCCACACATAGCTTGTGTTTCAAGCGTTATTGAACCAACCAAAACCCCAATCAACTATCTAGCTCAAACCTCATCTTACACACCACCATCATATCCTACCACTTACATCACACCGTTCTCACCAATGCAACAAGATGCATGCTATTCAGCTAGCTTGAACCAACCATAACAACAACCATACATTCCTCAAATGAACCCAAGTCAAAGCCTAATTGTGTTGGAGATATCTAACTTGAACAATGTTACTGTTGAAGTTGCTCAACAACATGTAGCTTTGGTTTCTGCTATGGTTGCTTCATATAATGGTTTGGTAGCTAGTCAAATTGGTAACAACAACCTAACCAGTGAAGACTATGCTCGAATTGATAAGGAGGAGATGGAGCTCATTGACATTCAGTGGGCATTTGCTAGTGTCATGAGACGAGCGTTTGGGTTTATAGAGAAGACTGGTAGAACTGATCTTTCTACATCTCCTAACACCACATATGGCTTCAACAAAGCCAAAGTCACATGTTTTAACTGTGGTGGGAAAGGTCACTTCAAGAGAGAATGCACAATGCCAGCAAAATAGGGAAACATGAATCCTTTCAAAACTAATTACCAGAATCGTCAATCTCAGAATCAGGTATCTTATCAAAGCCAAAACAACAACTATCAATCACAAAATAATTACCAAAACCGACAAAACGCCTCACCAAACAATTCTGTTAGACAAACCACTACACCAAACCAGAACCAAAATCAAACACCACATAATCTAACCAGAACTATCATTCCAATTTACACACCAAATAGCCAAACCCAACCAGATAACCAAAACCAGGCTTTGGTAATTCAGAAGGATGAAGGATTTGATTGGACTGGAATGCAACTTAGTGTTGAAGAGATTACAGCTGGTAATGTGGCATATGTTGCTCAGAAGATAGATTTGGAGGAGCTGGTGTTAGTTGAAAAAGATTTGGAGATTGAGAAGAGATCTGAGGTGAAGATTGAGGAAATGGTGGAAGAAGCTGATACTTGTGTTGAAAAGAAGTCATGATTGATTCTTGATTCGGTCACTGATATTCTTGAACAGTGTGACTCAGTTTATTCTGATTCGGAGAGCGAGCCAGATTTTGAAACTAGTGTTAATTCACTAGATGATGACATTGATCAACTTCTAGCCAAAGCTGATTTTCTTATGACTCGCAAGTCTTGCATAGTGGATGATGCTTTTACCAGCGTTGATTATTCTAAATTCTTTGCTGGAAAGGAAGCACACTTTGCTTTGATGGCAATGACAGAGCCTCCGAAACAGGTAAGTTCTGACTCCACTTTAGACATGAATAGTGAAAAATATTGTGGAACATGTGATAGATTGACAGAGGAAAATAAGTAACTCAGGGTTCAACTTGAGAGTGCTAGAATCAACTGTCAATCTTATCGAAAAGAAGCACATGAATTCAATAAAGTGCTTGATGGTTATAAAAAGGATATTACTGATTTGAAGAAAACACTTTCTTTAAAACAATTGGCCATTAACAGTTACATCAATGAATTAGAAGAAACTAAACTTGAAATGGCAACCATCAAGTGCTTTGCTGAAAAAGTCAACAAGAAGCTTGAAAGTTACAAACATATTGCTTATGTTGTTGACCATATTATTGAAGAACCCTCACAACCGAGTAGTGCAAACTATAAGGCTGTCCCATCTCCCGTGTTATTTGAAAATCATACTTTACATTCAATAACACCAGAGAGTTTTGTCAAGTCTGATTCTACATCGGATGATGAATCTGACACTTCCAGTGTTGGAGATCCAAATTCCGATGTTAGACCAATTTTGTGACTGGATGATGAGGGTGTGACAGCTATGACTGATGATTCTGACCTAGAAGATGATAAAACTGAGAAAGTGAGTGATATTCCAATTGAAAATCATATTATCACCAATGAACCGGTATCACCTTCTCAGTATTTACATCCAATGGATAACGCTCATCGAGTGAATCAGTCAGTTAAGAATGTTGAGAAAAATGAACCGAGTGACAAACCTGTCAAAGTATTTTGTCGGATGGAAGGATCCGATAAGATTATTTCTGACGAGGAATATCCGATAAAGTTTGCCAATTAGTCTAAGATTGAGAAAATCTGGCAGGAGAGTACCATTTGGTTTCAAATTCAAATGTCTGTGAAAAAGATTCTTTGAAACTGAATGTTCAAAGACCCAAGACCAAGCAGGCTTGGGTCCCCCGAAAGAACTAATGATTTTACTTGATATGTGTAGGGAGCTTCAGCTGGCCCTGTTAGCAGTCTTTGGATTGTTGACAGTGGAGCTTTTGGTCACATGACAAGGGATTTATCGCTGGTGTTCGACATTAGAAACATCAATGGCAGATATGTAGCATTTGGTGGGAACAAAGGAGGATACATTATTATGGAGGGTAGTGTGAGTAATGGGATTGTGAGTTTTGAAAAGATATCTTATGTGAAACAGATAGACCATAATCTGCTTAGTGTCAGTCAAATCTGCGACAAACAGTTTTTTGTATTCTTTGATGACAAATCTTGCTACATTCTCAAGCCCGGTTTTGTACTTCCAAAAGAGTGGATAATGCTGAAAGCACAGAGAGTGAATAATCTGTATATTTTCGACATGTCAAAGGCAATGACAACCCAGGGCTAAGTAACGTGTTTCCTCTCCAAGGCTACAGAAAAAGAATCTATTATGTGGCATAGGAGGATGGGACACATTCACCTTAGAAAAATGAACCATCTGGTGAAGAATGGACTTGTCGATGGCGTTAATGTCAAACATTTCCATCTGAATGACAAGTGTGTGAGTTGCAAGAAGGGAAAGCAGCACAAGCAGTCCCACAAACCAAAGAAAGAAAATTCAGTTGAGATGGCACTTGAGCGTTTGCACATGGAACTATTCGAACCGTTCAAGCGTAAAAGTCATGCTGGAGAATTATACTGTCTTGTGGTTACTGATGACTATTCCAGATTCTCGTGGGTAATGTGCTTGCATAATAAGAGCGACACGTTTAACAATCTGAAGGTTCTGTTCACCCGATTAGAAAATGTCTATGGTCTGAAGATCAAAAGAATTAGGAGTGATAATGGGACGGAGTTCAAAAAACACACAGATGGATGCTCTTTGTGAAGATAAAGGAATTCATCATGAATATAGTGCTCTGTATACCCCTCAACAGAACGGTGTCGCAGAACGAAAAAACAGGACTCTAATTGAAGCGGCGGGAACAATGCTTGCGGATTCTAACCTTCCAGTAATGTTTTGGAATGAAGCCATTTACGCAGCTTGTTACACTCTGAATTGTGTGTTAACAGTGAAGAAGTTTGTCAAAACTTCTTATGAACTGTTGAACAGACGAAAGCCGAACTTAGAGTATCTAGAACCATTTGGAGCACCGTGTACTATGCTTAATCCATCTGAGAAGTTCGCACCGAAAGCTGAAGAAGGATTCTTTATTGGATATGCAACCCCGCTCAAACGTGTATTCGACAAACGAACTCGTCAGGTAGAGGAGTGGGCTAATGTTGAAGTTCAGCGATATACTCAGAATGTACAGGGTAGCGGTCCAGATTGGATGTTTGATTACAAAGATTTCTTTGAATCATTCAATCTAGATAGCTTGGTTGAAGAGGCTGTATTAAGACTATATTACGAGTGTGAAAACGCAGTGACTTCACCGTTGGTGCGTCCGATCACTGTAACTCCTCCAACAGCTTCTAATGATGCCAATGCTCCTACAGCTGAAGAAGAAGTTTTCCAAGAAGCTTTCCACAACTCTTAATTCATCAGAATCGGAAGATGATGATGATGTCACAAGTGAAGCTATTCTAGATTTTGCTACAGAGACACCTCCAGTGAACCCAAATCCGAATGTTGCTTCATCATCAAACTTGGGTAATGATCTGGATTCGACAGAGAATTTGACTACTCAAACGGGAGTGCAAGTACCTGATCATCCGAAATCTCAGATTCATCGTATTCACCCACTCAAGCAAGTTATTGGTGATCCTAGTAGCAGCGTTATGACTAGAGGACAACTTCGGAATGCAACCTCACCAGAAAATCTTGGCGCTCTAGCTTTATATGCTAAAATTCAGAAATCAGGTTGTCAGAATGATTGGTCTTTTGCTTGTTATTTTCGCAGGTTAAGCCGCGGACATATAAGGATGCTCTTTTGGATGACGCTTGGGTAGAGGCAATGCAAGAGGAGTTATTGCAATTTCAGAAACTGGGAGTATGGACGCTTACTGATTTACCTCCAGGAAGGAAAAAGATTGGAACCAAATGGGTGTTCAAGTGTAAAAAGGATGACAGAGGCGTAATCGCGAGAAACAAAGCTCGACTGGTTGTACAAGGCTTTCATCAAGTGGAAGGGATCGACTACAACGAGATTTATGCACCTGTTGCACGTTTAGAAGCTATTCGCATGTTTCTAGCGTTTTCATCATATAAGAAATTCAAGGTGTATCAAATGGACGTTAAGAGTGCGTTTCTTTACAGTGTGGTCAAGGAAGAAGTTTACGTAGGTCAACCACCAGGCTTTGAGGATCCTATCCACCGGGATAAGGTCTACGTTCTTAACAAAGCACCCTATGGGTTGCACCAAGCTCCACGACAATGGTATGAGGAGCTAAGCACGTATCTTCTATCCAAAGGATTCAAACGAGGTTTGGTTGATTGCACAATGTTCACAAAACGAACAGGGGATGACTTGCTTCTAGTGAAGATTTATGTTGATGACATTATTTTTGGATCTACTAATGATCTTTTGTGCAGAGAATTTGAACAAGTTATGCAGGAAAAGTTCGAAATGAGTGCGGTGGGAGAGATGCAGTTTTTCCTAGGTTTGCAGGTGGACCAAAGACCAATGGGGATCTTGATTCACCAAACGAAATACGTATCTGAAGTCTTGAGCCGGTTCCAGATGGAAGATTCGAAGCCGATGGATATCCCGATACAACCTAATCACGGGATTGGGGTTGACGCTAAGGGGGAGCTGACTGATCCTTTTACATACAGAGCAATCATCGGATCTCTAATGTATCTCACCGCATCTAGACCAGACATAATGTTCGCCACATGTCTCTGTGCACGTTATCAATCGAAGCCAAAACAAAGTCATTTAGCAGCTGTCAAACGAATCCTAAGATATCTGAAGGGTTGTCCGTTGAGAGGACTATGGTACCCTGATGATGATAATTTTGACCTAATTGCTTTTAGTGATGCAGATTGGGGCGGTTGTGACAAAGACAGCAAATCAACAACGGCTGGATGTCAGTTTATGGGGAGCAGGCTCGTGACCTGGCAATGCAAGAAGCAAACTGCAGTCGCCTTATCAACATGTGAAGCAGAATATGTCTCAGCTTCAAGCTGCTGCTCACAAGTTCTGTGGATTCAATAACAGATGGTTGATTACGGTTTGCAATTTCTTAAAACCCCTATTTACTGTGATAATGAGGCCTCCATTGCATTAACTAAAGACTTGGTCAATCACTCAAAAGCTAAGCATATCCGGATTAAAAACAATTTTATCCGTGATTGTTATGCAAAAGAGTTAATCGATATGGTCAAAATCCACAATGATTATCAATGTGCAGATCTTTTTACCAAAGCTTTTGATAAATCAAGATTTGAATATCTTTTAATAGCTAATGGTATAAAAGAAAAACAAAACTGATCATCACCTCGGTTTATCACTTTTTAGTTTTAGTTTTTACTGTTTTTCAGAAAAATTCAAAAAAAAAAAAATATGTTTTTCATTTTAGGGGGAGTCTATTTTTTTTTTTTTAGAAAAACCAAAACATTGAAAAATTCAAAAAGCCATAAAAATTAGGAAAATCCAAAATGATTTCCAGGAGAAAAAGAGGAAATGATAGTACATCAGTGGGGATCTGACACATGCTAAAGAAATGTAATGCAATATGAGGCGTGTGTTTGAGTCTGTGTGATGTGCTGGTAGGCTTCGTAGACCTATTAATGCGTGCCTGATACATACATATCAAACGAATTGTTATGTGGATGAACTCCTCATGGGCATATGGTCTTGGTACCGTAATTTCGTTTGATAGGGTTTTTGTACAAAATTCGGAGGTTTCGGGTCGTTATGTTATTAGTTATCTGGGGATAGCCTTTATGATCTTCTGTCGTAAGTTCTTACGGACCTAGATCAGACAGGATATCTTCATAAAAGAGCTTTAATGCCAAATCCTAAAGTTACCGAATTGAGGAACTTTCATTGTATGACGATAATCAAAGATTATCTAATGCATCGTATCCAATCATTGATGCAAATCATGATTGATTTCAGCCCTCAACCTGGTAGAGTGCACAAGTTACTTTGTAGCATTGAGTTGCTGACCTGTACACCTCTGTGCCTCATACCTTGTAAATTACAGATAACGAAAGCATAATCACGCGTTACAATGGGTATTTGTGAAATTATTCCTTGATACGGGAGTATGTCGTGTGTGTGGGAACCACAGACAATTGTGTTTATACTATAAATAGCCGTATCAGTCTAAAGCACTGCACAACAGTCGGCACGTGAGCTTATGTGGACAACAATATCAGCAGTTTCCGGATCACACATTGTCTTTAATGATAATATAATAGATCAACGATGTGATCAGATTTCTCAGAAACTGATATGATCCTCTTACCGGAAATCACAAAACATTTACTGCGTCATATTTACATTTCTGCATTTTTCATTTTTCGTCAAAAATACAAAAACTCAAAAAGATTTTAGGTGTGTTTTAGCAAAAACTTTCAGAAAATCCAAAAGATTTTACATTTCTACATTATTTTTGATAACCGATGGTGGTTGATGGTGATTTTCTGAAACTTGATGGACCATTTGAGTTTTGTGATCTTTAAATGAGAAATGATGAATTTCGGATGCTTAAAAGTTAAGAAAAATATTGAACGGGATTCGATTTTAAGATTTGGTAAAAAGTTCAAAAATTCCAATCTCCATTCGCCCCTTTGATGGGTCGAATGTGGAATTTTTCTTTACATTTGAGCTTTTTAAACGGTCGAATGTGAGTGTTCATGTGTATTTTGCTCATTCGAACCATATTTCTTCCTTCGAACCTTTAATTAGGGTCCAAAAGTGGAAATATTTTGTAACACCCCAAAATCATCCTTTCGCCTAATTACGCCATTAGGCGTGATTAGCAAAATAATAAAGTGATACTCGAATAATGAGAACTTGGGTTATGTCCTATTATGGGAATAACGCTAGTTTTGCTAAATGAGTATTAACAACAAAAGACTTTGGAAAAACATGAGGGGCCATAGTTGCCAATATGATAAAGTGAGGTTTATTAATAAAAATAAAACAAATAAAACATACACAATGTGTGTGTGTGTGTGTGTTCGTATGATCTTCAGGAGACCCCAAGAAGGGCTCCAACCCTAACTCATCTACCAAGCACAAACCTGCTCAAATCAAGGGGGTTTCTTGATGCATGATGAAATTCTTCTTTATCTAGTGTTCTACACAACCCAAGGTATCTTTAGACCCATTTGATTTCACCTAAAACACTTGTATGTGGAAGATGGTAAATTAGGGTTCACATTAAAAACGTGAATTCCTAGCTTCTACGGATTTCTATGTGTTAGTAGACATCAAGGAAGCTATAAAACGTGATGAATTGTTATATGATGTTGATTCATATGAATTTGTGAATTCTCATTATGTATATGTAGTGGGTTTTTACCCTAAACATGAATTACCCTACTAGGTGGTAAATCTTGCAACTATATGTGATTTGTATCATGTATGTATGCTAATTATGTGTTCTAACAAAAAAAGGGTTTGACATGTCCCTGAGTTAGGTACAAGGACTAGGGAGCAAACGGGTCAAACGGATGCAAGCTCAATGCGTAAGGAAGCGAAACGGATATGAGGTAAGTAATACTTACACTACTAGTCTACAAATACAACTCTTGTATTGATATAAGTGTTTAAACTTTGAAGTGGGAAAAAAGGTATGACCTCAAGGGGTGAAACCTACTAATCGAGTGATTGATGCGATTTCATGTCAAAACAAAATTCATAGTCATAAATGAGTCATATGGTGTTGATCAAATGATGGAAATCATCAATTGGGTCAACCAATAAAGCCATATGGTAAACAAGAGTCTAAACTCAGATTTTGGATGAAAATCACATGAATAAGGAAGTTAAGTAATCATGAGTCTTAATGGGTCGAAGGGGTGATTCCCTCACCATTCAAACCCGACATTAAAATCCAGTTATCTAAGCTTTAAGAAACTTGTGGATAACGGGTCAAATGGTAAATGCAATACCATTGTGTCCCAAGAGACTAATGTGGTCAATCTAGAGTGTATGCAGGAGAACACTTGGAAAATTGGGCACTCGTTGCCTAAGTAATCCAAATGGGTGCAAGGTATGGGTCAATGCCACCCGGTAAGTCCATAGCTAAATAAACGCCTTCGGGCGAAGCAATGTGGGTACTAAAGCTACTCACATAAAGTGTGGGTGTCAACCAAGTAAGTTATTTCCATCACCATGTCTAATGCGCGCTAATGCGCTTAGAATTTACTAAATAAGAGAAAACTTGAGAAAAGGTGAAAATCTAAGTCCGGAAGGACTTAGAGGTTTTTAAACAAGTCAATGAGTTAAAAGCAATGGGTTGAATCAAAAGTGTCACCATGGATGGCCAAACTTATGGATTTGGCTATAATGGGGCATTTTGGGAATTTATAGATTTACTAAAGGTTAAATCTAATAACCAAGTCATAATGACACAAAACGGAAATGCTTTTAGTTGAATCGACATAAACATTTAAAACTGGGAACCGGGTCTTAATGACATAAACCGGATGATGTTTTTAGTTAAACAAGAGTCCAATAAGTACACAAAATGATTATTATGCTTTTTGAATGGTCTAATGAGGTTTTGTAAAACCTGTGGCCTTAACGAGTCGTGATTCCCCTTTTTTGATATGATCCAGAACCTAAAAGGGGGATCCAGAACCTAAAAGGGGATCCAGAACCTCAAGAGGATCTAGAACCTAAAAAGGGGATCCAGGACCTAAAAGGGGATCCAGAACCTCAAGAGGATCCAAAACCTAAAAAGGGTATCCAGGACCTAAAACGGGATCCAAAACCTAAAAAGGGGATCCAGGACCTAAAAGGGGATCCATAACCTCAAGAGGATCCAGAACCTAAAAGGGGATTAATGCTAGAAATTATAGTAACAAAAATCTTTTTCTTATACTTTCCATCCTACTCGATTCTAGTAACGTTTAATGGGTTAATTAATCGTGTTTAACCCACAGGTACTCGGTTGCACTGGATGGATGATGATCAAGACTTGTTAGAAGAACCGAACACACTCGAGCACTCATCAAGCTTCCGCATTTGAAGTTCCCGATTAAATGCAGGATTTAGTACATGTTTTTAGTAAACCTAATTACAAAAATTTTGTTGGGACCTATAATGTAGAAATCAAAATTTTAGTTGGGACCTATAAATCGGGAGTGTTATTCAATAAGACCAAAGCCCGTAAGTTTTAAAGTTAATCGCGTGTTTACGGGTTAGGGTCTTACAAGTGGTATCAGAATTATAGGTTTGAGGGATCCAAGTGTTGGGAAGGATACTTGGACTCAAGCTGTGCGCTCAAAGTGTTGAAGGGTGTTCGGTTCGGGGCTTGATCAAAGAATCCGGTGAGTATGATCCGAAATAACAATCCAGTTCAATCAGAGATTGTTATAGATAAGTAATTGGAATGTCATGAGACTATTGGTTGTCTCAAAAGCTTGGTAAAGAAATGGTTAGGTGGCATGGGGCCTAACCAAGGACTAATTCGGGCAACGAAATTCTTGTGTAACAAGTATTCTAGCATTATTATTGCAATGATGCATACTAACAATGAGATGTCTTGTGGCTAATCAATTGTAATTGAAAATGTGACAGGGAAAAGAACACGGTATTCGATCAAGAGAGGATCGAATGAATCACACAACACGGTTGTGGAGGGTTCGGGAGCACGACTGGTAGCATGCTTACCCAGGAACCACACCAAGTAACGATTCAGGCTAATGGATCGATGACGAAAGGGAAACACAAGGGCAAGTATCAATCAGGTACATGCTCTAAATCATAGTAGGTACATTAGTATGCAATTATCACATGAAGTGTGGTAATTGCATACATAAGCAAGAAGCAAAATGAGAAATGTGCATTGTTCGCGATAGTGAACAATCAATACACAAAGGTAACTTGAACACCGAAATCGGGATGTGGGTAATCTTCCCAAACTAATGCTTGAAAAGAAAGAATGCTAGAGAAGCATTGTGGTCATGCCAATGGGTGTGATCACACAAAGTATTACAAAACGAAAAACACATCGTTGGTTTTAAATGAATAAAGGTAAGACCAAATATCAAATAAATATCCAGAAAAAGGTTTACCAAATAAAATAGGGGACACAAGCACAAGCAAAAAACTTGCTTGCATAGGATGTGATGCCTTAATTATAAAAAGTCCGTGTGTACCATATGCGAATTTCTTACCCTGGCCAGGTAAGTGTTAAACATATGATACGATGGGTTTCTTATAATTAATACATATGCAATCTATGTAGCAAAGGCTTAGTAAGTGTGAGATGTCGTGGGATTTTAGACGTAGTCCACCGTCTAACACAGCAGGGATGCGATCCATGCAAGACCTTGAGCAAGGCACCAGCCTATACGCTGGGATAGCAAAGCGGGCAATATACTATGCGAGTTACCTTTGGCTGTTACAGAGATAGACTCGAACCTTAATCAAGGTTGAGTCATGAGTAAATTCGGTTTGGAAATAGACTTGAACTTTTATCAAGGTTAAGCCATAATTAAACTTGAATTTTTATAGAAGGATAAATTCGTAAAAATGGGACTTGAACCAAAATCAAAGGTTGAGTCATAATCATATTCGGATAAGTCATAAATCTTCGGATAAATGGCATGAACAACGAACTTGGGCCGTGATAAATCAGTAAATCATTTAACTCTCGAGTTAAAAAAAAGTGCAAGCCGTGGATTTAGTATAACCTAGTACAAACCGTGGATTCGGTACAATCTATTGCAAACCGTGGATTCGGTACAAACTAGTACAAACCGTGGATCCGGTACAATCTGGTGAAATATGAGACATAACACTACGATTGTATATTTTGTGCAATCTAGTGCAAATTGTGGATTCGGTACAAACTAATGGAAACTATGATAATTCTGAAACTTAAACTGAGAGGTTACACTGTAAATTTTCTGAAACTGAATTGAAGAGTTGATCTGTAATCCTTTTGAACCTTAGCTGAGGTTAAACTGTGAGTCAAACTACACCGTAACAGAGGCCCACATCATAAAACGAATTAAACCTCAGTCGTAGGCAGAACAATGAATAAACCCAAATTCCAATTGGTGGGATACGAAATAAGAGTCCAATAAGTTCACAAAATGATTATTATGCTTTTTGAATGGTCTAATGAGGTTTTGTAAAACCTATGGCCTTAACGAGTCGTGGTTCCCCTTTTTTGATATGATCCAGAACCTAAAAGGGGGATCCAGGACCTAAAAGGGGATCCAGAACCTCAAGAGGATCCAGAACATAAAAAGGGGATCCAGGACCTAAAAGGGGTTCCAGAACCTCAAGAGGATCCAGAACCTAAAAAGGGTATCCAGGACCTAAAACGGGATCCAGGACCTAAAAGGGGATACAGAACCTCAAGAGGCTCCAGAACCTAAAAGGGGATTAATGCTGGAAATTATAGTAACAAAACTCTTTTTCTTATACTTTCCATCCTACTCGATTCTAGTAACGTTTAATGGGTTAATTAACCATGTTTAACCCACAGGTACTCGGTTGCACTGGATGGATGATGATCAAGACTTGTTAGATGAACCGAACACACTCGAGCACTCATCAAGCTTCCGCATTTGAAGTTCCCGATTAAACGCAGGATTTAGTACATGTTTTTAGTAAACCTAATTACAAAAATTTTGTTGGGACCTATAATGTAGAAATCATAATGGGTTGGATTTCACAGATATCAAAGTTTTAAATCGGGAGTGTTATTCAATAAGACCAAAGCCCGTAAGTTTTAAAGTTAATCGCGTGTTTACGGGTTAGGGTCTTACATATTTTCACATTCGCCCAAGACAAAGGGTCGAATGTGGAGCCTATATAACCATATCTGCACCTTCAAACCCTCATTCGAAATTTTTTCAAATTTCTGTAATTACACCACCTTGTTGCTCGATTTTTCTACACACTGTAACTTTGATCCTTGATTGTTTCTGATCATTTTCATCCAAGAATTGCAGGTATTTATCAATTATTCAAGGCAGAATCGTCGTTTTAATGATCAAACCCTAACACTGAATCGTTTGTGGTTTTAAAGGATGTTATTGATGAAATTTTTGATAAGGATTTAATCCTTAAGTGTTTCAGGGGGAGAATATAACAAAATCATGGGTTTAAACATATTAGATTGATGAATTGATTGATTAAACTTATCAAACCCTAGATTTTGGGTAAAAACACATAATAATTGAATAATTATCACAATTGATGGATTTAAAAGCTTAATCGGTCATGTTAGCAACTAAACAAATGAAAATGGGATGTTTAAATGGTCAAAATTAAAATCTGTAAACTTGGTAGATGAACAGTCTATTTCGACCGTTTTAAAAAGGTCGAATGTGACTTTTTGGTCGAAGGAGACATGTTCAAACGGTCGAACGAGGATTAAAGGTCGAATGTACAATTTTAAAACAACTTTTTCACAATCGAACCTTATTTCCACATTCGAACCTTGATTTTTCCACATTCGAACCCGTGTTTAGTCGAAGGTGGAATTCCAAAAACCAAAATTTCAATTTTGTATATTTTGTCCGATTCTAATGAGTTTTCGTGTTTTGTTTTTGTAGATTCTCAATGGCTGAACCTCAAAATACTGATATTCCAGCAGGATCGTCTAAAAAGGCTACCAGAAAGAAGCCTGAGGAAGAGTTACCGTTCGAAGAAGCTCACAACTGCTGTGCGTTTCTCGGAGATGTGAAGAAACATATATAATTCACTGGTATCATTGATTTCTTGAAACGGAGCAGAGTTGTAGATGCTATAGCCACAACTGCTATTATTTACAAAGACCATCAGAAGGAGTTTTGGAAGAATTATAGGATGGATTTTTGGGATAATCAAACGGCAATTATCAGTAATATTCAGGGGGAGATGGCAATTGTCACTGAAGGTGACATTCGTAAAGCTTTGAGACTGAAGGACAAGCTGACTGATCCAAGATGCTTATCATGGATAGAACAGAGGAAGTGCTTTCTGAGAATGAAGTATAACGGACCTATCACAGATGGAGCCCTACACAAAGGTAAACTGTGTCCACAGTTTAAATACCTGGCTCATGTGATGCTGCATGTTTTCGGTTCTGTTAGTGGAGGCTATGATGTTATGAGGAAGAGTATTAGCTCTTTGATGGTAGCACTGATTCTGAAGAAGCCATTTAACGTATCTGGGATGATTCTGGATCACATGCTTGAACCTTTAAAAGGTCTGAAGAATAAGAAGTTTTTGCTTTATCCCAGATTCCTACAGATGATTTTTGATTAGAAATACAAGAAGTTGAGGAAAGATCCAACACAGATTGTTGTACAGGATCATATGAGTTTGAATACGTTGGTGAGAATGAAGGGTTATAAAGGTGTACGTGAAAACGAAAGACCACCTTTCAAGAATTTGTTTGGACACTTGATCAAACCAGATTACAAGGATCCGGGTGTAGATAAGGCTAGAAATGAGAATAGTGAATCTGATAATGATGATCCTTTATGTCCTGTTAATCCTGAAACAAAGAGAAAGTGACAAGTAGTTAATGTTGGTGCTAAGAGTGGTAAAGGAAAAGGAAAAGGAAAAGGAATGGAAGTTGAAGCAGATCCTCCAAAGAAAACATCTCGAAGACAAAAGAGTGTAGCCAAGAAAGGTACACGTTTGGATGATGAAGAGTCTATAGATTCTGAAGAGACTCAAGAGGATTAAAGATGGGATTCTGATGATGAGACTGTTAAGACAACCAAGCCCAAGGCCACTGTGGCTGGTGAATCTGAAAGTCTTAATCAGACTTTAGAAGAAAAGAGGTTGAAGAGTCCGATTGTGATGGACGATATTGATATGAGTCTTGGATTGGGTTCTGAAGATTTTGGTGGATCACCGAAGACTGGTGAAAAACAAAAGAATCCAATGTACAAGAAGAAAGCAAAGGTTGATGAGATTGAAAAGCCTAAGAAAAGGAGAGCTAAGGAAATTGAAAGTTTGATTGCAGGAAAGAAAGTTCCTGAAGTGTCTAGCTCGAAGTCTCCCGTGACATCCTTAGCAGCGAAGAAACAGAAAACATCTGCTGCTGAGAAGAGTTCTGTTCCAACTAATGATTTTAATGATGCTATGGAACGAGTCTTAAACAAGTTCAAGAAAAAGACTCCAGTTGCTGAGGCTTCTACTCCACAGGTTACTGTATCAGGAGATGTGATGGATGCAGTTAATCAGAAGCTGACTGAGATGATGAAGATCATAAACCAGCAACAAGAAGAGATTGATCAGTTGAGGAAAAATGATAGAAAGATGTTGGACATTGTTGAGTCTTCACAAGAGAGTCAGGAAGAGCTGGAAGCAAAGATTAAGTTACTCCAGAATGAGAATATGAAGTTGTTAAAGCATGAGCAGAGAAATATGAGAAGATTCATTGCTTTAAAACTTGAAAACAAGCAGGTAAAGAAAGATAACAAAGGCCTTAGGAAGCTAATTGATGATTTATATGAAAAAGCTCCTCAGTTAAAAGCAGGAGAGGAGGACAAAGAGCGAGAAGAAGAGCTTGTTGACTTTGAACCATCTGAGTCGGAAAAAGATGAAGAAGATGATGAAGATCTTGAACAGGATGCTGGTGATGCTCCTGAGAAAAGAAAGAAGGATGGTGATGATAATGATGGTTCAGGTGGTGATTCTATAGATGATAATAGCTCTGCAAATGATGATGATGATGACGATGATGATAACACTGATAGATATAGTGTGAAAAGAGAGATACAGGAAAAGATGCAGGAGAATAGAGTTCGAAAGCTCCTGGTGGAAACACTGATGATGATGATATCTTCTGGAATGAAAAGATCAGATCTTTATCTGGGGAGGACAAGAAGTTATATCGTCAGATGTTGAAAAACAGAGTTTGGACGATTGAGATGACAGGAAGATTTCCAGAAATATTTGAATCAGATGATATGAGATCCGAGCTTGAGTACAATGATCCTGATCTTGAAGACAGTGAAGTTTCTGCAACAGTTTCGAAAGAAATACTTGAAGGTCTGGCTAAACAGGTTGGGAAATCTCTTGAAGAGTTAATGAGCGAGAATCATATTCCAAATATTCCTAAAAAAGAAGCAGGAAATCACTCTGATGATAGAGATACTCTAGTGTTTGAAGATGTTGAGATAGAGGATATTACAAGTGAGGAATATCCAGAATACTTTAAAGACAATAAGGATTCTGGATTTCTTGAATTTTCTGAAGAATTGTTAAGCCAAGCTGAGAAAATTGCACGTGAGAAAAGTAAGAAGTTTGTTGATGTAGTATTCAAGAACTCCTTAAGTCAGAAACTGAGATTCAAGGTGGTTTCTATAAATTTCATAACGAACTGTTTAAAGGTAAAGCTCTCGGGTGGAAGTATTTAAGACAACTGAGGTGTGTTGCAGTAAAGTGGGAGAAAGGAATTATGTATTTCAACAGATTCCATGACATAAAAAACTACCTTACTGGGCTGTACGCGACATCTGCAGACACACGTTGTCAGGTGCTACTGTGAACAACGATGTTGTTGGATACTTTGCTGATCGCATGGCAAGAGAGAGTAGGACGAAATGGGATGTGTTCACCCCACAGTATCCGAGGAGGATTGTTCATAAGAAGAAAGATCAGATTACGGGGATGAACAAGGTTACTTTGAAATACAATCCACCGACAGTTTTAAAACATATACCTTTGATGCCTATTCCACAACATTTCTCAAAAGACTTCATGTGGTGGTACTATGATTGGAAAATGGCAGAGGCTATTATCTTGTTGAAAGATGGTAAGAATGATGTCAAGAAGATACACATCTTTGATCCAATGTGGTTGATAAACTGCTCTTATGAAGACATTATCATGCTGTATTACAACCCAATCTACTGTGAAGAAAAAGATAGTGAACAGGCTGCAAAATACCAACGTGTAGTATTTTTGTGTTTTGCGTGGGATGTTAATGCGGGGTGCGACTATGATAAGAAACTGGGGAAGTTTGTTGAAGTTCAGAAAGAAAAGAAGAAACCTAAACAAACTCATGAATGAGTAATGACGAAAGAGCAGAAGACCTTACTGCACATCAAGCTGATGAATAAGAAGATGGACGAAGAGCGAAGGCTTAAGCAATCCAAGCAATAGTCGAGGGGGAGTTTGTTGATACACATTATGCGACTAGTGCTATTGGATTGCTAATACAATTTTGTATTGTGAATATCGGGAGGTCGAATGTGGGTTTGGATATGGTCGAAGGTAGAGATTATTGGTCGAAGGTAGAAGACTTGGTCGAAGGAGAAGTTTTGAAGGTTTCTGTGTTGATCCGCCCGTTTGATTGATCGAACCTGCACATTCGCCCCTCCGTAAGGTCGAATGTGCAGGTCTATATAAAGGCTGAATTGATTTTAAAGTTGAGTAGTTGTCATTTTGTTTCCCTCCTTTGAGTGTGTTTTCTCCCTAGAGTTTTGTTGAGTCTGAAATTAGTTTATTTCATTGTAAACACTATTTTGTAAGATTAATCAAGCTTGTTTATGAATGAAATGGAAAGTTTAAAGTGATTTATGTGTTTTGCTGTTCTTATTATCATTTCGTAATTGATTCAGGGATTCCGCGCCTGAATTGATATACTTGTTTGATCAATGTCTTTGTTTTTGACAATTCGATCCTCATACATATTCTTCTTATTTTCCAAGGATGAGGCAGCTGATATCATCATGTTCTTCATTCTACAAATAGAGAAACAATATTCTCTATCTGTCAAAGCCATTAGAAGTGATAATGGGACAGAGTTCAGGAACAAAACTTTGGATGAATTCTATTTGTCTAAAGGGATTATTAGACAATTCAGTGTTCCCAGAACTCCTGAACAAAATGGTGTAGTAGAAAGGAAGAACAGGACACTAATTGAAGCAGCAAGAACCATGTTAGCTAATTCAGGCCTACCATTGTATTTCTGGGCTGAAGCAGTCAACACTGCATGTTATGTTCAGAATAGAGTCCTTGTCAACAAGAGACACTCCAAAACTGCCTATTAAGTTCTTCATGGCATTAAGCCTCTTATCTCCTTTTTCAGGGCTTTTGGATGTCAATGTTTCATTCTAAACATTAAAGACTCTATGAGTTAAATGCCAATTTAGTCCCTAAGGTTTGTCAAAAATTGTCACTTTCATCCAAATCTTTTTTTTTGTCCATTTATTCCCTGTGGTTTCATTTTTTTGTCATTTTAGTCCCTGTGGACTAACAAGATTTGGATGAAAGTGGCAATTTTTGACAAACCTCAGGAACTAAAATGACAAAAAAATGAAACCACATGGACTAAATTGACCAAAAAAAAAAAGATTTGGATGAAAGTCGCAATTTTTGACAAACCTCAGGGACTAAATTGGGAATTAACTAATTTCAAAATTTGCTGCTAAATTTGATTCGGGTTATTTTCTTGGTTACTCTTCCACTAGAAAAGCCTACAAGGTTTTTAACTCAAGAACCAAGATAGTAGAAAAAACACTGAATGTCAAGTTCAATGAGTCTAACCACACTCTTATTCCAGCACATCCTGCTGAACTCTTTGACCTTGACAACTTCCATTTCGGACCTAAAAAGATTGTCACTTCATCTAAACCTACTTATTATGGTGATCCGAGGATTGATGATGAGGATCCAGCACCATGAACTCCTAATACAGTCATTAAGTCAACTTTCAAACCATCAGAAGTTTCACAAACTTCTGATTCAACAACTACCGATGTACAAACTCAAACATCTGTTTCAGCTCATACAACTACCAAAGATGTTCAACCAGCTGAACCAGGCATTATAAACCTCAGTGGTTTGTTTGATGAAGTACAAGAGCCACCTACACCTGTCAGTGGTTTACAACAACTGATTGAACACAAAGATCATCCATTGGATCAAATCTTGAGTGATATTGCAACAGGGGTTCTCATAAGAAACCAGCTTTCCAACTTTTGCTTCTTCTCAGCATTCATTTCTCAGTTGGAACCTAAGAAGTATCAAGAAGCCCTCAAAGACAACAATTGGGTGCAAGCTATGCAAGATGAGTTGCTCCAATTCAGGAAGCAACAGGTTTGGGAAATATGTCCCTTACCACCAAAGAAGCTACCAATTGGCACAAGATGGGTTTTTAGAAACAAACAAGATGAGGCTGGTATGATTATTAAGAATAAGGCAAGACTGGTGGTACAAGGTTTATCCCAAGAAGAAGGAATTGACTGTGATGAAACCTTTGCTCCAGTTGCAAGACTTGAAGCCATCAGGTTATTTCTGGCTTATGCTATTTCCAACAAAATAAAAGTTTTTCAAATGGATGTTAAAAGTGCATTTTTGTATGGAAAAATCAAAGAGGAAGTGTATGTCTGTCAGCCACCTGGGTTTGAGGATCCTTCTCATCCTGAGTGGGTGTACAAACTTGACAAAGCTCCTTATGGGCTAAAACAGGCTCCTAAAGCCTTGTATGAAACACTTTCCAACTTTTTGCTCAAAAATAACTTTACAAGAGGCTCCATTGATAAAACTCTTTTCATTAAAAATGTTGGAAATCATGTTTTACTTGTTCAAATTTATGTTGATGATATCATATTTGGTTCAACAAACAGAAAAACTGTGTGATGAATTTAAGAAACTCATGCAATCAAAATTTGAGATGAGTACAATGGGAGAGCTGCAGGACTTTTTAGGACTGCAGATTCAAGAACAATCAAATGGAACTTTTATACATCAATCTAAATATGTTAAAGAATTATTGAACAAATTTTCTTTACAAGACTCTAAATCATGTTCCACTCCCATGACACCAACCACACAAGTTGAACCAGATGATCAAGGAAAACAGGTTGATCAAACCATGTATAGATGTATGATAGGTTCCCTTTTATACCTAACTGCTTCTAGACCAGATATTATGTTTTCAACATGTGTCTGTGCTAGATATCAATCAGCTCCTAGGGAATCACACCTTATTGCAGTCAAAAGAATATTCAGATATCTGAAAGGAACTTCTACACTTGGAATTTGGTATCCTGCTTCTAGCAATACCAAGTTATCAGCTTTTTCAGATAGTGACTATGCAGGGTACAAAATGTCAAGAAAATCAACATTTGGTGGTTGTCAATTCTTGGGAAACTGTCTAGTGTCCTGGAAATCAAAGAAGCAAACATCTGTTGCAACTTCAACTGCTGAAGCTGAATACATTGCAGCTGCAAGTTGTACATCACAGATACAATGGCTCCAATATCAACTTCTTGAATATGGAATCAAAGAGACCAAGACACCATTGCTTGTAGGCAGTAAATCTGCCATTAACATCATTCAAAATCCTGTTCAGTTCTCAAAGACTAAACATATTGAAATCAGGTATCATTTTATAAGGGATTGCTATGAAAAAGGCAAGATTGAAGTGAAGCATGTGACAACAGCTAATCAAATAGCTGACATATTCACTAAACCCCTTGACACATCAACATTTCAGAAGTTAGTATCCATGCTTGGGATGCTAAATTTGTAAGTGTTTCTTTTATTTTTCTGCACATACTTTATTTTTCACTTACATCTGTTTTGTTTTAAAACTTCTGAAAAGCAAAAAGAGAGAAACTACTGATGTACAAAACATCAGTATGGGAATATTTTCTAAAAAATGATTAACTTCTGATAAAATAAACTTTAGAAGTTATGAATAAAGTGTTTATAAACATTCTCATCAGTTGTTAACAAACTACTGAAGAGAAAATGGGAACTACTGATGAAAGTTGTTCTTTATCAGCAGTTTTGTCATTAAGGGTAAATCAGACATTTTCCCACTTCAGAAGTTTGACCTAGGGCGGTTATAAACTTCTGATAAACACCTTTTCCAACACTTATCCTTTCAAAAAGCAAAAATTCCCTCCTTCTCTCTTAAAAACACTCTCAAACCCTTAACCTGCAACACAAAAACACTGTTCGATCCACCTACACACAAACCACATGGCTCTAATACTAAAACAGGGACACAATCAAAGAGGCTACTTTGAGAAACATGAAGCCTGGTCCCAATACGACGAAATCATTGATTTAGTCGTCAAATCCCAATACTTCACTGCCTTCACCATTGATCCTCCAATCCATACTAAAACTCTAAATGAGTTTTGGGTGAACGCAGAGACGGTGACAGTGAATGATCAAGTGATTTCCCTCAAATTAACTATCCAAAGGAAAGTAATGGCAATCACACCGGCTACTTTGGGAATTAGACTGGGTCTAGATGATGTGGATGCACCAGATCAATTTCCAAACTCTGAAATTCATTTAACCATGACAGAGTGTGGTTACCAAGGTACTCTCTCACATGCAACCATTTTTAAGAAATATTTTGAACCAAAATACAAACTTTTGTTTCATTACATAATCATGTGCCTGAGTCCAAAAACTGGATCTTATGATCAGATGCCCTCTACTTTTCAACCAATTTTTCATTCCATTGTGAATGAAACAAAATTCAAGGCATCAACACTTTTCTTTAATGAGTTGGTGTTACATTACCTAAATTCTGAAAAGATGTTTTTGTTGTATCCAAGGTTCATAATGCATTGCATAATTAAAGAACTTGGAGATGAGGTGCTTGTGGGAAAAACAAATCTTTTAAACCCATTGACCTCACAAGCATACTCAAGGCATAACAAACCGGCTGCCTGGCCAGAAGATAACCAAGGGGAACAAGAAACACTCCCCATGGAACCATCATCTTCCAAACCCTCACCCAAAAAGGCCAAGAAACCTAAACAACAAAAACCAAAACCCACCAACCTTAAAAGAAAGGCAGTTCAGGAAGTTAAGATGCCTGAACCTGCCAATGTGCAATATGCACTTGTTAAAGATGTGGCTGAAACATCCTCTCAGTCTCATCCATATCAAGCCCCCACAAGAGCCCCAATTACCATTCTTTTCAAAAGAAAGAAATTCAAGAAAACCACAACTACTCACCCTTCTTTTGAAACTGCTGAAACACTACCCCAAACTACTGAACCAGAACCATCAACCATAGAAATTGCCAAACTTCTCTATGGGATAAAAGAGACTATCCCATTAGAACATGTCAGTCCCCAACAACCACATCAAACAGGGGACATACCATCAGACTTTGACATGAATGTGGGTATATTTAGCCCTAACACAAGAGATGAGGATGAACCAGGGTTTCTAAGCCCAAACATAGAGACCTTAGGTACATTTGAGGCTGCTACTACACATTTACCACCCAGTGGTGGACCTACGGACAGAAGTAACATAGCTAAGACCTCACTTGTGGCAACTACTGATGAAGGCTTTATGCCTAAGGTAGGAAATCCTCAGAACCAAGAAAAAGAGGTTCATGAGACAACTGGGTTGGGCACAGCTCATGATATAATTGATACTGTCCTCATTGAGGACATCATCAGGGATTCAGATGATTCCATTAATTTGGATGATGATTCACACTCCACAAAACATGAATTGACGGCTACTAGTGAAGGTCCTGCACCTGGTGTCTCTAAGCTCAAAGAGTTGGTCACACCAGATCAGGTTAAAGTCCACCTGATCCCTGATTCCCCTAAAGTGGCATCTTCAGTATATCCTGAAGATCACCCAAAAACACCCCCCTCACTGAAAATGCCTACCTAATTCCCTGGGCCATCAAGCATAGACCTGAACCACCTATGCAGCCCAGATGGTGCCCTATACCAGATGATGAACACCCTAATAGCTAATCACCTCAAATCTTTCACAACTGCTTGGGAGTTGAAAACCACAACTCAATTTGAGGTGATAAACAAAAAACTAGGTGAGCTATCCCATAAAATTGACAACAACTCAAGACAGCTTCCTGAGTTATCTGGTAAAACTTCTCAACCTGGCAGGCTTCCAGAAGTGGATGAAGCCAAAAAGGGGGAGAAGATTAAGGACCAAGGGAGTCACTGGAAGCCAGGATAAAGGCAAGAGTGGCTCTACAACAACAACTGCTAGAAAAAGCCCAAAAAACAAAAAGAAGATCAAGATAGGCTTGTTTCTACAACTGAAGTTGAAGTTGAACCTTCCTAAGGCCATAATGAAGAAACTTCTGAAGACACAGAAAGTACTGAAGACAATCCTTCAGTAGTTGATACTTCTATCAACACTTCAGTAGTTAACACTTCCAACATACAAACAACTGAAGAGCCTTCCAAACCAACTGAACAACAACCAACTCCTATTCCAAGGCATACAACAACTCAAATGACTGTGCTGAACCCTTCTCCAATTTTAGAGTCCAAAGAAAGGCTAAGGAAGATGAGATCTGGAACAGTCTGGAAGCAAGGGAAGACATGAGCTACAATGAAAAGCTTCAAGCTTATGAAGCAGAGCTGAATAGACAAGCCAAGATTTAAAAAGTTGCTGAAGATGACAAGAGACAACAACTGGTGTCTTTCATCACAAAGAACAGCAAGACAAAAGCCTATTCACTCAAAGGGCTCTCAATGGATGAGCTAACTAGAAGAGCTCAAATTGTTGCTGACAAGATTGCAACTGAAAAAAATAGAAAAGCAAAAAGAGCAGAGATAATAGAAGAGTTGGTAGCCAATAACTATGGTTCAAAAGCCTCAGTGTCAAAGTGGAGAGAAGACAAATTATTTGACACATATAAAAGATTCAAGGCTGACAAGGCTGCAAATCCAGAGAAGTACAAAACTTCTGAAGTGTCAACTTCAGTAGTTAGAACTTCTGGTGTTAAACAAACAAGACCTACTACCAAAAGAAAGCCAGAGGACAATACAAAGACTGACTTCAAGATGGTGTTGCTGGAAGGCAACACAGTTGTACATGGAGACTTTGATATTGATGAAAAGCCTCCGATAACACAGTTCAGGGATCCTTCAACATTTGCTTACCAAATCCAGAAGACTCTAACTGATAAAATGCACACAAAGGTAGTTACTGAACATCACTTACCTACATTTAAATTACCTGATGTGGTGCAAACAGAAGATAGAAGTGAATCCCACCTGAGAGTCACTAAAGTAGAGAACATCCAACACTCAGGAACATCCCAGGGATCCAGCATGGTTCCCTATATTTCAGATTTTGACAGATCTAAAGTATTGATCATAAGATGGTCCTTTAGTGATTCCAACTCAGTATTGGTGACAAGAAGAGATCTTTCAAGCAAGGCCTTCAAATCCATGAATGAACTGAAAAATCTATCAACACAAGACTTGCTTACAATTCAACATCTAGAACCTCAACAAGGATCTCTCACATATGAACAGCTGAATCAACTAAAGAATTCCATGTTCAAAGAAATATGGAAGATAGATGAAGACAGAAGAAGAAAACAAAAAGGAATTAGATAAGGTTTTGGCTTCATTAATCCAGGGGGAGATTGTAAGGACATAAAGGATTGAGGAAACCACTTTTGCAAAACTTAGTCTAATTCATACTTCTTCCAAATTATTCTAAGTATAGAACTACTGAAGAAAGAAGACACAAGTACTGAAGAAGGATTCAACAAGTACTGAAGAAGATATATCAGAAGTTCTGAAGTCAAACCAGCCTAGTCTACTAAAGAACTACTGAAGACAAACTACTCATCAGTAGTTTGTCATTTATCAGCACTTGTAATAGAATCTTTCCACCGCCCTTATGTTTCAGTAGTTTAATTGTTTATTATTACTTTATCTTTTGTACAAGTTCCAAGACTGCAACTTGTTGCAGACTTGCTTTTGTAACAAGGTTCATGCATTTGTAAGTCTATAAATAGATGGGTTCATCCCTCTGTTTTAGACATTGATTTTAATTGAAAACTGAAATCCTTCAAAGCTTATTCTTGTTATTTCCATTTCATTAACTGAGAATCTATCTGCTTATTTATTGTCATTCACATTCAATACTTAGATTCTCATTAACTTGTCTTTAGTTTGCAAACATCCAGGGGGAGTAATAACTCCTGTTGATAGTGAAACTTTATATACTTATTCCACTGTGCAAATCTGATTAAACTTGCTACACATAAGTGTTCACAAGCAAGTAAACTGTCAAAGAGCATATTGATACAACAAATGGATTTCATTACCAAACTTCGACGAACTAAATCTGGGCATGATACCATTTGGGTTATAGTAGATCGCTTAACTAAGTCTGCTCATTTCTTACCAATGCGGGAAGATTATAAATGGACAAATTAGCGAGGATTTATGTCAAGGAAATTGTCACTTGTCATGGAGTACCTATATCCATCATCTCCGATAGGGTTAGCCATTTTACCTCGAGATTTTGGCAAGGTTTCCAAAAGGAATTAGTAACAAAAGTTAATTTAAGTACGACATATCATCCACAAACAGATGGACAACGTGAAAGGACAATACAGACCCTGGAAGACATGCTCAGGGCATGTGTGATAGATTTCGGAGGAAACTGGGATGAACATTTGCCACTAATAGAGTTTGCATACAACAAAAGCTATCATTCAAGCATTAAGGCCACTCCGTTTGAGGCTTTATATGGAAGGAAGTGTCGTTCACCTGTTTGTTTGACTGACATAGGTAGAAATCCGTTAGCTGGGCCAGAGATCATTGAAGAAACTACCAACAAAATCATACAAATTCGAGAACGGATAAAAGCTGCGAGAGATAGACAGAAAAGTTACGCTGACCGACGAAGAAGACCCTTAGAATTTCAAGATGGTGATAACGTATTACTTAAGGTCTCGCCTTGGAAGGGCATCATTCTTTTAAGAAGAAAGGAAAACTGAGTCCACGACATATTGGGCCATTTGAGATAATCGAAAGAATTGGCCATGTAGCATATAAGTTAAAACTGCCAGAGGAGTTATGTTGGATCAGTTTATCTGTTTTAATAGTTCTTATTATGAACACTTGTGTAGGATCTATCAAAGTAAATTGCACAGCGGAATAAACATAAGTGCTCAAGTGAAGGATTCACTTTTAACAGGAGTTATTACCCCTTGATCTATGAACTAAAAGTAGTAAATAAGAATTAAAACAGTTAATGAATATAACAGTTAATGCTTCAAATGATTCTCACTATATTGGAAATAGTAACTACACAAGGACTGTCTAAAATAGTGGGATGAACCCATATATTTATATACTGAAAGTATACGTACATGATTTTGAAGCAATATAATAATACTAATACTACAACAGGCTGTAGCATTGGTACTGGTACAAAGACTTTAACAAAAGTAATATACTACAACAGGCTGTAGCATTGGTATACAAAGACTTTAATAAAAGTAATAAAGTATTAAACTACTAAAGTATAAGGTGGTGGGAAGCTTCCAACAGAACAGCTGATGAGAGACAAACTTCTGATGAGTATTCTTCAGAAGTTTGGTCTTTAGTAGTTTTTCAGAGAAGTGTCGGGTTTATCTTCAGATCTTCTGAACATTGCTCTTCAGCATTTGTCTTTAGCTTCTTCAGTTCCTGTAAACTTCTTTTTCAGCAGTTTCCTGTACTTAGCAAAATATTGCAGAATCTGATTAAGACTAAGGTATCAAAAGGGGCTTTGTCAATCCTCTTTGTCCTTACAATCTCCCACTAGATTAATGAAGCCAAAACCTTATCTAATCTTTATTCTCTTGCTTTCTGCAATCAAGAATTCTCCATATTTCTATAACCATAGAGATCTTGAGTTTGTGAGCTTGTTGTTCTGTGAGAGATTCTTGTTGAGGTTCAAGATGTTGAATTGTAAGCAAGTCTTTTGTTGACAGATTCTTCAGTTCATCTATGGAGGTGAAGACCTTGCTTGTACGATCTCTTCTTATGATCATCACTGAGTTTGAATCAGTGAATGACCATTTCACAATGTTTACTTTAGACTGGTCAAAGTCTAGAGTGTAAGGAACCATGCTTGTCTCTTGGTTTGTACTTGATTTTGAAGTGTCTTCTATTTCAGTGACCATTAGGTGGGATCTCCTTCTTTGTTCAATGTTCACAACACCAGGTGCATCACTAGAGGTTGGAATGTGGTGTTCAGTGATTACCTTGGTTTATTTCTTGTCAGTTATGGTTTGTTGTAGTTGATAAGCAAAAGTAGAAGGATCCCTGAATTATGTAAGCAGAGGTTTTTCTTCAACAACAAATTCATCTTCAACAATGATGCTGCCTTCCAGCAATACCATTTTGAAGTCTGTTTTTTATTTGTACCTCTGGTTTCTTCTTTGTAGTAGGCTTTGTTGGGGGTTTTGTTTGAACACAATAAGTTTTAACTACTGAAGTTTGTGAAACTTCAGAAGTTTTATACTTCTCTGGATTTGCAAGTCTATCAGCCTTGAACTTTTTGTAACTGTCATATAGTATATCTTCTTTCCATCTGGACACTTGATTCTTTGAACCATAGTCATTGTCTACCAATTCTTGTATGATTTGGGCCCTCTTCAACTTTCTATCTTTTTCAGTGGCAAGTTTGTCAGATACTAGTTATGCCCTATGTGTAAGTTCATGATGTGTTGCAAAAAACATCTCTTTTCCTATGTATTTTGTATATTATTTGGTTAGGTTTTTAGTCGTTTCGTGTCATTTTTATTATGTATTTATGTATTTTATTATTTTATAGGTGTTTGGAGAGAATGAGCTCAAAATGAAAGAATTTTAATCGAGACACCAACACTTGAGAGCAGGTGTTCATGGACGTTGGAGCGTAAACAAGGAATTTTGGTCGAGCCAAGAACACCCGAGATGCGAGCACCGGGGGAGCGAGCTTAGAGTTAATAATAATAATAATATCATAAACATTGTGGTGACTTATTTCTAAGATTGTTGGGCCAAACAAAATCCACGGAAAAAAATAGAAAAATAAAAACCCTACTAAAGCATATTATATGGGAAGGCAACATTATTACAAGAGGAGAGCCGCATCACGATATATATTTTTTTCATCAAAGATAGCAGCCGCTCAGGAGATCATCGAACAACACCACCGCAACTTTAGAGATTTGTAGAGAGGAAGTGAAGGTTCAGGAAGGCTAGGGTTCAAGATTCAAGCTACGGGTTCGACTATAATAATTTTTGGCTTTATATTTATTTACTTCGTGTTCATAAATATTGGTACCATGACTATGTGTTATTTTGAACCTTTGTTTTTATCTTGTTATGTTATTATGAATAGCTAAACTTTTTAGGCTACCTAGGTCGTGTTGATGAATACTTAGCATTTTTATATCTTTCGGATTCGTTTAGTTATATAATTGGCTTATGTTTTGGTAATGATTTAATTGTGTTTGGTTTTGATGCGTATGCGTATTTAAGTCTAATTTATGATCTTTGATTGTTCCACATGTGTCTTGTTGAATGTCTTTCAGTTATAGATGCATGTTAGGTTACCTGCTTTGTGCTTATGACTAGTTTATGGTTTTTTACGTCTAATTCCATAGGAACTTGATTTGAGAGTTTAGAGGACTTAGGTATTCTACCATTCCTTGAGAACGGGAGGTGATAGGGTGTCGGGTTGTCTAGATCTTTAGGTATCGGGTAGAGGTGAGACCGAGAGGTGATCCTTGCCTAGTGTGTCTTTAGATTCTTGTAATTCCAAATTATTTCCAAGCCAATTAGATTACTCCTTCACATTTTTGGGAGTGTTGTGACTAGCGAGACCGGGAGGTGAGCGGGTCTTTCGAGTACCTTAGCATTCTATAGTGAGGTGAGACCGGGAGGTGATCCGAACTAGTAATCAGTGATTTACATGTCCCTTAGGATTTTCTGAGAGGTGTTAATGAGACTGGGAGGTGATCTAGCATGCTTTAGGGGTTTCCTGGGTCGGGCGTATCTTTAGAAAACCTGGTAGGCAATCCATTATTCAATTCCGAGAGTTTTGAGTTTGCGGGTAGGATTCTAGACCTAGGTAGTTGCCTTCCATATTCTCTCTAGTTTTCAAGCTGTCTGTTCTGCTTCCTGTTCCTGTTTGTGTTTCTGTCTTAGTAGATTTAATTGCTTTATTTAGTTTAAAAAAATAATTTTCCTAAAAACCAAATTAAATGGCTAGGAGTCGACAGAGGTTTAGTACCGAGAGTCGCCATATTGTGTCCACGGTTCAATACTCGGACTTACTTGCTCTGCTACACTGCGACCGTACACTTGCCGTTAGTGTGTGGTTTTGTAAGTTTTTCCATTTTTAAAACTTGACCGATTTATTTACTACACATTTCAGACTTCAAGTTTTTGGCGCCGTTGCTGGGGACACAGTGCGCTTTCAAGGACGACCTGAGTCGGGTATCTAGTTATTTTATTGGTTTTGTAGTTTTGTAGATTTTTATTTTTAATTTTATAAAAAAAAGAAAAAAAAATTATTTGCTATTTGTTTTTCTTATTCTAGTATAGTTTTAGTTTCTCTGTATGCATAGGAAGTACCCCGTTGCAGTCCTAGAACTTTTTGCCCACCAGATAGATCACATAAAAATGGCTGCACGAAGGACTGTCGCTAAACACATCAGCATTACACCCACTCACATCCGGTCCAGTATTACGCTACCCACTGTTGAGTCGAACAACTGGACCATTGAACCCACTCTGATCAACACCATATCTCATTCAGTTCAGTTTCACGGCATGCGTGATGAAGACCCATATGGCCATTTAACTAGATTTGGTAGAGTCTGTAGCACCTTCCAGCTTAATGGTGTCACTGATGACGCAATTCTTCTACGTTTGTTCCCGTTCTCACTTACTGATCAGGCCCTTAGTTGGTTGGACTCCCTCCCACAGGGAGCCATCACCTCTTGGACTGATCTTCAGACGAAATTCCTGCAGAAGTATTTTCCCCATGCTAAAACTGCTCGTCTTAAAAATCTTATCTATGCCTTTACTGAGCAGTCAGGGGATTCCTTCTATGAGACATGGGACAAATTCAAGGCACTTTTGAATAAGTGCCCTCATCATGGTCTTGAGGATTGGAGAGTCGTGGAGAAATTCTATACTGGAGTTTCTGACGCGACCAAAAGATTTCTCGATTCTGCAGCAGGCGGCAACATGATGAAAACCAAAACCGCTGCTGAATGCCTTAAGATGATAGAGGACCTAGCCACTAGCACCTACATCGAGCCTGGCTCTGGGGGCGTTACTGCTGCCCCTAAGGGTATCCATTCTGTTAAGAGTAGCATTGCACTAGCCGCCCAGGTAGAATCCTTAGCTAAGGTCATGAAGGATATTCAGGTTAAGATTAGTGCTAAGTGTGAGATTTGTAGAGGGGGTCATGAGACCATAGATTGTCACGTAGGTCCTAGTGAGGAGTTGAACTATGTCCAGAATTCAGATCAAGTCCAAAGTTACAACTCTGGATGGCAGAGTATAGGAGATCCTAAGTCTGAGATTAGGGAGTTAATAAAGAAGAATGAGGAGAATCAAGCTAGGACAAATAAGCTCCTAGAGACCATAGTGATGCAGCGTGAGACCCGTTATCAGGAGCAACAAAAGAAAAATCAGGAATTTGAGCTATTATTTAGGAATCAGGGGTCCACGCTCCAGAGTTTAGAGAGGTTCATAGGAGAGTTAGTTGGTTAGATGACCAGGAATTGGACAGATGTTCAGGTGAATGCGGTGTTCACCGAAAGTGGGAAGAGCACGGGAGTTGATCACCCGGTATCGAGAGAGAGAGAGAGTGAGGTAGTTGAGGAGGAGAGTGTCGATGAGGAGATTAGGGTAGAGTCTCCGGGAAAGGTGCACCCTACTAGGCTAGACCCAGCAAGTACCGCACAGCCCAAACGTAGGTTGAAGGAGAAACAGTCTGACGAGGAGCCCAAAAAGGTTTATGTTCCACCTGCCCCATATGAACCAGTACCGCCCTATCCAGGTAGGTTGAATAAGAGTGAGCACTTAGATCAATATAGGCACTTCATTGATTTGTCTAAAGAACCTAAGATTAATGTCCCATCCATTGATTTTCTTAGAGATATGCCTAGGTATGGGAAGTTCTTGAGGGAGATGTTGCCCTGCAAGGAGAAGTTGAAAGAGCTTTCCCAAGTCACTCTAAGTGAGGAGTGTTCGGCTACCGTTCTTAATAAACTACCTGAGAAGATGACTGAACCTGGGAGTTTCACTATCCCTTGTCAGATAGGTGGTTTGACAGTTAGGAACGCCCTCGCTGATTTAGGTGCTAGCATTAATCTCTTGCCCTATTTCATGTTTAAGAGATTATATCTTGGGGAGTTGAATCCAACTAGGATGTGCTTACAGTTGGCTAATAAATCTGTTAAGTACCCTATGGGCATTCTAGAGAATTCGCTAGTAAGGGTGGAGAGCTTCGTGTTTCCCGTTGATTTTGTCATACTTGATATACGGGAGGACGAGCATGTGCCGTTGATATTAGGACGACCCTTCTTACGCACCGCAAAGGCATTGATCGATGTCTCAGACGGTCAGATTACATTGCGTGTAGGGGACAACTCCTTCACTTTTGGTGTTAATAGGTCTAGGGAGAGTACGAGTAGTCAGGTCGAATCTATGTGCTTTCTTGTGTTAGGATCTAAGTTTGATTGTTTTGATTTGTTTAAGTAAAGATGAGAAGAATGAAGTGAATATAAATGGAAAGTGCAGCGGAATAATAAACTATAATCAAAACAAGAGAGTAAATGTTTTCTAATCGAATGCTTTCATAATATTGAATGATTACAGTCAATTGTACAAGTACTCCCCCTCAGCCTGATCACTCTGTGATTGTTTGTCTGAGAGAATGTTGTGAGTGATAAATAGAACAATACAAGCACTATTCTATTTATAGACAAATCTCAACCACTGATGATCTGAGTTGACGTCACCTAAGACAATGACCTCTAACAGAATAACAATATAAAACATCTGCTATATACAAACTACTGTTACATTGTAAAACACTATAAGGTAAACTGCTGTTGAGGAAAACTCTGATGGTCTTGTATTATTTGTTGGAGCCTAAGTGTTGTTGGCTCCAACAGACCTTTAGTCTTCAGCACTTGATTAGCAGTTGTTTTTCATCAGACCTTTAGTCAGCAGTTGTTCTCTATCAGCTGTTATCCAACAGTCCTTTAGTAGCAGCAGTTGTCACAGCAGTTGTTTAGGTAGAACAGTTGTTAGGGTCAACAGTCTTTTGGGAGGAGTATGTTGTAAATGCTGTTTATTAAAATGGATCAACTGTGTAGTATATTTTGGCTTTTCAATCATCTGTTCTTCTCCAGGTCAGCAGACCCAACAATCTCCCCCTAGAACAGATGATGCCAAAACTAGGCTTTATTCTTGATCTTTATTCCTCATCAGACTTTCTCTAATTTGACCTTTGAATTGTAACTCAAAGTTCAATGAGTAGAGATCATCAACATCTCTTTCAAGTTCAAGGTTCAGCAGTGTTTGGAGGTCATCTGCACACAGGCCATGTGCATCATCCATGCTAAGTCTTTGAGCTTCTCCATCTGATCTGAGCAAAGTCAATTCATGGGTGTCTTTGTTGACCTTCCATTTTAGAATTTTTGAATCAGAGGATTTGCTGAGATGCACTTTTATTCTGGATGAGTTTGGTGATGGAGGTCTCCCAATGAGTTCTTTGAGTTTTTCAGAGGTGGGATCAGAAAAAATAGTGTATCTGATTGAAGAGGCCCTCCTTTATAAAAGTATCAGCAAACTTCTTCTGATCATCTTCAGACATTTCTTTCTTCTTTTTGAATTGTCTTCTTGCAGCAGCAGATAGATCAGAAGTATCAAGTAGGCTGTCTAATGTAAAAGCCTGTTGAGGTTTCTTCATCAGAGGTTCATCAGGGTAGACAGGTTTTCTGGGCAAATTAGGGTCTTTCTTCCTGTTTTCTTCCAGCTTCTTGTAGGTTTCAACCAGCCTCAGCTCTGACCATCTTGCAACAGACTTCATCTCCCCATAGTCTACAGCCACAATCTCTTGTCTCATTCTTTTGAATTTCACGGCTCTGGCTGGATCTCTGCCTTTACTAAAATCAGGGGCAGAGACCTTAGCTGGGGGATTCTTGGCCATATCCTCAATTCTTATGAGTTCTTCTCTGAGAGCATGAGTGGTCCAGCCTGCAAACTGTTTCTTGTTTGCTTTGTAGGGCATGGTTGCCAAGATCTGTTCAAGAAGAGATTCCCTAACCTCCCTTTCCATGTCACTGCTGAGAGGCTTGGTAGACATAGAGTTGCTCAGGGTCTTAGCAAAATCTTCAATCCTTCTCAGTTTGCTTAGATCTGCTGAATGGATGCCCTGAGCAATCCTGTCATCTTTCCCTTTGCATTTCTCTTTTATGATGGCATCTACCTGTTCAGCCTTGAATTTTAGATATTGGTCTATGTTTAGGGGAACAGGAAAATGTGGAAGAGATGGGAAAGATCTTTCAGATGGTTGTTTAGTATTGTAGAAGGATTGCATTTCCCCTTGAGTAGATCAAGTTCAAGGGGATACTGAATAGCCAATGGTGTGATGGTTGGTGGTGGTCTATGGGATGTAAATTGTGAAGTGTGTGGTGAGAATGATGAAAGTGGAATGGCAGATATGGGTGTAGATTGTGTGGTTGAAGTAGTAGGTGGTGATGTGTGAATGTTTTCATCCTGTACAACAAAGGTAGATTTTCTCTTCCTTCTGTACAAGATTTTTGGTGATGGTTGTAACATTACGCGTTTAAAACTTGTACGTTACACGGCTATCATTAATAAAAACGTCAAGTTTTATCATTAGTATTCTCAATTAATTATTTTGTCGCATTATTTGAAACCCTAATACCTTATATATATTATATTATATATGGTTGTGTGATAATTGTATCAAAAAAATAATTTGCTCTAGCCAGGGTTCGAACCCGCGCCAAAGCCCAAACCACACAACAGCTTAACCATCTGGGCTAGCCAACTACTTGGAATAAACCCGGACGCATATTTATCTTATGCTTGTTTTCAAAACCTCACAGTTGACTATAAAAAGTCAATTGTGGGACGCGTAGGATTCAAACAATGGTATTAACTGGTAATTGGTATAATTTTGGCAATGATACACGATTACCGGCCTCAATCAACCTCAATTACACGCTGTTAACCATCAATCGTTGACCAATTTGATTGATTACGCGTTTAGACTTTAATAAATTGTCAAACTTTCCAATTAACCTATACATCGATCCCCAGTATAAATTGGTCATCTACGAATCATTGAAACTCGCTCACACTCTCTTCTCAACCTTCAATTCTTTTCCAAACACTCTGATAATTAACTTTCTGCTCGTCGTTTGACTTTTGGCTTGACCGGGCAAACGAACACAATACAACACTGTGAGTTCAATTTTTTTTGTGGGTTTTGTTAGTCGGCAACCATACTACAAAAGCCCTAACAATAATCGGGTTCATAATGTGTGGTTTGCCTAATTGGAAAATCTAGGGTTCGTGCAATTGAATTGGGGATAAAATCTGTTCAACATAATGTATTTATTTAATTTTAACCGGAGATCATCACAACCACTGGCCTAGGCCAAGTGGTTGTGACCATGGCTTGCAACCCTGAGCACCCGGGTTCGAGTCCGGCTACGGCCACCTTTTTCTTTTCTTTTTCTTTTTAAAACAACAAACTAAATAATATATATATTAAACATTTTAATCTTATAAATTCGTTTTTAAATATTAAAACTATTTTATAAATTCTAAAAAAATTATATTTATTAAATCTGAGATGAAAGCTTTATTTACAATTTTTATTTTTCTAAAATTCATTTATTTAATATTTATTATAATTAAATCAATTTTATACTATTATATTTATAAAAATCCATTAAAATATCAAAACAATTTTATTAAATTCTCCAAAAATTATCCTGAGTTTGTATAAAGTTAAATTTTACTGAAATAATTTTTAATTCAGAAAAATCATTTATTTTATATTTTTAATCAATTTTTGTTAGATTTAATCATAATTAAATCATAATAAATTCAATTTTCATTATTTTTGCACCAAAATTTTATACAATTTATTTTTAAATATTTAGAACAGAAATATGTTTTTTGAAATAGAAATTCTTTAATTTTTGTATTTTTGAATATTAAAGTTAAATATTGGCAATTTGTAATAAATAGATTTAAAAATCTATTTTAAATGAAATAATTTTATAAAAATTATTTTTATACTTCAAACACTTTATTGTGTACATTCTAAATTCAAATTTTATAAAAAGACTTTCTTTTATTTAATTATCAAATTTCCCTTTTTATTTTAATTAACATTTTATTTTAAATTCAACAATTGGATATCCCCAAATCGAAACCCTAGGATACACTTATAAACTAATTAGACTTAGACTTATTATTTATTACCTTATTATAGGGTGATATTTGGCATTATTTTGGGCAACACTATTATTTCATCTTTTCAAGAAGTTTAACATTTGCCAAGGTGAGTTTTACATAGCCCCTTTTACTTATCACCATTTTGGGGTGAAACATGTTATAACATCATCATTGCAATTCAATCATCAATGTGTCTATGTGTTTTCTATGTTGCATTATGTCTTGAGCATGATTAGAGTAAGCACCATTCTAGCATAATCATTAACTCCGTACAAGCCGACGGTATACATTGATAGATCTATTGGACTGACAATCCCACCCGGATACGTGCCTCCTACAAAGGTTGCGTGGGTGTTTGTTATCGCATAACATATTCAAGTGGACCATGAGCGTATGGTATGTATCATATTATAACAGTCATTAGGGTTGATTATGCACTCGATTTATTTCTAGTATGTTCTCACATATGGGCTAGATTGACATGACACATGAATTGCACAACATTTTTATTCATTTTATTATCAAAAACCTATGTAATTCTCACCAACTTTTGTTGACCCAAAATACTTTCAAAATTAACATGTTTCAGGTAACAATGAAGCTGAGGCTTGAGTTAGCATGAGGATTTAACATGAAGTTTTATTTGAAGTTATTGAAGTTTTGTTATTTGATATCATGTATTGAATTCCTAGACATCATTTTATATTTGGATATTATGTTTGAATAAATTATTTAAAATTTATATTATACCATGTGCTACTGAAACAATCATCAATACGTGGCACCCCGATGTTTCCGCCATCGGTTGGGGTGTTACAATGGTGGTGTAGAGGCAGTGGTTATGTTAACATATGTTGGCACTTTTGTAGAACCAGCAGATGTTTGGGATTTAGGTGGTGGAGTGGTTGTTGGTGGTGTATTGGTGGTTGTGGTAGTAGGTTCAGTGGTTGGTTTGGTGGTTGTGGTGATAGGTTCAGATGTTGTGGTGGTATCAGTGGTTTTGGTGGCAGCAGTGGTTTTGGTAGCAGTGGTTTTAGTAGCAAGTTTGGATGGTGGTTTTCTGACATGTTTGGCAGGCATTTTCTTCCTTTTAGAGGAGCCAACATCTTCAACTTCCTGTTGTTGTTCCCTTTTCTTTTATACCAAAGCCTCTGCCTTAACTTCCAAGGTGTCAGCCCTCTTTTGCTTTTCCTCAGCAGCCTTTTCAGCTTCTTCATTAGCAGAGGTATCAACTTCCTTTACTTTGCTGGTTTTGGCAGTTTCAGTAGTAGCAGAGGTTTGAACATTTGGTTGTTGTTGTTGTTGTGGTGCTGTGTGAGTAGACCCTGGTTTGTTGGCAGATTTTGATTTTCCCTTTTGTGAGGGTGGACAACCAAAGGGATCTAGCTTTGGCAATCTATCTCTGCCACTCTCCCCCTTTTTGGCATCATCAGCTGTGAAGTCATCATCATCTTCATCTCTGAGAATTGTGGTAGGGGCAGAGCCAGTGGTCTTCAGCAGATGGTCTTTAATGGCTTGAATGTCAGCATGGGTATCTTTGTACCTAGCATCCACCATATTTCTGATTTCAGCCATATATGTTTCATGATTTTGATCTGCTAGTTTTCTGTGAGCTATGATGATGGGAGAAACAGATTTCCATAGCTCACTAGCAATATCAGCTGTGGATGGTTGACTCTTGTTGAGAGTAGCCAATGATCCCAATATTGTCTTGATATCTGATTTGATATCAGCAACAGAGGTTTCAATGGACTGTACTTTGGCCGTCAATTCTTGGTATTTTAACCCATCACCTAAGTTAATATGATCATCTGGATTCCTAACAGTGGTAGTTGTAACTGGTTCAGACCTAGGAGGTGAGTCCAAAGGATGAGAACCAGATGCCCCTTTTTCTTGGTTCTGGGGACTTCCAACTGAGTTTGGGGACACTATAGTGGCCTCATCAGTTGTTGCCTTCAAGGAAGTCTTAGCTATGTAACCACTATCTTGTTGTGAGACAATGGTCTCTACATCAGTAGTGGCTGCTTCACTTGAAACCTCACCTAGAGTTTCATTGAACTCCAGGGGTGTAACCTCCTCTTCTGTTTGTGGGATGGCTGATTGATTTTCCTCAGTCCCAGTCACTTGTGGAGGTATACTCTCATTGATGGGTGAAGGAGAGGAACCCGGATTTTCCTGAGTTTTATCAATAACCTCAAAGAGAGGTTTCATGGTTTAAGGAACATGTTTTGGTGAAGGTGGAGGAGTGAAAAGAGAATTAGCCCTGGGAGAGGGGCTTGTGAACATATGGCCAAGTGACTCATATGTATCATGATGTGTTTTCCTTTGGCTTACAACATGATCCTTTTGTGAGGATTAATGAGGAGTTTGGTCAGGTTGAGATATATCCAATTATTGTGAGGAAGTAACAACAGTGGTTTCTTGTTGCTTTTGTGTTGCAACAGGGTTTTCCTCTGGTATCTCATCTTCCAGAAGTCCCCTTTTGGGTTTAGTGGAGGTTTTTGTGGATGGACGTTTTCTTTTGGAGGTGGCTGGTGTGGGTTTCACAGCACTGGATGTAGTGCCATGATCACCAGGAGCAGTGGGCTGAACAATAGAGATTTGGACAACAGTTGTTGTCTTAGCCCTCTTTGTTTGTGTTTTTGAAACTTTTGACACTTTTAATACTTTTTCTTGGGTAGTTGAACCCAGCATTCTTGTGAAAGTTTCATCAGTTAGACTCTTCATTTGAACAGACTCACCCTTTTTAAAATCTTTTTCTGGTAAAACCTTTTGAAGGATTACACTCAAAATTCTTGGGTAAATCAAAAAAGCATTGTTAGATCCAGACTTTATGGCTTTTGACATTTGATACTAAGTCCATAAACAGTCCCTGGGATAAATTGAAGTGAGAGTCTGACAACATAGCATAACCCAAGTACTGAATCCTCAATAGGATTTCATTAAAGGAAGTGGACTTAGCAGAGACACAGAGAAGGAGGGTATGAAAGAAAAATTTCATGACTGGTGGGAAAAACTTTTTGAAAAGTGTTGACCCAGTCATTTGTGCATCATAACCTCTTTCCTGAAACTCTGTGTGAAGCTCTGCCTTAGGGAAAGAGTCTTTACCTGACAAATCATTGAGTGAGAAGGTTGTGGATATCAGTTCAGGAGTAATGGCAATACTTGTCTCTCCAATTTTTGAGATAATGGATGTAAGCTTTTTATCTTGGAGAAGAGATTCAACATTCAACCAAAATTCTTGGAGGGTATCAAGATAAATAGGAGCATCAACGGTTAGGATTGTCAGGTATTTGGACTTTAAGATGATGTCGATGGTGGAATGGAATGGAACGTTTTCATCTGTTTTTACCAGATATGGGAGATAATTGTGGGTGGCTTTTGCTTGAAGATCCTTTGTAATGGATTCCGAGTGTGAGAAAGTGTAACGACTGTTGTGGTAAAACAGGGTTTTTATAGGCTTTGGTGAAACCACTGATGTGGCCAAAACTCTGCTTTTGGGAGCAGACGTGGCAAACATCTGATGGGCAAACATCTGGTGATATACAGCTTTGCCAAGGGTCTGATGCAAGCAGCTGTTGTTTTACCAAAGTGCTGATCCTAACAACACTTGATGATTTTTTTTATTATATAGATAGATATATGTATATATATATATATATATAATGAGACAGTTGTTTTATCTGATCAGAGTTTTGAAACAGATTTTTCAACCAAACAGTGGTTGTTTTATCTTATCAGATGTTTGAAACAGATTTTTCAACTTAACAGTGGATAAAGTAGATGAAACAGTGGTTGTTTTATCCTTAACAGTTTTTTTCAACCAAAATGCTATTTTTAAGGATGGATTTTGATTTTCTGAAACATTTTAATGTTTTTATTTAAAACATTTTTTGTTGTTTTAGTCCATGTTTAGCATACCAATTCTAGAAATCAGATTTGTGAAGGTAGATGTGTCTAAAGCTTTTGTCAACACATCTGCCAACTGATCCTCTGTTGGAACATGGTACAGAGAAATCAAACCCTTTTCATAGCTATCTCTGACAAAATGATGTATGATGTCTATGTGCTTTGTGGTTGAGTGAGAAACTGGATTCTTGATGATATTTTCAGCAGCTTGCACTGTCCATGATGAGTGGCATCTTTAGTGCAGTTATCCCAAAATCCAGCAGTTGATTTTGAAGCCACATGAGTTGGGTTGTACAGCTTTGCAGCAGCAATGTATTCAGCCTCAGCTGTTGAAGTTGAAACAGCTGCTTGTTTTTGCTTTGCCAAGAGACTAAGTGATGTGCTCAAAGTGGTTTAGTAATAACTAACTAAATTAACCTAAACTAGACACTCTAAGTTTTAAATTTATAACCTAAGACTCTCTAAACCTAAACCACACAACCGGCAAGTGTACCGGTCAGTGCAGTACAGCTAAAGTAAGTCCGAGTATCGAACCCACGAGACTCTACTGGAAAACGTAAACTAGACTCGACTACTTATCTACAAACTGACTTAATAATGTTTTATTGCTTAAAGGGGGGTTTTCTAAAAGACTGATGCAAATAAATAAAATAATAAAACTAAAATAACTAAATACACAAACTGGAGACTGCAACTGAGATCAGATGAATGGGAAGGCACTACCTAGGCTAGAATCCTACACATGAATGATAAAGCTTCTAATGGCTATGGAACTGGTGTGGAACCGGGATCTTAAAATACTAAACATCAAGAATAAACTAGACACCCTCGACCCTTCTCAAGGGGAAACCCTAGAAAACTGTTGTGCTGTTAAACCACCGGTTGAGAGGTTACCCTCACAGGCTTACCTAATCGAATCTTAAAGTACCCGCTAGACAGTCTACCTCACTGCGCGAAAGTCAAAATACACCCGAAAGTGCAAGGGGTAACTACAATATTTCTGATAAGACTTGGCCTACAAGGAATGCTAGGGAAACTAGGAAGATCTTCTCACAAAGCCTCTAGAACTAGCAATTTAACACCCTAGACACACCAACAATCTCGCACCTTACAGCTATTGAGAATTGGTAGAACACTTAGAATTACCTAACTAACAATTACAACTCCTATGGATAACCTGCAGAAATTAACCATAAACTAGTCGCTAACACCAAGTCCGCAACCTAACCCGTATTCATACATGAAAGACATTCACAAAAACGCAAGTGGAGTTTATAAAAATTAATTAAACAAAACTAAATACGCATACACATCAAACCAGAAAATAAAAAGTTCTTTACTTTAAAATTCATCCACAACCAAAAGTTCCAAAACCAAAAGAAAATAAATCAAACAAGTGCAATCATCATCGCCTAGGTAGCGTCAAGGTTTAGCTAATAAAAGTCATGATAAAATCAAAACAATAAAAGCAAAACATATTCATGGTGTTCACTACGGGTTTGAATAAATAAATATTAATAATTAAATTAGAACCGACCCGTGCTCGCACCTGTGCTTTAACCTGGACCTCTACCTCTAATAATTCCTCTCCAAGGTGCTTTGTTCCGTCGATCTCCCTCTTAATAATATTCGCTGCCTTCAATTTATGTTTTTCTTTTTTTTTTCGGCTCATGTCCCTCAAATATATTTATATCGAAGTCGCCGCTTCTTTGTTTTTTTCGACAAGAATAATCCTCTTCAATTTGGAGCCCTTGTTTTCATTAATGGGCATTGGGCCATGAAACCCAATTCACGATTCTTTTATTATTATTTTTATTATTATTATTATTATTATTATTATTATTATTATTATTATTATTATTATTATTATTATTATTATTATTATTATTATTACTACTCGGTGCTCTAGACTCGGGTGTTCTTGACTACGGTTGCTCGTTTACACTCCAAAGTCCCTGAACACCTACAAAATATAAAATAAATAAATAAGTACTAAAAATGACACAAAGCTAATCAAAATCTATAAAAACCTATACTAAATAAAATAGACCGGCACAAGCATAAAACTAATAAAAACACTATCTAAACGACTCGAAAACTATACAAACTTTACACTGGAAATAGATGTATTTTACAATACATCAAATATCCCCACACTTATCTTTTTTTTCGTCCCTGAAAAAGAATTATGCTATGGAATCACAGTTAGGTTTACATCCAGTTTCAAAACATAGGTTACTTAATTAATAATCTACTAACGTGTTGATTGCGATTGCAGGTATACTGATCCTCTTAAACCCAAACCGGTTTCCAAGCCCCTTTTTATTTATGTTAAGTTCATGTTGATTAGTCTATCTAGGGTCTCACTCAAAGGAAGTCACAGTTCCTCCTAACCCCGCCTCAAGCTTATGAAGCTAAAGGAACGACCAATTGACTATTTCCCAACCGTCTTATGTAGAAAACCAAGAGAATTTAAAATCACTTTTTTTTTTTTTGCATACTTAACTCAGAGGGTGTGACCAATCCAAGTCGCTATCCCAGTGGCCAGGCACCTTAAGCTTCAGCATTTTTTTTTCATCTCAGCATACTTAACTCAGAGGGTGTGACCAATCCAAGTCGCTATCCCAGTGGCCAGGCACCTTAAGCTTCAGCATTTTTGCTTTGATTTCTAATTTTTTTTAAGTGATTAGAAATTCTAACGGTTTTCTACTTATAACGGTGCTTCTTATACTATTTTTGGCGGTTTCGGTCTCCCCGTTTCTCCTAGATGAGAACCCACAAAATAGCCTAACATAATTAATTTATTACTTTTCAATGGAAACCTTTCTACCGGCCGAGCCTACCCACATATCCCAAATCGGACACATTTTCAATCAATTTTAATCTCTTATTATACATACTATTTGAAAACCGGACACCTAACTTTACCTATCATTTTCCATATTTTATATAATGCAAACTTCAAAATCAGGGACTTTTTTTTTTTAAATTTTTTTTTTGGACTCAAAACGACCCTATATACAGACTAGACGACAGTTTCCCATCCCCACACTTAAACTCTACATTGCCCTCAATGTAGGAATAGAAAACGACTCAAAACAAAACAAAAAAAAAATCCGAAAAAAAAATTATAAAAATAAATAAAAAAAACAAGGGCAAATTGGAAAGGACTTAGCTGGTTAATTTTTCTTCGTAAACTCCAAAACTCTAGTCCAATCCAGCTCGATCGTATAGCATTTCATTCGCGATCGGCTCTGACACAATGGTAAACTCTGGGCTTGCCTTGATAAATGATAACAGCTCTGGAATCACCCGAATGAAGATTGAGTACGTGCGGTGCAATCCAAACCTACGCAAAATGAAACAAACAAAACCCGAGCATAATACCAAACCACATAAATAAACGACTCAATACAAAAATAAAAACCAACGACAAAGAAAAATAAAAAAAAAACTCATAAATAAATAAATAAATATTTACAAACTCTACAAAGCCTCCCCACACTTAAACTTAATCAGGGGGCTTCTCTTTAATCTGGACCCGATCCAACCCATTTAATTCCACCCGGTCCTTATTAATTAACAAAAATATACTAGTGGAATTGAAAAATATTTTATTGAATTTAAATGGGTCGGGCCACCAATATTTAAATTTACCTGGACCAAACCTGATTTTTGGCATGTAATGCGGGGACTTGTTGTCCCTACAACACCTGGCCCTCAGCCTGTGTCGGTCCACATGCCTCTTCGCCTTCTTCCGTGATTTTGGTTGATCAAGTGGCACTCTATCTTCTAAAGTCTTCACGGGCCAGCAGTGGTGCTCTTCCTCTTCAACCACTTCTTCTTCAACTTTCGTTGGTGACTCTTTGATTTCCATAGTTGGGTACCCTTCCAATAACGCCTCTAAGATGTCGAGGTCACTCGCTGGGTCAAAATCTCTGTCTACTTCTGGAATCGGCAAATCACCCAACTCGTCACCAAATTCTGCCTCCCATGATGGTTCATTACTTACCTCATCTTCAGCCATCACTACTTCCTCATCCGTTTCTTCTTCATCAAAGTCACTCCCGAAATCATATATGGTAACTTGTGGCACCGGAGGTGGGACTTCAACGTCCATTTTCGTCTCCGGCACTAATTGTGATTCGGGGGAGCGCTACAAACTGGGTGCCGATAAACTGTTTCCATCTCCACTGGAGGCGGCTTTGTTCCTGGGGGAAGTGGGATTAACGGGCCGGAGCCAACATGATGACCAACTAAGTTCCCATTTTTATCATAGCAAGGAACCTTTAGAACTATGGGACTTGGTCTATTTAGACGCTCGATTATGGCCTTACGTTCCCTATCTCGCTCTTCCCTGTATGATCTAAGCCATTCATCAAATTCCTCTTTTGTGTTCAGTTCTGTCCAATGATGCTGCAGGAAATATGGCGTGGTATACGTATTTGCACGATAACCCGGGGGATACCTTGATGCATTTGGGCATTTCACGGTAAAATGGGGTCCTCCACAGATCTCGCACATGATTAATACAAAAATATTTAATATAATTATATAACAAAAATAAAAAAAATAGACTCAAAACAAAACAACAAGTAGCACGGATATAGCAGATAAGGTTTAGCTAATAAAAGTCATGGTAAAATCAAAACAATAAAAGCAAAACATATTCATGGTGTTCACTACGGGTTTGAATAAATAAATATTAATAATTAAATTAGAACCGACCCGTGCTCGCACCTGTGCTTTAACCTGGACCTCTACCTCTAATAATTCCTCTCCAAGGTGCTCTGTTCCGTCGATCTCCCTCTTAATAATATTCGCTGCCTTCCAATTTATGTTTTTCTTTTTTTTTCGGCTCATGTCCCTCAAATATATTTATATCGAAGTCGCCGCTTCTTTGTTTTTTTCGACAAGAATAATCCTCTTCAATTTGGAGCCCTTGTTTTCATTAATGGGCATTGGGCCATGAAACCCAATTCACGATTCTTTTATTATTATTGTTATTATTATTATTATTATTATTATTACTACTACTACTACTACTCGGTGCTCTAGACTCGGGTGTTCTTGACTACGGTTGCTCGTTTACACTCCTAAGTCCCTGAACACCTACAAAATATAAAATAAATAAATAAGTACTAAAAATGACACAAAGCTAATCAAAATCTATAAAAACCTATACTAAATAAAATAGACCGGCACAAGCATAAAACTAATAAAAACACTATCTAAACGACTCGAAAACTATACAAACTTTACACTGGAAATAGATGTATTTTACAATACATCACTAAGGCATTCCCTAGAAACTGGCACCCTCCTGATGTAGACTTCCTTGTGGTGTGGCAGCCAGCAAAATCACTATCTGAATAACCTGAAAGCTCAATGTTTCCATTAGCAGGATACCAGATACCAAGTGTGGGAGCACCTTTTAGGTATCGGAATATCCTTTTCACAGCAATAAGGTTTGACTTTTTGGGTGAAGCCTGGGATCTTACACAAACACAAGTGGCAAACATAATGTCTGGCCTAGATGTAGTTAAGTACAATAAAGACCCAATCATGCATCTGTAATGTGTTTGGTCAACCAGTTCATCCTTGTCATCAATAGTGAGTAGCTTGACTGTACTTATGGGTGTACTACATGGCTTACAGTCATTCATCTCAAATCTAGTTAAGAAGTTTTTCACATATTTGTTTTGATGAATGAATGTGTCATTTTGCAGCTGCTTCACTTGGAGACCAAGGAAACACTGAAGTTCACCCATAGCACTCATTTCAAACTCTGCTGTCATGAGTTCCCTAAACTCTTCACACATTTTGTTATATGGATCCAAAAATGATGTCATCCACATATATTTGAGCAATCATTAAATCTTTCCCTCTCCATTTCAAAAATAAGGTTTTATCAATTTTACCTCTTGTGAAACCAATGGATAAGAGAAAGGTGGAAAGAGTTTCATACCAGGCCCTAGGTGCTTGCTTGAGTCCATACAAAGCTTTGCTAAGCTTGTAGACATGATCAGGATGGAATGTGTCTTCAAAACCAGGTGGTTGACATACATATACCTCCTCCTGAATTTTGCCATATAGGAATACACATATGATGTCCATCTGATAAACCTTGATGTTGTGGTTGACAGCAAAGGCTAGAAAGAGTCTGATAGCTTCTAACCTTGCTACAGGAGCAAAGGTTTCATGATAGTCTATCCCTTCTTCTTGTCTGAAGCCTTGAACCACAAGCCTGGCTTTATTCTTGACAACTATACCCCTTTCATCAGTTTTGTTTTTGAAGACCCACTTTGTGCCAATTGGACAAACATCCATAGGCAGTGGTACAAGTTCCCATACTTGTTGTCTTTTAAACTGAAGGAGCTCTTCCTGCATAGCTTCTACCTAACTGTTGTCTTTTAGTGCCTCTTGGTACTTGACAGGTTGTGTGAGAGATAGAAAGCCTGCAAAAAGACAGATATTTGAGGATTGGCTTCTTGTTAGCACATCCTCTCTGATGTTGCCAATGATTTGATCTGGTGGATGAGCTCTTAGGTAGATTAGATCTCCTTGATATGGTATGATGGCATTTTGAGGTGAAGGACAGAGGTTTGGTGACTCTGTTGATGTAACATATGTTTGCATTTCTGTAGTGCCAACAGATGTTTGAAATGGAGGTGGGAGAATTGGTCCAAGTGGTGTAAAACTGGACTGACTTTTGTCAACAGATGTTTGACTTTTGTCAACAGATGATTGAGCAGTGGATGTAAAGGGTGAAGCGGTGGTTTGAGGATAAGACTGGCCAACAGTGGCTGACTCAGCTGTGACAGAGTTTTGATAGTTGTTTTGAACAGCTACTTCCTCTGATGCAGAATAGATTCTATAGTGACTTGGAATCACAACATCTGTTCTGTAATCTTGTTGTGGAGATTGTGGAATACCTGCACTGTTAGTTTTGACAGTAATATCTTCAAATTTGAATTTATCTAATTCAAACAACTCAGCAGGATTTGCTGGGATTTTTAGGGATAAAAGTTCATTGAACTTTACATTCAGAGTTTCTTCTATTGTCCTGGTCCTTGTGTTAAACACTTTATATGCCTTGGCAGTAGAAGAATATCCCAGAAAATAACCACAATCTACTTTGGCTGCAAATTTTGAAATGGAATCTTTAAGATTTAGAATGAAACATGGGCAGCCAAATATTTTAAAAAAATGAGATTAATTGTTTGATTTTGAACAAAATTTCATAAGCAGTCTTTTGATGTCTTGGGTTGATCAAAACTCTGTTTTGAACATAGCAAGCAGTGTTTACAGCTTCTGCCCAGAAGGACAGTGGCAAACCAGAATCTGCTAGCATGGTTCTTGCAGCTTCAATAAGAGTTCTATTTTTCCTCTCAACCACCCCATTTTGTTCTGGTGTTCTTGGGATGTTGTACTGCCTCACAATCCCTTTTGACACACAGAAGTCATCCAACTCCTTATTTTTAAACTCTGTTCCATTGTCACTTCTAAAGACTTTTACTGGCAAGTCATATTGTTTTTCAACTTTGGTGACAAAGTCCTTCAAAAACCTGCAGTCTCATCCTTAGAGTGTAAAAAGTAAGTCCATGTAAACCTAGAAAAATCATCAACTATGACAAGACAAAATCTCTTTCTTCTTAGACTCATGATTTTAACTGGGCCAAACAGGTCCATGTGCAACAATTGTAGACATTGACTTGTTTTGGACTCATCAATGGATTTGTAAGAGCTTTTATGTTGTTTTCCTTTTAAGTAGGAAACACAATGCTCATCACATTTGAATTCTTTTGATGGTAAACCTCTGACAAGGCTTTGTTTGGAGAGAGAGTTGATAGTTTGAAGCTTGGTATGACCCAGTCTCCTATGCCACAATTCTGTCTCCTTTGTGGAGGCAGTAGAAAACAGATAGACATTTGCCATAGGATTTTCCTTCAACATATCAACTACATACACATTGCCACTCCTATGAACAACAAGTTGTGCTTTGCTCTCAGCAATGATGGTGTCAATCTTTTTCACCACTTCTGGCCCAATAATCTTACAAGTTTTCTTAGTGAAGAATGAGCCATATCCTTTGTCACTCATTTGTGAAACACTAAGAAGATTAAATTTAAGATTATCAATAAGATTGACATTTTCAAACTTGAGTTTCCCAGCCTGAACAGTCCCTGAACCCAACACCTTACCTTTTGAATCATTACCAAAGGATATATCACCCCCTCCATGAGCTAAGAAGTCCAGAAGAAGGGCTCTACATCCTGTCATATACCTGGAGCCTCCACTATCTACATACCAAAGACTATCTAAACAAGCAGAAGCTCCCTACACAGCAGTAATGAGTTAGTTTTGGTGAGTGTCCAAAGCCAAGTTGGCTTTGGATGGGTCCACAGACTTTTCAGCCTCAAGCTTGGGAAGGTGATCAGTGGTTTGAACTAGTTTTTGAATCAAGTTCAACAACTGTTGCTGACCATTTGCCAGTGCTTGAATGTCAACACTTGGGGCAATAGTTGTTTGATCACTTCCTGACATATGATAATACCCATATGGATTTCTGTTCACTCTTGGTTTAGAAGGTCTTTTTGGTTCTTCATAAACATGTGACAGACTATGACATGGTGGTTGTCCATATCCTCTTGGGTACTTACTTGTGGGTGGAGCATCTGTTACTTGGACATCCCTGGGAGAAGATGTTTCAAGACTTTTGGTAACAGATGTTTGGATTGGTGCAAAAGTCTGTTTGGTCTTTCCTTTTGAAGTACTCACCACTTGACTTGCAAGAGTTTTAGCCTTGTACTCTTGTATTTTGACATCAAAATTTTTGAGATACAGACACTCTTTGGTTTTGTTATTCTTTTTGCCACATATTGAGCATGTGGCCTTGGAATCACAGACACTTGTTCCTTTGTTTATATCATATGCTTTTAGAAGAAAACAGTTTTTAGTAACATGATTCTTCTTTTCACAGAAATCACAGAACACGTGGACAGAATTTTCTTTCTTTTTCCCTTTTTCAACCTTCTTCTCAATAGATGTTTGAGCATCTGCTGGAAGGTTTTTCAAGGGAATGACCTTTGCCTGTGGTGCTGTCTTCCCATCAGGAGTTTTGAAATCAACTGGTTTGAAGTTCTCAAGAGTATCACACTCATCAGACCAAGTAGGTTTAAATTCATATTTTTCAAGTTCAGTGAATGATGAGGAACCTTCTGGTTTTTCAAGAACAATTTTCTTGCCATTAGGTTCAGTGATTTTAATCTCTTGGCCCTTCAAATTAGTTGGTACTACCTCAACTAACTTTTGATCCCTTTTGTTAGTGTTTTCAAAAGCTGGAGCAGTGGTTTCAAAACCAAACCAAAACTTCACATGACTTTTGGTTTGTTTGTTAATGAGCATCTCAAAACCTTTACATGATTCCATCCATTTTTCACATTCAACTTGGGTGGCCTCAAGCTCACTTTTGCAACTATGATATTTAGTTATCATATTTTGGAGCTGGTCTTTGGTTATAGTTGCTTCATGTTTTAAGTTGCTTATTTCAGATTCTTTTTCAGTCAAATTTGATTTTAATTCTTTTGAAATTTTCTCAAATTTAACTTCATCATCTAAAATTTTCTTTCTAAGGTTTTCATTTACCTCTTTAATGTTGGCAAATGCTATTACACATTTGTCAAAACATAAATCTTTAAGGATTTGAGGAGATACCTTAGCAGCAGCCATCAATGCACAATCACACTTGCACTCACAATCGTCAGATGGAGATTCACAACCTCTTCTTCAGATTTTTCACCTGTAACTACCTCATCAACAACATCATCAGTCACAACTACAGATTCAGTCACCACCTCCTCAGATTCAACTTCTTCTACCATAGCCATGAAACAAAAATTTTCTGGTTCATTTTCAGCTTTGGCAACTAGTGCAAAATTTTGATCTGTCAACTCATCTGGTAGACTGCTCCAATCAACAAAGCCTTGTGTGAAGAAACTCTGTTGACTTGTCTCTGCAGGAGCAGAGGGTGGAGCAGCAGTCATTGGCACAGGTGCCTGAGCAACAGGGGTTTACACATAGTGGATCTGAGGAACAGTGGTTTGGACAAACTGGACAGAAACAGTGTTTGAGGACTGTGCAAAATGAGCAGTGTTTTGCACATTTGGTCCAGGGGTATTATAGGAACTTTGATAAGTGTTGGTCTGTGGCCTTTGATTTGGATAGGTAATCATAGGTGTACCATGTTGACTCCTATATTCCCTAGCAAAATGACCAAGTCTATGACATTTATAACACTTTATCTTTGATTTATACAACCCCACTTTTGACCTGCCAGTTAACCCTGGAAACATTCTCCCAGTTTTCTTGTAAAAATTGTTAGTTCTTACACTGAGAAGGGCCAATTGGTGCATAATGTCCATTTCTTTCAAATCATCAGGGTCAAAGTATTCTAAGTCATCATACTCAAAGGATATGTTATCAGATGCCTGGATATCACCACCCCTTGCTGTAATAGCATAGTTGGGTGAATAAGAATCAGAGTTAAAACCCGAGTTAAAACCTGAAGTTATGTCAATGAAATGATCATAACTCTGATCCTTACTATTACCAGGCACCTCATCATGACCCAGAAGTGATGTATTACCAAATACATAGTCATCAGACACTTTTCCAGAGTCCTGGAGCTTCTTTTTCTGGTTAAGCTCTCTCTCATAGGTCAAGAGCTTACCATGAAGTTGGGTCAGTGATAGGTCCTTGAATCCAATTGAGTTTCTCATAACTATAGCAATAGTGTCCCATTTATCTAGTAATGATCTTAAAAACTTATTGTTCAAAGTTGAATGAGGGTATGTTAGACCAACCAGTTTTAATTCACTAATGAGATAGTTAAACCTCTCAAATTGTTGAGTTAATGACTCTCCCTTAACGTGACTGAATGTTTCATATTGTTGGCTAAGTATTTCACGGTTGTTTTCAATAACCTCTTCAGTCCAACCAAATTGTTCTTTTAGTGCATCCCACAACTCCTTTACACTGTTACAGTGTAACAGCCCAGCATATATATCATTGGGTAGAGCCATGGCCACAATACTGAAGGCCTTAGCATCTAACTCAATTTTCTAAAAATCCTGGTCGGAGTAGTTTTCAAGTTTCTCAGGCTCCTGAACCTTGGGATCTTCGGTACTCGGCACCATCGGAACATGTGGTCCGAAGATAACCGACTTCCAACACCCAGTGTTTTGTTGAGCTAGAACATGGCTCATCTGACGTTGCCAGATATTGTATTCGGATCTGACAACCATCGGTGGCTTGTTGTTCGTGCCAATGTTGTGTGGATCGTGATTGATTGAATCCATTCTCGGATTTTTTTGAAAACAAAGTCTGTTTACAAACGGTTGAATCGAAAATAAACTATTACTCTATTTTCAATCCGACAAACAAACGATATCAATAATTGTGAGCTGATCTGTTTATATTAAATTGCTTGGTTAGATCAAATTTAATTGACCAAGCTCTGACACCAATTGTTAGGATCTGAGTTTGATTGTTTTGATTTGTTTAAGTAAAGATGAGAAAAATGAAGTGAATATAAATCGAAAGTGCGGCGGAATAATAAACTATAATCAAAACAAGAGAGTAAATGTTTTCTAATCGAATGCTTTCATAATATTGAATGATTACAGTCAATTGTACAAGTACTCCCCCTCGGCCTGATCACTCTGTGATTGTTTGTCTGAGAGAATGTTGTGAGTGATAAATAGAACAGTACAAGCACTGTTCTATTTATAGACAAATCTAAACCACTGATGATCTGAGCTGACGTCACCTAAGACAATGACCTATAACAGAATAACAATATAAAACATCTGCTATATACAAACTACTGTTACATTGTAAAACACTGTAAGGCAAACTGCTGTTGAGGAAAACTCTGATGGTCTTGTATCATCTATTGGAGCCTAAGTGTTGTTGGCTCCAACAGACCTTTAGTCTTCAGCACTTGATCAGCAGTTGTTCTTCATCAGACCTTTAGTCAGCAGTTGTTCTCTATCAGCTGTTATCCAACAGTCCTTTAGTAGCAGCAGTTGTTTGGGTAGAACAGTTGTTAGGGTCAACAGTCTTTTAGGAGGAGTATGTTTGTAAATGTTGTTTATTAAAATGGATCAACTGTGTAGTATATTTTGGCTTTTCAATAATCTGTTCTTCTCCAGGTCAGCAGACCCAACATATTGGCACTTTCATGTCACATGTCGACCGGTGCATTGACTACATCTGTGGAGCAGACTTATTAGATAGGCGGCAACAGGCTGAGGAGATGCGGGATGTAGAGATAGAGACTGTAGTTCCTGTGGAGCATGATCTGGGCTTTGCAGCTGGTGAGCCTCCCGATAGGTTAGAGGTAGCTAAGGGTGTTGAGAGTTCTGAGGAGGTGATGGATGAGCCATCGGTTCATATTTTGCTATCAAGCGAGTATGAGAGTGAGCACCAAATAGATGAGGAGAATAAGGCACTCTTTAAATTAAGCCTTGAGGTAGTGAATAAACCTAAGTGTGGGGATAGGATCCTGATTCACCACTCACATTTAAGAATATATTCTGGTGATCCTAGATTTAGGTGGAAAAGATCGTGCCTTAGGAGAGATGACATAAGTAGGACGATTGATTTACATGTGGATGGTGCAAATATCCTCGTTGATCCAGGTTAGAGTGCTTGATAAGAATAGGATCAGACGGGTGAAAACCCAAATTTGTAGAGTTTGTATTTTTTATTATTTATTTTTTTGTGTTTATCTTTTGTGGTTGCATTTTTGCGTTTTTGTTTCGTTTTATTTTTGCAGGATATGAAGCTTTTCTTTAGTGCGGAAATATTTCATCCATATGAGGTTTGAGGATTTTGACTATGGTCGCGAAGGAAATGCTATACGGTTGTAGATGATGGACGGATGAGACACTTTCTTCGAGCTATCGCCACATATTCCAGGGGAGTTCGTTCCATTAATGTTGTTGTTATATATATTTTTTTCATTTCTTCTTTATTTTTGCATTTTTATTTTTAGTCTGCGTTGTATCGTGGAGCACATTGAGGACACTGTGCCTTTCTAAGTGTGCGGATGGGAGACTTCGTTTTTATTTTTGCTTAGTTGTAGGTTGAGTAAAAAAACAAAAATAATACAAAAAAAAAAAGAAAAAAAAACTTGGTTCTGTCGTAGTCCCTATCCTTTTTACGCGTAGTAAACGAGCCTTTTCAATGTAATACGTCGGTTAAAAGCGGGGTCGATTGTCGGGTTTACGGGTCTTAGCATATGTTTCTTTAAGTTGCGGGATAGTAGGCTTGACTTAATTGTTTTTCTGAAATAAAATGTTTAAGGTACATGGGATAGTGTATCAAGCTGAATGGTTAACTGGTTTTGCACTTGCTAGTATTGGTAACCCTTATTTCCACATGACAGTGAGTTTTGAGCCTTAAATATTATATCTAAATATTCACTATTTCGCTTCATGTGTGATATACTGTAAGGACAAAAAGGATTGTTGAAACCTCTTTTGCTAGCCTTAGTCTAATTCCTACTTCTGCCAAATATTCCAAGTATGAAACTACTGAAGAAAGAAGACACAAGTACTGAAGAAAAATTCAACAAGTACTAAAGAGTAAAGATCAGAAGTTCTGAAGTCAAACCAGACAAGTTAACTGAAGAACTGCTGAAGACAAACTACTCATCAGTAGTTTGTCACTCATCAGCACTTGTAATAGAATCTTTCCACCGCCCTTATGTTTCAGTAGTTTAGTAGTTTATTATTACTTTATCTTTTGTACAAGTTTCAAGACTGCAACTTGTTGCAAACTTGCTTTTGTAACAAGGTTCATGTATTTTTTTTGTCTATAAATAGATGGGTTAATCCCTCTGTTTTAGATATTGATTTTAATTGAAAAATGAAATCCTTCAGATCTTAAACTTGAAATTCCATTTCATATTCTGAGAATCTATTTGTTTGTTTATTATCATATACATTCATTGCTTAGATTCTCATTAACTGTCTTTAGTTTACAAACATCAATGGTGAGTAATAACTCCTATTGATAGTGAAACTTTATAACTTATTCCTCTGCAAACTGCTTTGATTAAACTTGCAAAAATACATAAGTGTTCATAAGCAAGCAACTGTTAAAAGAGCATATTGATCCAACATATACCAACTTTGTTGCATTATTTTAGAACTTGTGCATTTTGATGCATTTTGAGACCATAGCTTGGACTTGACACAAGGCATTAGGATTACCCATTTTTGTTTAGCCTTTTCGTTTGTTTTTGTTATTTGACCTGTTTTCCCAATTTTACCTTTAGAAACCACTTTGAGCCTAAACCTTTCGTTTGTCACCCATTTTATTTTATATTGATTACCAGATTGTATATATTTATGTAATGTGAAAAAAAAAGAAAAAAAATATATCAGCATAAAGAGTAGTTGACAAAAAAAAAACTGAAAAAGAAACAAAAAGAAAATTATATGAAAAAGAAAAAAAAATTAGAATAAAGGTTGTGGGTCGAGAAGACCGAAAAGTTAGAGTTTGTATGTTCATGGTTTATCCGGTTATTCTCTTATTTTTCTTTTTAGCCAATTTTCCCAACAAAATACCCTACCTTTAACCCTTACCTACCTTTTCGAAGTCCTCTTGATTTGTGTTAGTGTTAGCAATTAGGTGGAAATTTGATTGACGTACAAGCCTATGATAATTTTGCTTCATAGTTCGGTTTTGAGAGATTCACTCCAAATAAATATATAACCGAGAGATGAGTGATATTGTGAGGGGTGCTTACAGGTGCATAGTCGGTTGCTTGAAGGTAAGTGAAGCTTAACTAGGTAGGCTATGTTTTTAAAATTGTACCATCTTGACTAGTCAGCCTTTTGAACGATGTAAGTATTGTGAAACCGCTATGCTTGTTCATTTCGTAGCCTGCTTTTGACCCTGTTTGATGCTATCATTTTTGTTAAGTGCTTTGTTGAAAATGTTGTTTTGGATTTTCTATAATTCTTTTTCGGGACGCAAAAGGTTTAAGTGTGGGGATGTTTGATGTGTTGCAAAACACATCTCTTTTCCTATGTATTTTGTATATTATTTGGTTAGGTTTTTAGTCGTTTCGTGTCGTTTTTATTATGTATTTATGTATTTTATTATTTTATAGATGTTTGGAGAGAATGAGCTCAAAATGAAAGAATTTTAATCAAGACACCAACACTTGAGAGCAGGTGTTCATGGACGTTGGAGCATAAACAAGGAATTTTGGCCGAGCCAAGAACACACGAGATGCGAGCACCGGGGGAGCGAGCTTAGAATTAATAATAATAATAATATCAAAAACATTGTGGTCACTTGTTTCTAAGATTGTTGGGCCAAACAAAATCCACAGAAAAAAATAGAAAAATAAAAACCCTACTAAAGCATATTATATGGGAAGGCAACATTATTAAAAGAGGAGAGCTGCATCACGATATATATTTTTTTCATCGAAGATAGCAGCCGCTGAGGAGATCATCGAACAACACCACAACAACTTTAGAGATTTTTAGAGAGGAAGTGAAGGTCAGGAAGGCTAGGGTTCAAGATTCAAGCTACGGGTTCGACTATAATAATTTTTGGCTTTATATTTATTTACTTCGTGTTCATAAATATTGGTACAATGACTATGTGTTATTTTGAACCTTTGTTTTTATCTTGTTCTGTTATTATGAATAGTTAAACTTTTTAGGCTACCTAGGTCGTGTTGATGAATACTTAGCATTTTTATGACTTTCGGATTCGTTTAATTATATAATTGGCTTATGTTTTGGTAAAGATTTAATTGTGTTTTGTTATGATGCGTATGCATATTTAAGTCTAATTTATGATCTTTGATTGTTCCACATGTGTCTTGTTGAATGTCTTTCGGTTATAGATGCATGTTAAATTACCTGCTTTGTGCTTATGACTAGTTTATGGTTTTTGACGTCTAATTCCATAGGAACTTGATTTGAGAGTTTAGAGGACTTAGGTATTCTGCCATTCCTTGAGACCGGGAGGTGATAGGGTGTCGGGTTGTCTAGATCTTTAGGTATCGGGTAGAGGTGAGACCGGGAGGTGATCCTTGCCTAGTGTGTCTTTAAATTCTTGTAATTCCGAATTATTTCCAAGCCAATTAGATTACTCCTTCACATTTTTAGAAGTGTTGTGACTAGCGAGACCGGGAGGTGAGCGGGTCTTTCTAGTACCTTAGTATTCTCTAGTGAGTTGAGACCGGGAGGTGATCCGAACTAGTAACTAGTGATTTACATGTCCCTTAGGATTTTCTGAGAGGTGTTAGTGAGACCGGGAGGTGATCTAGCATGCTTTAGAGGTTTCCTGGGTCGGGCGTATCTTTAGAAAACCTGGTAGCCAATCCATTATTCGATTCCGAGAGTTGTGAGTTTGCGGGTAGGATTCTAGACCTAGGTAGTTGCCTTCCATATTCTCTCTAGTTTTCAAGTTGTCTGTTCTGCTTCCTGTTTCTGTCTTAGTAGATTTAATTTCTTTATTTATTTATTTAGTTTAAAAAAATAATTTTCTCAAAAAACCAAATTAATAGGCTAGGAGTCGACAGAAGTTTAGTACCGATAGTCGCCATATTGTGTCCACGGTTCGATACTCGGACTTACTTGCTCTGCTACACTGCGACCGGTACACTTGCCGTTAGTGTGTGGTTTTGTAGGTTTTTCCATTTTTAAAACTTGACCAATTTATTTACTACACATTTCACACATCAGTTCATCAGTTGAGATTCCCCTAAGTGAGTGCTTCTTAGTCTTACTGTGTTTGCTGATATAGTTCATCAGCTGTTGTCTTTAATCTTCTTCAGCAGCATGGAGTTGTTTCTCAGCAACTCTGTTTTGTTCTTCTAACTCACCTAGCTTTTCTTCATAAGCAATTAATTTGTCATCAAAGCTTAAGTCATCCCTTGCTTCTAGGCTGTTCCAGATCTCATCTTCCATGGCCTTCTTCTTTGCTGCCTTTAAACTCTTCTCCATGAGTTCTTTTGAAATTGATATGAGAGTAGGGTTTAAAACAGTTTCTGGAGTGGGAACAGGCTTTGGGGTATAAGTTGGAGTAGGTTCAGTTGCCTTAGAAGGTTGTTCTGGTTTGGTGCAGGAAGTATCAACTACTGAAGGGTTGATCTGAGCATCAACTACTGAAGGATTGTCTTCAGTACTTTTGGTTTGGTCTTCAGCAGTTTCTTCTATAGTGCCTTGGGATAAAACTTGAGCTTTCTCTCTAAGGAGCCTTTCTTATTTTTCATACCAGTCATGTCTTTCTTTCAAAGCAACTTCTTGCCTTGTCTTGACTGTTTCTTTTTTAGCATCCTTGAGATGTTGTGCTTCTCTGGCCTTTTTTGAAGCTTCAAGAGACACAACCTGTGGTTCCTTTTACATCCCCCCCCCCCTTCTCTTCATCCACTTCTGGAAACCAATGAGGTTGTGACAACCGTCACCCTCGTCTTACGTCAAATTAACAATAATAGCCCTTCAGATATTTCCATTATAGTATCTGTAAATTTCGTCGTTTTCAAAATTTAATTTTAGAACGAACTAAAATTTAATCATTTATATTTATTATGGGCCGGGTATAAGTTTTAATCTAATGCGTATGTTGAAACGTATTCGTAAAAAAAATTATAAAAAGTTTAAGATTATAAAGTTTTCAAAGCATTTTGGTTAAGTTATCTTAACTTGGTTAGTGTTTTATTAAGGAAACTTAACTAAAAATCACAATAAACATAACTATAGTAACTAAAGGGACCATTCTTGCCAATTAGTGAAAGTTTAAAAAAAACAAAGCTTTCCCTCCTGCCCCTACTCATTTTTCCGGCGAGGCCATTTCCAGCCACTGGAGTTACATTTCCAGCGACATGGTAACTTTGATTTTAACACGTCTTAGAAGCTTCCACTCAGGTCTTTATGATTCCCCATCGATATGTAACTGATTCCGTCATTATAAGGTGTAATTATAATGTTTTAATCATGGTTTAATCGGGTGTAATGCTTATAACGTTCGGACCTTTATGACCCCTTCATAACACACGTTTTTCTCGAACAACTATATAAACTGACCTCGCCAAAACCTTTCTGCACCGATTCCCTTTGCAAACCCACTAAAAACATGTGAAAATCAGTTAAGAGAGCCTCTGAAATGAAGCATATATGGTCGATGCTTGCAGCCCCGTTTGCGAGCGTGATAAGCCTTGTAAGACCCTTTTCTTTGTGCCGTTTTAATCCTAATATGTTTTTCATTAATAGCCCTATGGTCTTGATTCTTATCTTTGAGGAATCGGGTTAATTAGTTTTGAGGGTTAGGGTTAGGGTTTGAAGGTTAATTGGGGAAGAACAAGAAGAAGATAATTTTATTATTGTATAAATAACCTTTTATTTCTAAAATACTAACAAAACTTCATGTGATTTAGTGGTTGAGTTGCTGGCCTTTTAAAACCCAATTCAGGGGTTCGATTCTGCTCTCCATCATTTTTTTTCCAGCTTTATATCTTTTCTATTTTATTACTTAAAGCATATTATAAACATTTATATTGAATTATAAATTTGAAATATTCATAACTAATTAATTTTTGCTTCAAAAAATATGAAAATTTAGGAGTAGCATCTTGACACATCATAGAAAATTATAATACTTTTATTTTCTGGAAAATGTCTTATTTTTATATTTTTATTGAATTAAAATTTTTAATCATATTTAATTGATTAACAGTTCATTTTTAATGATTTTAATCTCAAACTTTTTGGGACATTATTTCTACTCATCATGTATTGAAATAAAAATTAGTGGTTCAGAAAACATTTATTTTTATTGATTTTCCTATTTTTAATCATTTAAACATGATTTAAGTTTATTAAATCAGTTTAAATATAAATAATTTTATAAAAATTGTGAGAAAATTATTTTCACTAATTTACATCAGAAATCGTCCATTTTCTACAAAAATAGCATTGTTGGATCAAGTCTTGAATTATTAGTCTTATTTATGTTTAATTAGACATAATTAATCATTTATTTATTGATACTATTAAATATCTATTTTATAAATACTTTTGCTATAAAATAGAAATAATTCTATGTTTGAAAATCTTAATTTCAATTTGTGGGATCATTTTGTAACTCATAAGTATTTATTTCAACATTTATGACTATTGTATTTATTTACAATAATTAGTTAAAGTGATTAACTAAATTATTTTGTATTAATTATTTAAACATATGTTGACCTAAATATTAGTTGGTAATAATTATATTACCTAAATCCTAATTACAAACTTTAGTATATTATTTTTAATATACAACTTTTATAGTAATTCGACTTATCATAAAAACTCTAATTCTCTAAATCGACTTAGTAAACCCTAATGCCTTAGACCCTAGTTACCTTAGACTTTTTAGACATTTCCTTATTAGTATGCTTACACATTATAGGTTGAATTCCTCGGAATTCCCAATACTTAGCTCACGACCGCTTAAGTGGATTTTGATCGCTTTCGCAAATTGTGAGTATATCTTTTTCGTGTTTTACTGTTTTACTATTTTGGGTGACTCGTGTACCTATTATCAAGTTTCTATTTCCTCTTACTAAAATAGCAATTCTCATTTGTGTTTGCTTGTGTTAATTTGTATGTCTATGACTTGTCAAAATCATTAACCTTTGAGGGCCTGACATTTCATTGAATAGTACTATGGTATACCCCATTGAGACTCTGTTGAGAGAATCTTGGTCATTGTTTTGTTAATTCATTATTCAAATTGTTAGTCATGTGTTAGTCTCATTCATTTAGGGTTGATTTTGAACGGATATTACTTATTACATAATTGCAAACAGTATACAACACGTGAATTGCTAAACACTTTTCTACTATATGTATTCAAACAGGGTATGCTCACCAATACATTTTTGTATTGACCAAATTATTTTCGTACATGTTTCAGGTTCTTATGAAATCACTTCTAAGCTTTTGGAACATAGGCATAGATTGAGATTTACTGTATTTTAGTTTAGATTGCTAGTTTTAATTGTTGTATTTCTTTCACTGTAATAAATTATTCAATTCAATGTATCAAAATTTGCATTTCTAGTCCATGAGCTATTGAACAATCATCACTACGTGATACCTCGATGTTTCCGCCATCGGTTGGAGTGTTACAGATTGGTATCAGTGCCATGGTTATAGGGAATTAGGTTATTAGAATGCCTTTTAGCCTAGTCTATAACTAAGCTTACATTCACGTGTCCTCTCGTGCATATTTCTAGTTATTCTTATATTTCGTTTTAGGATATTTTTGTTATGATTCTTTCTCGTTATTCTTTCGGTATTTTGCTTGGAGAAGAAGACACTCGTATTTCACAAACGAAACGATATCACCAAGATAGGAGTGACATCCATACCTTGGTGATTAGTTTCACTCCTCTATATGTTATTTATCTTAGGAATATATCTTTGAGATATGAGTGACATCCACACCTCAAAGAGTATATCCTTCAAAAAGAAACTTAACCACTAAGCTGGGAGTGATATCCTTAACTTAGTGATTGGTTTCATTCCACAATAGTCTTCAATTTTGAAATAACATCTTTGAGTTAGGAGTGATATCCACATCTCAAGGATCTATTTCTGCATCTCGTTTTTAATCTCGCTAAAGTTTTGGAATTCACTAGTGATGGGGGCACGTGCAATCTGGAAGGGTGAGCGCCTGTATCCTGAGTTTTCTGTCTAGGCCTGGCATTTCGTATAAATCCCAATCAGACGAGGGATGGATTTAAATAATCCAGTTAAGTGGATGTAAAATTACTATATTACCCTTACCTCAATAAAATAAAAAAAATCAATTAATTAATAAAATATAAAGAGGGCCCACTTAACCCCTTAACCAATTATTTTTCTCCACCTATTTTAGTGGGGCCCACCAACTTCATCTTCTTCACCCTATCACCACCACCAACCACCACCACAACCAACCACCAACCCAAAATCAACACAACTTAATATTAAACCATGAAACAAAAAAAAAAAAGAGACAAAATACAATATCATACAAAAGCAGCAGCATCAGTACTAAACAAAACAAAATCACGTCTTTTTGTTGTTAACATGGGTGGAAGCAGAAGCGTCGTCGTTTTAGTGGAAGGAAGGGATAGGGTTACCACCTTTAATTAGCCAACCGAGAGCAAAGAAGGATATTCCGGCGAGTATGGCGGTGCCCCAAGCATGTCCGTACCATTTTCCGTACTGTCTAGTGGCATACCTCCACTGCTCCCTTAGTGTTGTCGGGTCCGAGTTGGCTGCGTCCGGCGGGTTCGGATAAATGGGTTTGAATCCCCCTTTGATTTCACCTTGAACCCTAGGGTGGATTTTAGGTTGATTTTGGGAGTTGTGATAGTCGGTGGTCATATTATAAAGTTACTGGATATGGATTATTGGTCAGTTAAGGTGCTGACGGCTGATGTTAATGGTGGTGGCGCTGGACTGGACATTGGCGGTGACGACCGAGGATTCAGTGTGTGTATATATATACATGGGTAGGTGGTTGATTGTGGTGGTCGTTGGTGGTGGTGATAGGGTGAAGAAGATGAAGTTGGTGGACCTCACTAAAATAGGTGGAGAAAAATAATTGGCTAAGGGGTTATGTGGGTCCTCTTTATATTTTATTAATTAATTGATTTTTTTTATTTTTATTGGGGTAAGGGTAATATAGTAATTTTACATCTACTTAACTGGATTATTTAACCTCCATCCATCAAAAGGGTAATTTAGTAATTTCACAGCCACTCCAAGGACTATCCGAGTTAAGAAACACAAAAAGTTGAGGACTATGGCTGTAATTTTAAAAACTTGGGGACTATAGGTGAAAATTGTGCAAACCACAGGGACTATTCGAGCAATTTTCTCTAATTAAACAATTAAAACTATTGTTCTTACAAATTATTTGAAGTCTTTTATTCTACAAAAATATTAGCATCTATAAGATATGTAATTATAGTTTTTATTGACGACTTATTATATTTTAAATAAATAATATTTTCATGACAAACTTTTTTAAGAAATGACATGAAATATACTGACCGTAACTAATATTTTAAAGAAACTAAACTGAATATTTACATATAAGTCACTTAAGTTATTATTATTTTTTTGAACAGAAAATTTCATTAACAGAATGGCGAATCCTCAAAACAAGGACCACCACCAAAACTTACAAACAATACAACGGGTATTTAACCCAATCATTCCAAACCACATCTTTGAACCTAGTTCGGTGAATAAACCAAAAATAAGACATGGCCTTTACCATCGCCACCATGTCCACAACCCGAGGCGTCGAATTTTGAAATACTCTCTTATTACGCTCTTTCCATATAACCCAACAAGTCACCATTAAAATACCTCTTATAGCTTTCTTCTTCCACTTGTCATTGTTCGGCCCATAATCCATATCCACCAGATCCTTCACCGAAGAACACATAGGCACTATGATCCTACACCACTTCCAAACATTGTTCCACACTCCGAAAGATATACCACAATCAAAAAACAAGTGCTGCACCGATTCCATACACGTATCACACAAAGGACAGGAACTATTTACTATGTTAACATTCCTCTTCAATAACGAGTCACGAGTCGGAATGCGATCGATCTCCATTCTCCATACAAAAACATTTACTTTAATAGGCAACCAATTCTCCCACCTCATAGCTGTACTGGGCAGTCTGTTATCGTCCGAACGCAGCCATTTTTTAACAGCAGCAACCGAGAATTCCCCTTCCTTATCTGGTTCCCAAGTCCACGAATCCTTACCTCCCTGAAAACTAATCTGAGTAATCAAAGAAGTCACATCTTGGGCTTCAGAAATAGCTGCAACAGAATTGGTTTCCATCACCCAAGAATCGGCAATCAACACCTTATTACCATCCTTTACAATCCGCCTATTAATAGTCCCATTTTTTTCTTTATCCGAATGATACAACACTGGCCATCTGTCCTTTAACGGAACAGCCCCTAGCCACAAATCAGTCCAAAATTTAATCGTATCTCCAGTCCCCAACTTTGCCTTCAGGCAAGATTTAAAACTCACCCCGTTAACGACCACTGAATCCAGGTGCCGAACGATATTCTTCCAGCAGCCAGAAAGAGAATTTTTTAACGGAAGAAACGTCCAACGATCTCTCCCTCCATGAAAACAATCGATGGTCTTCCTCCACAATCCATCCGTGTCTGATTTAAATCTATACGCCCACTTTGCAAGTAGCGCCGTGTTAACATCCTTAAGCTTAGAAATACCAAGACCTCCCTGCTTCTTTGGATTCGTAACAACATCCCAAGCCACCCAATACATGCCTCTACCCTCCTTACAACCCAGCCATAAGAATTTCCTCATCACCTTTTCAATAAGTTCAATGACGGCTACCGGGGCCTTGTAGAGAGAAAAATAATACACTGGAAGACTCGCCAATACCGATTTTAACAATGTAAGTCTACCCCCAATAGATAAAAGTTTAGACTTCCACGAGCATAATCTATTCCGAACTATCTCCACCACCGAATCCCAATTGGATATCCGGTTCATATTCGCTCCCACCTTAATGCCTAAATACGTAAAAGGTAAAGTCCCAATTTTGCATCCCAATAATTCGGCCATAGAACTCACCTCCTCATCCATAACACCCAACCCATATAGCACCGACTTATGAATGTTAATTTTCAACCCCGAACAAAGGTAAAAAATCCGAAGTAACCGATTAGTAACTCTAACATTATTTAAATTCCACTTACCCAAAATTAACGCATCATCGGCATACAACATATGAGACACAACCGGACCACCATTGGGTAACCTCACCCCTTCCAAATCCCCCAAAACCGTCGCTTTAGCCATCATACAAGCTAAGGCCTCCATAACAATAAGGAAAAGGAAAGGCGACAACGGATCCCCTTGTCTAAGCCCCTTTTGACATTGGAATTCAAACGTCGGGGACCCATTTACCAACACCGCTGACCGAGCCGATTTCATAATTCCTTTCACCCACATACACCACCTAGGCGGGAAGCCCATCTGAGCCAAGACTGAAAGAAGGAACTCCCAACTTACATTATCATATGCCTTCTCGAAGTCAATTTTAAACAGAAACACCTGACTCTTGGTTTTCTTTAGCCAGCCAATAACCTCATTAAGCACCATCGGCCCGTCAAGGATAAATCTACCCTTAAGAAAAGCCGACTGAGCATTAGATATAACCTCACCAATCACGTTCTTCAGCCTAGCTGCCACCACTTTAGAAATAATCTTGCTGATAACTCCAATTAAATTGATTGGCCTATAATCCTTTAAACTCACCGGAGTTTTTGTCTTAGCAATAAGAGTAATAAATGAAGAACTACACTCCTTGCTAATCGCACCAGAATGATAAAATTCTTCAAACATCTTCATAAAATCTTCCTCCAAATGAGACCAAAAATGCATAATAAACCTGAAGTTAAAACCGTCAGGCCCTGGCGCTTTATCCGCTCCACAATCAAAAGCCGCCGCCTTAACTTCTTCTTTAGAAAATGGCTCAATCAACTCTCTGATTCTTTCTCCTGGCACCTGTTTCAAATAATCACAACAAAAAACAGGTCTATTACAGCATGTCTCCTTAAAATGGTTCCTGAAAAAACCCAACACCTCCCTTTTAACCAAGGCTGGTTTAGAAACCCAAGACCCATCCACCAAAAGACCCGGGATAGAATTTGCCGCCTTCCTACCCTTAATACAACGATGGAAAAAACCCGAATTCTCGTCCCCTAGCGCCGCCCATTTAACTCTAGACTTTTGAAACAAATCACGGTTTTTAAGATACATCATTTTTTCAACTTCCTTTTTGCTTTCCTCCCAAACCCAAACTTCCTCCTCATTTAAATCCCGGTCCTCCATAATTCGTTCTAACTCTTTAATATCATTATTAATCAACTCCATCTCCTCATCTTCTTTTTTAGAGACTTCCTTCCACCACTTTCTCACCCCCAACCCTAACGGCACTCAGCTTTTTCTGAATAACCACATCAGCTGGAACATTTCCATAACACACTTGTAAAGCATCCGTAACCACCTTCTCACACCCATCCCTATCTAACCATGAGTTAAACCATCTAAAAGGTTTTGCCCCATAGTTAGAATCATGAACAGTAAGAATCAACGGACAATGATCCGAAAATTCCCGAGGAAGAGCCCTTAAAACCGCCCCAGGCCATCTACTAAAAAACTCTTGACATACCAACACACGATCAATTTTGCTCATCTTGCAATCATTTCCGGTGCCAGACAAGAACGTAAACCTGTTCCCTCGCATAATATACTCCTGCAAATTAGACTCCTCAATGAACCAATTAAAATCATTAGCCATTCCTTTATGAAACTTGGAATTTTTTCTCTCTTCCTTCCATCTAACAGAATTAAAATCACCGACAAAAACCCACATCCCCTCTCCACCATGAACCAAACTATTCAATTTTTCCCATAAAACTTTTTTTTCATTAGCCTTTTGAGGAGCATAGACATTAACCAAATTAATTAACGACCCATCTTCAACTAAAGTTCCAGAAGTAACCAGAAAATTTCTATCTTCCACCGAACCAACCTTTTTGAACTTTCTAACATTCCACATATTTACCAACCCGCCCGACCTGCCTGTAGCATATACATAATCCAGACCAAAATCCCCAGAACACCAAAGATTATCAAAAACGAAATGTTTATCACTCGTGAGGAGCGACTCTTGCACTGCCAAGAAATCAATCCCATATTTCCCAACCATCTGTCTCACCCCCTTCGCCTTACCCCCAATCCCGAGACCTCTAATATTAAAAGACAAACAATTCATTTCAAACCTGATTGTAGCCCTGCACCTTGAATGGAATCCATTATCAAATCGTCAAAACCTTCTAAACACACCCCCAGCTTATCACCAAGCATTTTAGTACCAGACACCTCTTCAATAATATCGGAATCAGGAGCCACCTCCGTATTGAACTTTGGAGCCGACTCATCCTCCTTAGCGCTTTCCACATCCTCAGCCTCCTCATCTTGTTCCAAACCAATATTTTCCTCCATTAGAGCAGAAAAAGAATTACAGGTATCCAAAGGGGCCTCTCCTCTAGTCTTGACCACGTTATTATCAAGGCCCAAAATTATCGGCTCTAAATTAAAAGGGTCATCTTCCATCAGCTCAGTTTCAATATTACTCCCCCTCTTGGGCCCCTTGTAGGGCCGATCATTGCTACTAGGATACCCTCCTGAATTAGATAGGCCCAAATCCACAATGATTTTACCTTTTTTTCTTTTAAGCCCATTCCCAATTTCTTTGACAAAAAACCCTTGACCTTCCGCATTAAAACCATCGTTGACCCCATCTTCCTTTTTTGAAAAAGGCAACTCCAAATCATCTTTGGAAATATTCTCTGCGTTAATGCTCACATCACTGTTTCCCTTATCAGCCTCATGCTCATTAATGCTCACATCACCGTTATCCTTAATCCCCGCTTGCTCATTAATATCGGTCACCGGACTTTTGACCGCCGTCCGATCACCTACCGGCACATTCTCCGGCGTCTTGAAACCCTCCTCTTCCAAATTCACATCACGTGATTGCCCACCAGGTTCCACAATGAATTCTTCGAGCCAATCATTACAGTCCTCAACAACCCAAACTTTGAAGGACCTCCCCCTCCATCGTAGAAAAGCCTCCTCTTGGATCCGGTTACCATGATTCACTAGCACGCCAATGAACTGGAACGAGTTATCCAACCCCATACGTTCCACCCTAGCACCTTTGATCACCTTGCCATACAGACTTCCAATATCATTGATCACCCCATTATCCGATAAACACAACGGAACCCCAAAGACTTTTAGCCAAGCAATACGTTCAAACATCGTATTTTGTCCAACCCAAATAGTTGGTTCGACAAAATGATCCGGTATGCCAGCAAGTTCGTCTCTAGCCATGATCGCTTGGTCCTTGGATTTGAACTCTATCAACACTACCAGGCCCCCTAGACACTGAATCCTACCATCCTGTAACTTCATCTCTGTCAAAATAATACGTATATTTTGAAGAGCATATAGAGACTTCAACCGCACCACTACTGCCTTCCCATACAAATCTGTTAGGGCTTCAGTTTTATCATCAACCACTACCGTCTTACCCTTAGCAGTACCCGCAAAAACATCTTTAAAGGACATACCGTTCACAAACGTATCGTTTCTGAACTCTTTCTCGCCATCAACCTCCTGTCTTGCATGAACGTTAAATCTTTTCTTCTCAGATGGAGTCTGACGTTGATTGATCTCACCTTCCTCTAATACAAATCTGGCCACGTTGAACTTCAACCGAAAACCCCCCAACCTTACCTCCGAAAGATCCTTCAACATATCCGTCTTGTTCCTAACATCCAACATAGTAACAAACCCAAACCTTTTCCCTTCTTTACTTCTTTTACGTGCAATATAGATGTCAAAAATAGTACCAATACCTCTAAGCTCCGCTGCCACATCCGCCCCGCTACACCGATCCGGGAGATTGGAAACGAAAAACTTAGTTAATCTTGCCTGAACTTCCGCCGGAATAGGCTTCCGGCGAGAACCCATAATCGCCTATTAGTCAATACAAACTTCCAAGGGGTATCTATTAGTTAAACTGTCACTTAAGTTATTATAACCATTTGTTTAATACTGTTAATCAACATCTATAACATTGTCAACAGATATTGAAATTCAATAAAAGTCTATGATGGCCACTGTACAGATAAAAGTTTTGTAGATATAAATTTACGAAACAATACGGCTATTTACGGTAAATGAAACATTTTCAGTATTAAGAAACAACTAAATAATGTTACCGTAACAAAATATATTATTAACGTAACACATGATATGTTTATAGCAATAAAAATACTTAAAAAATCAGTATTATTAAAAATTGTAATAATAGTTTTTATTCACAATGTATTATGTTTTAAATTATTAGTATGAATATTATTATTAGTTTCAATGTCCTAACAATTAACTTTCGTATTGAAACCTATTCTAAGGTCAAGGTATACAATATTTGATGATTTGTCAACAGATATTGTTACACAACTGTGATCCATTACAATTTTCAACTGAAGGATGATGTAACTTGAGTTTTAAAACAGACTTTGTAAAACTTAACTTGTAATCAACCCGTCGTCGAAATAACTATAAATTTAAATTACATCAGTTTTTTCAAATTCATAATTACAAACAGTCGCCACAGCCCTAAAAGTCTTTTATGGTCACTGTACAGATGAAGGATCTAGATGGAAAGATACCGTCAATTTAACCATTATTCTTTTTATATTAATTAAACAATTAAAACTATTGTTCTTACAAATGATTTGAAGTCTTTTATTGTTCCCATAACTTTAAAAAATGAACATATATTTTAATAGATATTGGATAACAGAAGTTAAAACAGATGAAATTAAAATAACATAACATCCACTACAACAACAGATGTTAACCAACAGCTGTTAACTAAAATATATTCATCCCAAGTTGTTAAACCAGTCTGTACAAAATTAACATACATACTTTTGAACTTCAAAGATGTTAACAAAAACTTACAAATGAAAACACTAAACAAACATCTCAATACGTTAATAATAAGTTCCTAACTTTTCAATCTAGCTGCCTTCTTCTTCAATCTTTTGGTTGTAGAAGTTTGTTTACCAACATTTACATTACCACAATCTCCAACACTTCTTTTTCCATTAGGACTTGTGGAAGTATCCATAATGGCATCAACACATACATCATCCTTCAAACAAAATGTATGTGAAAAGATCGGATCGTCAAACAAAGACTATGATCAAACAAGTTCAATTCAGGTGCGGAATCCCTGAATTGATTACGAAATGATAATATATTCAGCAAAACAAACAAATCTCATTCAAATCTTTCATTTCATTAATAATCAACTTGATAATTGTTACAAAATGATGTTTTCAATTATAGATTAACAATATCAGACTTAACAAAACCCTAGGGAGAGAACACACTCAGAGAGGGAAACAAAATGACCAACAGTTTACATTAGGAAATGATTCAGCCCTTATATAGACCTGCACATTCGACAAAACGAATGGGCGAATGTGCAGTTTCGACCAAACAAGGAGGGCGAATCAACACACTATGTACACAAAATCTCCTTCGACCTCTTGAGCTCTGCCTTCGACCATTCTATCTACATTCGACCATATGACTTTCACTTTCGACCGTCCGTAATCATCAAAACAAAATAGAATTTGCAATTCAATAGCATTAGTCGCACTTCATTTATCTACACAAAACACGAAACAACTAATAAAACGTTACATAACAATACAAGCTGTAGAAACAACTTAGACATACTTGCACAAAGGCATAAATACCTTAGAAGTAACTTGAAACCCAAGTTGCGAAGATTCTGAAAGGTTAACAGATTTGTTTTGACAAACTTCCTGAGTGACCTAAAAAGTGCTCATATACAAATAAACATAACAGATTTGAGCGTCTACTGAAAATAAATGCTTATAACAAAATAATTAGAATAATTACCTCGCCAGAATTATCTTGTACATTCCCATATCCGTCAACCAACTCTTCAATTATAACAGCATCATCACAAATCTTGACCACAGTGTACACATGGTACTCATTTGTAAGATTGTAATAAAAAACATCAATCTTGAAAGCCAGTTTCTTTTCAACGATTCGAGACAACTCATGCGGCAAACTTTTTGTGTCGCTTTCCTTCAACTGCCTTTCCCTAATATCACATGCAGCAGCTCCAATGATCCTCATGACATCATTATCAAACATCACAAATGATACACTACCGGATTCATCTTGAACCCTTATCTGCAACTTGAACCTAAAACAAATAAAACATACTTTATCTAAAAAACCTGCATGAATTGAAATGAAAATATGGAAACAAAAAAAGTGTATACATCTACTGCTTCACAGACTTTGTGGTAGTGGAAGTACATTCACACTCGCATTTTCGACAAACCAACGCAGTAGCAGGAAATTTGAGAATTGCTTCACAAACTTCTTTAGCATTTTGCAAATACTCCGATTTACTTAAAACTTTCTTGTTACACTTGCGGCAGGCAGCATAAAACCAACCATAGCTTTCTTCAACACTTTTTATGGTGGCAACCACAACAAAAGACATTGGCTGCAAACACAATGTATATTCAACATACACTTTTACAGAATAGAAACATATAGTAAAGTGAAGACATATAAAAGGTACGTATAAAATATTGAAACCTCTTGAATGTCAATCAGTTCATCAACACGCTTCTTCTGTGTTCCAACTATGAATTCCTGACGCAACGGATAAACAGTCTAGGAAGAAAGAACGGTTTGAGAAGTACAACCAGATTCTTGTTCTTGTTTCAACATCAAACTACATAAATATGGAACGAATTACATCTAAAAGCTAAAGCAAATTAAATGTAAATTTGGTGATGTGTTGCAAAACACATCTAATTTCCTATGTATTTTGTAGTCATTTTCGAGTCTTTTTATTAGTGTTTTATTAGTTTTAGGCTTGTACTTGTCTATTTTATTTATTTTAGCGTTTCATTAAATTTTTATTAGTTTTGAGTCATTATTAGTATTTATTTTATATTTTGTAGGTGTTCATGAACATTGAAGCGTAGACGAGAAACTTTGGTCGAGCCAACAACACCCGAGTTAAAAGCATAGAATAATAATAATAATAATAATAATAATAATAATAATAATAAAAGAAAAAAAAGAGACAAAATGTCTCTCGTGGAATCAAAGAAAAGCAAAAGCCAATTTGGGCCTAAAAAAGTCACTATTAGTGTTTTGAGGGCTTTGGCGGTGGATATTATAAAAAGAGGAGGCATATTATATCGAAAAGAAGAACATTATTAACGATACATCACCACAGCCGCCAAGGGCATTCTTTGAAGGTCACGAAGCAGGAGCCTTCCGCAGATTTTAGAGAGGAAAAAGAAAGGAGAGGAGCCAGGGATCGAGGTTTTCACAATATTAGTTATTTTCGTTTGATACTTCGTGTTTTGAACTTATAACTATGTGTTATTTTGATTCCAAGAGTTTGTCTTCTTGTTTTGTCATTAATATTATTGACTAAACATTTACGCTACCTAGGTCGTATTGATGATTATTTCGTGACTTTTGACGTTCGGGTTTGGATAATATGATTTTTGGCTTAATGTTTTGGTAAAATATTTTTGTGTTGTTGATAAAAATGCGTATGAATGCTTTTAGTAATTGGTTTGCTTGATTGTTGCTTTGCGTTTTTCTCTAGTTTGTTACTTTAGTAGTTTCAAAATCTAGAGTTTTGCGTGATTTTCCATAGACTTCGTGTTAGTGGTTTAATCTAGAGGTTTCTTGTCTTAGATAACCCTATTAGCAACCTTGTAAGCCTTTGAAATTAGTGTTTTGCCACTCTTGAGACCGGGAGGAGATAGAGTGTTGGTTTGTCTAGTTCTTAGGTTTTGGGTATAGGTGAGATCGTGAGGAGATCCTTACTTATTTACCTTAGCTTCTCTAGCAAATTCGAGTTTTTGTCAACAATCTTAGATAACTCCTTCACACTTTTGGGTGTGTTGAGATTAGCGAGATCGGGAGGTGAGCGAGTCCTTTGAGTACCTTAGCATTCCCTAGTGAGGTGAGATCGGGAGGTGATCCGAGCTAGTAACTGGTGATTTACACGTCCCTTAAGAATTTCCAAGAGGTGTTAGTGAGACCGGGAGGTGATCTAGCATTCTTTAGGGTTTTCTTGAGTTAGTCGTATTTTTAGGAACCCGGTAGCCATTCCATTATCCATTTCCGAGCGTTGTGAGTTGCGTGTAGGATTCTAGACCTAGGTAGTTGTTTTCCATATTATCTGAGTTTCCCTCTAGTTTCCGAGCTGTCTGTTCTGCTTCCTGTTCCTGTTTGTGTTTTTGTCTTATTAGATTTAATTGCTTTATTTATTTATTTAGTTTAAAAATAATTTTCTCAAAAACCAAATTACAAGGCTAGGAGTCGACAGAAGTTTAGTACCGAGAGTCGCTATATTTTGTCCACAGTTCGATATTCCGGACATACTTGCTTTGCTACACTATGACCGGTACACTTGCCGTTAGTGTGTGGTTTTATAGGTTTTTCCATTTTTAAAACTTGACCGAATTATTTACTACACATTTCACACATCATTTGCCTATAGAAATATAAATAAATAGCACCTCCTCCTTAGTTCAGAAACCTCATCTATTCCTTGATTGAGAAAGAGGCAAGATCCATACTTATCGGTTTGAACTGTAATTCGTTCTAAAAATTTCACAACACACATATCTTTACTGACTTCATTTATATTAATATCTTTTTAAAATAACAACACTGAAACACAAGTTACCGTTCAAGTCTCTAACCCTTCCATGCTGGATAACAACTAGTAGATGCTCCTCAGTGATGTTGGAAATGAATTCCTTAAACTGTATTGCATAAGAGTTTCACAATGTACATCTTAATGTTGTACCTCTACAACAAAACAACAGAACCATAGATGGAAAACAAATGCAAAAACTTGGTACTATACAAACATTAATTAGAGATAATTTATTACATCAATAAATGTGTTCCACATAAGATTTAAAACAGTCAATCATAGATTAACTTATTCATAACATTTATTACAGAAATTAAATTTGCAATTCTAACAATGATTGTTTTCAACTATTGAAGCAGAAGACTCACCTTAAAAATAGAATATTTTTGTTAACTGTCTGGTATGTGAATAGGAGATACAATACTTTTCAAAAAAAAACTGTATAACAATTTTAAGGAACCCTTACTCTAAGTCCTGAAGATCAAGATTCATCCGTTTAATTTCGTTAGGAGCTCGTCCAAACACATCTAAGTCCCCACACCAAATGACGCTACGAGCAACGTCTATAAAAACAAAACACACAATTTTGCCAAACATCTGTTAACTTTAAAGGAACAATGTTCAACCAAACTGAATGTTAAAGCTTGTTCTAAAGTAAGAAATAAAATACAAACCAACGCTGAACAGATTCTTGGCTTCTCCGTTAAGAATTTCTTTAAAAGGTAAGAAGTTGAAACCATACTCAACACCTTCCCAGCCCTTAACATGTTTCACGGTTGTACAACGATAAAAAATGATTTTGAATTGATGTCCTACAACTCTGTAGATGTCCTTGTTTTCACCTACACCGAACTTAGATAAGACAACCACATCATTTTCTTCAAATTGACTGTCAAAAAGTTGCATAAAAAGTGCCTTGGCAGAACCTTGAATCTTATCGCCCTGCAGGTCCTTATAACAGAAGGTAAAAAGTATGCGCAAAAGAACACATCTTCAAGAATAAGAAAGAAAACCAAGTTATAAAGTTTACCTGCTCATCAATGAATATCACCTACAACTTATAAGCTGTCTTCCACTTTCTTATGACTCGAGCCTTCATGTGCCACATGTCTTTGGCTGGATTTAGATCACGAATAAAAGTGACATGGTTTTCTTCATTGTCCATTAACGTTGACATTGTTTTAAATTTTAAGAGTGAAATTTGAAAATCTTTGTTTAGAAAATTCAAAGTTGATATTAGAAATGGATGGATTCGTTATGTGCTTATATATAAGGAGCTAATAAGGCACGTTTCCCTACGTCGATTTAAAATTTGCCCCTTAAAATTCAAACTTAGGGCCTAAACAGCTGCAACATATGTGCATAACATCTGCTGCTTAATGGCAGATCCAATGATTCAGAACCGTTGTTGAGAACAACATCGGTAGTTTCACGTGGCCCACACCTTTTTTTTTGAATATTTTAAGATGATTAATGATGTCACTTTTTGCATCATACAGGTATTGGTGGCCTGTCTCTCCGGTTGACACATCAGCTTTCTGATGTCACTCACGCTTCTCCTATTAGGGAAAGTATAGATACGAGTTGTAATACGTGTTGAAATAATATGATTCATATCTTATTATTTTAAAATTTGGCCGATGTTGGAGCTCTACCAAAAGCCATATAATAGGAACCATACAGAAGCTACAACTTCATAAGTTTTCAATCTGTTCCTTCTCCAATTAAGTACGAAGGTATCATGTTCGAATTGATTAGAGCAAACATCTATAAAGTAAAGGTAAGTTCTATGAATGTTTTTAAATGTGAGCATGCTTGTCCAAACTGGTAATTATTAATATTGCACTCATGACTGTTGTATGCATGTATATAATCTAATCACACATATACACGATATTTGTGGTTCCTTATACGTGCTGCTACGGCAGGATTTGTTAATACTATATCTGTATATAGTGGGCATTGACTGTGTGATGTTTGAAGTCATAGGGGTGACACCGTCACGGGGGCCCATGCGTGGATGCCAGCATGGCGTAAAGGTTATAATGACATGGGCGGGTACAAGTCATGAATAATTGAAATAATGTGGTTTACAACTTGTGTATATTCATGAACCCATTAGCAATGTCTGACGTCCTTTCTAAGCATGTGTCGCAGGTAGGGATGGCTAATTCTTATGCTTGGTGTGTATGTGGGAACTATGTGACTATGGGAATAGGACATACAAGTTCGTTAGTTTTGGTGGAAGACTATACCTCTGGATAGGAACAGCTTGATAAAGTTGTTGATAACTTTTGTACCGTACCGTTTATGTTAATAAAATAAGTTTTTATGTGTAAGTTGCTATCAATTGTGTATGGTGCATCCTTATCTGGGTGTGGTGTCACATAGGAGAATAAGAAAAACTTTTATAGATGTCCTAGAATATGTTTACGTACATTCTCTTTATAAATAATTAACTAGGGGGGACCCGCGCGTTACGACGAAGTCAACAATATGTGGTGGGAAGATGATATGCATCAGGCATAATAACTTTGCATGTATTTTCAATTGAGCCTCTTTCTACCTTTTAGGGAGATTGCATGTCCCCTACTTGCAATATTACTAATGTAAAAGTCAAGAAAGTAATATTACTAATGTAAAAAAAGTTAGATTATAAAAATGTAACCAAACACATAATATTTCTTTATGAGATATAATAGTTCTTTGCATTTATAAACAAACATATAATTTGCATTAACCACAAAGAGTGACCCTTGGAGTTCCTTGTGACTGCGAGAAACAAAAGAAGGAACATTTAAGAAGGAAACTCAAAAACATTATAAAAATAAAAACACCACTCTTCCATGAGAAAATTGCTGTGTATTTTTTCTAAAACATAGTTTAGTTAAGATCCATATATGCTTAGATATAGAAGATCGAGTTAATAGCCATTTTCGTCCCTGAGGTTTGGGTCAGTTTGCCACTCCAGTACAAAAGTTTTTTTTTTGCAATTCCTTCCCTGAGGTTTGGATTTTTTTGCTAAATTCGTCCTTTTCACTAACCCAGTTAAAAAAGGTCGTTAGTGTCAGGGGTATTTTTGTCTTTTTACCTCAGGGACGAATTTGGCATTTAAAATTCAAGAATTTTTTTTTGCCAAATTCTCTCTCTCTCTCTCTCTCTCTCTCTCTCTCTCTCTCTCTCTCTCTCTCTCTCAATCTTTATTAAATAATATTCTCATTTCCGATTTTAAAAAACATGGACCAGGTAATGTGGAAGGCAGTGGAACGATCACTCGGTCCAGGTTTCAGTCGAGATAAATGTGAAGTGAAATTAGTCCTTGATGAAGTGAAACTGCATTGTCTCTTCCAGTTTTTACTGGAACCCGTATCGACTATTCCATTCAGTTAAAGTTACAGTTTTAAAGATATGATCATGTCGCTGACCACAATCAACTATTCCATTCAGTCTGCATCAGATTTAAAGAATTAAGAAAACTTAGTCATCGTTAACAAAAACAAGATTATTAATTCATAAAACAGTGAGAGCTTGAAAGAATTTAAACCTGCAACGTTCAAGGTCGTCAGTGGAAGCACCAAACGCAGGAGTAACTTCATGAAGAGCATTCAAGAAATCCTCCATGGTGACTTTGATGCTCTCCTCGTCTATTGTTTTAGTTAGATCATCAAGGCTGAGCTGGCGATTCAGAGCATAAGAAACCGCACTTTTCACAACACCTTCGAGTTCTGCTCCACTATAATTCTTGGTCCGTGCAGCTGTCCTCGATCGAAATACAAAAACATAAAACTTAATCAAACTGTAACATGCTTTTTCATTAAAATGATGAAATTCAGCAAACAAACATACCAAGCTCTTGCAAGTTCACATCTGGAGCTAGAAAAGAATTCTCTTTCATCTTATTTGTATGAATTATAAGAATTTGTAAACGACCGTTTTCATCTGGAAGGCTGATTTCCACCTGGACTTCTAAACGACCAGGCCTAATCAAATTTTAGAGAAAATGTTCAGTAAAAGTTTAATATTAATTAATGACAGTTAGCACCTCCTTATAAGGGATAATGGGCTCACCTCAAAAGAGCTTCATCCAGCAAATCCTTTCTATTTGTCATTCCAATGAGCAACACATTGTTTAAAGCTTCCACACCGTCTATCTAAATAAGATATTTTACACACTCAGTTTCTTGTATGGACTGGCATTTTTTATAAATTGTACTTCTTTTGGTTAATCATAAAATTGGAATTTAAAAGCTTGATCCAACCTTTGTAAGGAGCTGATTAACGATGCTATCATGCACTCCTGTGCCATCCCTAGTTGATCCTCTAGACTGCAGATGCAAAAAATTACAGGTTATAACAAGGCCCAAGTATAAAAAAAAAAAAATAAGAAAGACTTACTGAATATCTGAAAAAATACCTTACAAATAGCATCAATTTCATCAAAAATGATCACATGCAGGTCACTTTGATCCCCTGGAACAATTTGAACAAAAGGGTATAACCGTATGAGAACTGAAATAAATTTGTTTCATAATCTAGAATCTAACCAGTCTACTGTCCTACCTCGTGTTCTTTGATCTTGTTCGGCATCAGCAAACAAGTCCTTTACATTCTTCTCAGTTTCACCAACGAATTTACTCAGTACTTCAGGTCCATTTACAATCTAGTTTGCAGAATTAACCAGAAATGTCATCATTAGAACCAACCACAAGTATCATGCACGCGTACTGATCAATTGTTATAACGAAACTGCATTAAATTTATAAGATAACTATATCAGTTGACTACTTTGATCAATCATGATTGATGAGAACTATGTACCTTAATCGACCTGCTGTAACTATTTTGGTAAAAAGTTAATATGTGGTTTTTATTGGTTTTTAGTATACAAGAAACATCATCCACCTTATCTGTGTGACAAAGTATGGAGGCTCGAAAAAATCCTTGAGAGAACTATGTACCTTAATCTTTGATGAAGTGAAATTAGTCCGAGAGAGAGAGAGAGAGAGAGAGAGAGAGAGAGAGAGAGAGAGAGAGAGAGAGAGAGAGAGAGAGAGAGAGAGAGAGAGAGAGAGAGAATTTGGCAAAAAAAAAAATCTTGAATTTTAAATGCCAAATTCGTCCCTGAGGTAAAAAGACAAAAATACCCCTGACACTAACGACCTTTTTTAACTGAGTTAGTGAAAAGGACGAATTTGGCAAAAAAATCCAAACCTCAGGGAAGGAATTGCAAAAAAAAAACTTTTGTACTGGAGTGGCAAACTGGCCCAAACCTCAGGGACGAAAATGGCTATTAACTCTAGAAGATCTATCCACCTAAAACTTCTCTATGTAGCTTCAAATGCAAATTTTAGTGTCAGTTATGAAGATGCATCTGTGTCTATGCTTTATTCAAAATATGATAGGTGTTACTACTATCATTTTAAGAACATCAAAATCGGATTAAAAAATTAAACATTATTTGTGGCGTAATTATGATCAATATGATTAAAGAGAGTTAATAACTATATGTTAGAAAGGGTTCAACATGTTAATTCCTAATATCTTATTCTAAATTTATAAAAACGGATTATAAGAAATCTAGTTAGTTTCAGATACCATGGAATGAAATGATCTTTTTTTGTTAAAAAAAATTTCTTTATGTGATATAAGAAATCTAGTTAGTTTCAGATACCATACGTTTATCTTTAAGAGGTATGGATAATTTAATTATTGTTGCACTTATATTCCTCCATATAGTCCATACATATAGGAGATGTAATAAATCCATGGCAGATCGACTAAGTAAAGATGCTTCATTGATATTTACACATCTCATCCACATCTGTCCATCTTCAATTCCATATTGATATTCAATTCCCTTTTCTTTCCTTTTTAACAATTTCTAGCATCCCAACCCTACCGATTTAATCCAAACTGGTGAAAAGTTTGAAAACCGAATTTCAATACATCTATATCTAACATTACCAAAACTAATCCACAAAGGATAAGAACATTTATTCTAAAAACCCAAAAATAACTATCGGTAAACGTAAAAATATGAAACTATAGTACAAAAGAAAACAGACGAACTCATTGGTTGAGTGATTTCAACAAAGTGAATATTTGAAACAACACCGCATACGATTCACGGATCAAATGTCAATGAAAAGTATGAGAGAGATTCTTCAATTGTGGATGTCAAGGAAGAACAACTGGAGAATAAATAGGGAAATTCGAAAATGGAAAAGAAGATGGAAAGACGAACTTAAGGTCTGGAGAATGAATGGTGTCGCTTGAATTTTCTCTCCAACAATGTATGAAATGTAACTTCTATGTCTTAAACTGTATTCCTACCCATATCTATGTCAAATTCCATTTTGTTCATAATTCATAAATGTCTTTCAATTTGTAGGTATAATGTTCTACATTCCTATTTAAATTTTTTGAGATTATTTTTTAAACTAATTATAAGATAGTGTGTGCTAAAATATATTCGAAGTCTTGGGAAAAAAAAACTCATTATATTTTTTATAGTAATATTATTTAATGTATAAACAAATTTTTTTATCATTCATGTCTCACGTTAATTTGTGAGAGTGTTGACATCAAATTTAGACAATTTTGTTTTCTAAAATAGTGATTGTATCAATTTATTTATTAATTTAATTGTATTTAACAACAATTCACTTATCAGTTTATCAATTTAATACTCATGTAAAAATACCATTTTGTTTCTTTATAATCTACATTAACTTGTTATATCATAAGTATCAAATGTAGTAATTACTTAAATTTTGTTGGTATCTTTCCTAAATCGTTTATAATATAGTATAGATCTATTAATAGATCAAGTATATTAAATAGATGGATAAGATCCAAATTCTTTAATGTTTGAACATAATACATAGTTTTTCTAACATGTAATGGAGTATCCTGAATACTCAAAACAAAACACAGCTACACATGGATACTTCATCTAGGCAGATGGTGATATGTGAGAGATGAAATTTCAAATATGAAACTTCAGCTTCAAACATTACATATCACAAAGTATTTGTTATGCAAGCATGCATTAAATGTGGATTCATGCTTGGACAATGAGTAGACTCAAAAGGTACAAACTAGATATTGTATAACAACAAAAGACATGGATTATATTGAGTACTGTGAACACTTGATACGGAACTTTAATCAAGGCCAATAGTTTACCTAAAATAAGACTTGTTTGACTAAAGTCAAATGCTTGTGAGTCAGATTTTGATTGCAATCTTTAAATCAGATGAGGACTTTGAGTGGATCAAAAGAGTTTTGATAAAGAAATGTCATTATAATATCAATAGAGGAAATTACAGTCAAATAGTTGGCACTTTATAGATTAGGATATTTTTAGATAAAGTATGTATATATTCAAAATCAACTTGGATTTTGAAATGCATTTAAGAGTCTTAGATTTGATGAGATCAAATGGAAATTACTTTGTTATGGTTGTGAAGGCTAGTGGGAGATGGATGTCTTCCAAAATTTTATATATTGATATACAAAAGGACTACGGTAAGAGTATGTGGTGACACACTGCTTAGTTATAGAGTATAATCAAGAGACATATGGGATACATGTCATTTAAGTTCATTAAGTAATAACAATGTCTATGAGATGTGGTATCTAATGAGATTCCAAATCTGACTAGAACTGTAAGTATGTTTCATATAATAGAGAATCTTTTAAGAGATTTAAAAATAATTAACTACACCACATCAACATCTGAAAAGATGTAAGTTCTACAGGAAGCTTTAGACTGGGTGATGTCATCTAGCATGCTTATCAAAGTAACATTTGATTGTCAGATATGAAGTATGAGAAAGATTCTCATTGACTTCAACTAACATGACATGGTCGAAACGTCATAAGATGATTGCACCCAAAGGTAGCAAGAGTTGCATTTAGTCAGATTATAGACATGATTTCATAATTACCAGGATAGTATACTCGTCCAAATCGATAATAATCATAATGCTGCAATATGCATACGTTAGTAATGGATCATAATGGGTTGTGTCACTTTGAGAAGGGTAATAAAATTTTATACCCCTGAGGCACTTCGTGCTTATAAGGTCCAACGACACATACACATACCTATGCGATGAACGTTTATGAAAATGGAAGGTGGGTTTTATTCATTCATTCACCAAGGAGATTTAATGTCTGATAAATTATACATACAATAGAGCGGTTAAAATAAACTTAATTGGTTTGTTTTCATCATATCCTCCGCAGTCTTACGACTCGCATCCTTGATTGATAAAATGGATTTTGATATTTGATTCAAATTGTCCAACCAATGAACCATCTACCCTATCCATGGCGCCCGACTGATATGTAGGTGCACTTGTTTCGGCCTACTATAAAAGGACATAAGCCATACTTTTATTTACCCATCAGAATCAGCCTCACGAAATGGTAAAGGTACAGTTTTCACTGCTCTAAACTTGCCGACATTGTTCAAGTGCTCATTTTCCAGCCTGCGTTAATCACGTTTACAAAACAAAACGTGGATAAATAAGAGAAAACAAAACAATAACAATATATATATATATGTGTGTGTGTGTGTGTGTGTGTGTTTATTCACCTATAGTAGTTCCAATGGCCACGACGTATCACTTCTAGCGAAGCAAGGGAAAATTCAAGCAATCGAGATTCAAAGAATCCAACTTTGAATTGTAGGATCGTCTCCAACCAAGCCACCCTCAAAACAAAATTCAAGGCCTGCATATTAAGATTTTGGCATTTCTAGTTAGCAAGATTTTGACAATGATTAAAAGATGATGGTGGGTGATAATTAATCAACTTACAATGGCCATGTAGTAGAAACCTTTTTTCTTTAACACAAGTTCATCTCTAAGCCATAGGTTTTTGGATTTAGAATCCATGAGTCCCCAATCCTTAACGAAGTCCCAATATAGTTGATATATGGTGGCAACCAATGAAGTCACCAAAACAATGATCAACCATAGATGTGTTTCTTGTTGTGCATATGTTAATCTTGCCCCAGCTGCAACCATGGCTGACACATACTTCCCTAAGTTAGCCAAGTGATTCACATCACCCTCGTCGAACCATCTCCTTGCACACTACATATGTATATGTATTAATTAATTCATCAATCATGACAGCCTTGCAAGAGGTATAAGAACTAAATCGCAAGTCTTTAGTTACCTGCATAGCACGCCAATAATATGGGGCAAAGGAGATTACATAAGCAAGCTCCCGATATAACTTCCCCGACTTACAAGTCTGATATTCATGTGTCTTAAAGCTCCCTGCCAGGAAATAACATGCTGTCGATTCCATGTGCCTCAAGAGTGGGATCTAAAACACCAACAAAAGATAGTAAATAAACATGTAAGACGAGGGTATGGCCAAACAATGAAAAACAATAACTTTGCAATACTTTATCAACCTATGAACCAAATCATCTATATATACCTGGCTAGTAAGTTGATCAGCCATGAAGAAATCTACCATAAGAACCTGTGAGTTGATGAAACATGATATATGCAATTTATATTAATACTTTAGATGATATATTATATATAGGTAAATTGATATTCGGATAAGTTTGGCGTTAGTACCTTGTACAAAGGAGAACATACTATGTTACGTATGACTCTAAGGAAGCAATATCGAGTTGAGCGATAGAACATGTTTAATGGACATACAAGTAACCCAATGAATATCTGAAAATAGGATTAAAATGAGATTGATGACTTACTAGTACTAAACTCTATGAAAAAGTACATGATGATCATATTAAGGAAGGATATATATAATATAACTTGGATTTTTCCAAGACGTACGTATAGGTGGAAATGAGATCAGATAGAGTAATATTTAAACTTACGAGAAGGAGAATGCCTGGAATTGTGTCAACTTGGGATGGAGAAAATCCATTAGAAACCAGGATAAGATGTAAGACCAATGCAGATACCACAGCAGTCATCATGCAGGTGCCTATGAGGAATGCATCTCTATACTTAAGTGCCGTAGTAGATTGAAATTCAAATATGAAATTGTAGTTAATCCTTGTAGCCTTCCATGAGAATAGATTGCACCCATACATGAATAAGTGCAAGCTAAGCAATGCAAACATGCTGCATTAATTTTATACATATATCAGAAGACGTACATTTTTAGTTTCAGTTTAATATATATTAAAAAAAATTAGTATATATATATATATATATATATATATATATATATATATATATATATATATATATATATATATATATATAAATACAATACCTAAAGACAGGGTAGACGGTTTCCACATAATGGTTTTCTGTACCAGACGAGAACATGCCACTAATATGTGCCAATATGGCATATACAGCAAACAAGGTAATGAAACTACCTGTAAACAATCCTGTACGTCGTTGCAACCATATATATACAAGTTAATTATATGGTACGCGCATTGTTAATATATTCTTGGATTAATTCATGTTAAGGGGTAATACGTAGTTTGATTATAATTTATACCAACAAAAAATGTGACCATGTGAGAGTCTTTTTGCTGTCGGGGTCTTAGAAACTTCATGGCTTTTTTCCTGTCATCCTTAGCAAAGTGTGTAGTGAAAGATGATTCCACTTCGTCCATTAATTTTACCACCTATTTCACCATCATTTAATAATATATCATCAACACAAATCACTTAATTAACTATTGATTTCAAAACACTCAATTTTTTATATCCGGAGCTTGTTATAAAAAATATTTTGGTGATAAAAATAAATGTAAAAGTGGTGATAGTGTGGGAATGAATGATCTTTGTGGAAAAATGTATCACTGGATTGAGAAATGAAAATGAGTGTTTCGAAACATTAGTTGAAATATGATATGAGAGCTAACCACGTGACACGCTTGTGTGTGTTCGTTGGCCTCAGCATTAGGATGCTCTTATAATTATACTAGTTTAAAATAATATATACCCACAAGTATAATATGTACATAAACAGTATAAGTCATGTATTGGTTATATTACGTATGTACACATGACCTAAAGTTTAGGTCCTAAACGATTAAAATATTTTATTATAGACAAGACATAAACATACACATTTGTATATAATTTTTTTTTTGAACGGTGACCTTCTTAACTGGTGTGGCAGAGATCATCACACCCACCTAATCGGCAGGCCCTGACCACCCACGCGTCCAGACTATGTTGTCTGAACTGGGTCCACGCTGGCTAATAGTTAAAACATTTGAACACATACTAAGAAATGATAGAACATTATATGACTTATGTGAATTTGTTTTTTTAATTTTATTCAATAAATTAGTGTATTCCACGCAATATGTATATAGAATCATAAACGTATGAAAACATGCATGTTAAAATGAAAAGAAAAGGCATTAGCCATAGCTAGTGGTACCTTAATAGGAAAAGCAAAATAGTGCATAAACATATAATTAATTAGACCCACTGGGCATGTAAGTGGCCTCCCTAATTACTTGCAAGGATCAACTTATTCTGTCTTGACACCAATTAGTTTATTGTTTTATGTTCATTTAAAATATTTTGGGTAGCGGCGCATTTTGAGGCCCGTTTACCTGCATGTCACTTTTAATTTGCTGTTTTTGATTGAAATAATATAATTTTCATTTATTATAAAGTTAGATTGATCCGACGTCTTAATTTAATTATCCAGTAAAACCTTATTATATATTTATACATTGGTTAGAAATAACAAGAGATAGCCGGATTATATATATGACTTTAATTAATTAGTTGGATGTACACACCTTATCGGAACTTATGAAATGAGATCTTTTCACAGCTTTGAGGTAATTTGCTGATGACTGGTTAGACACCTATCAGATATTAAAAAAAAAAAAACCGGTGATTTAAATCATCAATATTATAAATATATCAATCAATATGGCTAAAAAAACATACACAAAATATGCACAAAATTTAGCAATAATAATTACCTTGTCAAATTTCTTCAATATTTTGACAAATGCCACCATATTTAACGAGCTGCAATTAGCCAATTTATATTAGCACGTACCATATATAATTAATAAAACTAGCTAGCTAGGTATTAGTTAAGGGAAGGATTTAAGTATATATGTAGGTACCCACCTATAAGTCTTTAGTAGGCCAAGACCTCTATAGAGTTCAACAAAAGCCCCTCTAATCATTTTCTCAGCACACTGAAGTTTTTTGCGATTGACGTATTGGCCGTGTTTCTTAGGGTTGTTAACTAGATCTTCCCAGAGCATAGATGTAACTGCTGATATGGTTCGTGTAGGCGTCGTTGCTGGAATATTGATCCTCATCGATATTTTAGGCTTTCCGTCTTTAGTCTTTCCTTTTGAGGCCGCGCCAACAACGTTGATTCCGTTCTTTTCTAGAGCCGATATCACGTCATCCGTCTGCGCCTCTCCATCCCTTTCACCGAACTCAGATGCACTTTCTGCATTTATTTTTACTTTATTGATAATATTTATACAAGCATCGTCATTTTTTTTAATAACTAATTTTCTCTCCTATTTTTATACCCTTTTTATCACACCCTTTTTTTGCATCCCCTTAGATTGGATTTGAACTCTCAATCTCCCTTAAAGAGAGGATTTCCTCTCTACCACTCCACCACTAGGGTGGGGGCACAAGCATTGTCATATAAACGGTTCAAATTGCACCGTTACTTTTGTTATAGCTCTATTTTTGTTTTTTTTTCTTTAATTTTGTCATAGCCGTATTTTTCTTTTTTTTATTTGAAGAATTGGATTTTAATAATTTAAACTTAAGAATTCCCCATAACAGTCACAACTTTCAAACAATATTCCTGTAATGATCTTTTTAACTTTCAAACTCTTTCAATTTTAAAAATGGGTTATTCTCAGTTAATAAAAGTTCATTGGAGGAAAATACTTTAAAAATTAGGATTGTTGTAGAAAATTTATTAAATACAGATTATTGTCGGTTAACAAGAAAAAAATTTGGATTATTAAAATTCAACCCCCCTTTTTTACTTTATACATCACAAAACTTTATATGACCACAGTCCGTACTACTTTTACCGTTCATGTATTTGACATGTTTATTAATTCTGTAAATTAGTATTCACATATTAAAGATAATGAGTTTGTAGTATTTTAAAAATTAAAAGTACGTAAAACAATTTTGATTTATGACAAGTTGAATCTTAATCGAATATAAATTCAGGTAAAAAAAATTTTGAAAAATTCAATTCGAATAATTTTAAAATTCATATTCGATTCGTTGAACATCCCTAAACAGGATACACCATTTTACACACCTCGGTACCAGCATCAACATCGACAAAAAGAAAACAAAAGGTAAAGGTTATATTTACCGGAGTCAGAGGTCCGACCACTAGACGAGTAAGAGCGTAGGAAGGCGGAGGAGGTGGTGGAGTTAAAGCTGTTTGATCGTCTCCGGCAATCAACAAGTTGCTGGAGGTCCAACAGAATCTGGAGCTGCTTCTTCAACATGTCTCCTCTCTCAAGGAATTCGCTTTCTTTATTCATGTAAAACTGGTTCACCTTATCTACCTCCTCATCCAATTTCTCAAAGAACTCCTTCACCTAATTATTTTTAATACAAAAAAAAAATCATTTAATTAAACGACGTTAACAATATACATCATGAAGGCTTTGGATTTCTTACTGTAAAAACATAGGTTAGACACGGTGGATTGAGATAGGTGGTGTAACTTTGATGTAATGTAATTTGTTTGTTTTTGGTGTTCGGCTAGTTGTTTCCGCCTTGGTAATAGCTTGTCGTTTTTGTGGTTGAATGAAAGATTGGTAAAAAAAAATGTATTAACTACAGTAAAATCTTCTCAGGAAAAAGACCGAATCTTGATCAAATGTTGGGAGAAATCAAGCTATTATCCTATACTTGGGTATCAAACAGAGCAAAACAAGTCGCAAAGGATTTGGATAAATGGGTTTCTTTCAAGCTTCATGTTTAATTTTTGTATGGTAATGTAACACAGTGATAGTATTCTAACTAGCACCTTGCTATTAGAAAACCTTGTAAATATTTGGGTTTGGTATAAAAGTTTTTTGTCTTTTAAAAAAAAAAAAAAAAAAAAAAAACCTAATAAACACAAACTAACTGTACGTACCTCATCTTCCTCCGAGTACAAATGATCAACAAGTTCGGTCTCATCATCTTCGTCCCCTAACTCGCCTTCCTCCTCAGTTTGCGCTTCCGAATTTGTATTTCTCACCTTCCACAATATGACACGTGTAATTTAAGTTTTTTATTCTTAATTTAATTTATATGGCAACAAATTATATTTTGTAGTGATTGTGATAGTTTGTGTTATCTTTTGAGTCATGTTGGTATCGTGAAAGAAGCGTTTTCATTGGCTTTTTAGGTCCTCAAAATAGACAACTTAATCACACTTATGCTTGCCAGCTCAGCCCTTTATATTAATTGCTACGTACCAGCTATACCTTTTAACTCCATATTTCATTTTAAAAAAAATATATATAGACTAATTGAAGATAAATTTAAGTACGTATTTAATTTTGTATATCTTGAATTAAGAAATATAGCATCTATCTAATATATAATGGAAGATGAATATGATTAAACTGAAGATGTGGTTTCATGCGTAACGTAACAAAACCAACAGCTGACTCAATGCAATACACATCTGTTTTCATGGAACAGAAGAAACAATAAGGGTATCATGGATGATGACACGAAATCCATGACTAGGAAATGCACAAAAGTAAAATCTTGTCAGACTTTAACAGTAGAGATACGCACATGTTTGTTTGTTTGATTAAGTATATTCATTATATAAAAAAAGTAAAGTAATTAAAGCTAGATGAAAATTAAACAAACAAAAGCAGCTGCAGGTAGGTACGTACCTGAAGCATCTGATCAGGTGGGTCGCTATTACATGAAGAGAGACGACGGATGATAGAACGAAGGGGATCGAATATGGAAAGACCATAATCATGGTTGGAGTTAGGGGTTGGGGAAAGGTGAGATATTCTGGAGAGTTTCACCTTCTTAACATGTTTCTTGAGCAGCCAGTAGTTTACAAATGCATCTTTCCATTCAGGAATCAACTGGGCTTCAAGCTCCTTCGAGAACTTCACCATTCTACTTTATCCTATAGATAATGTCAATGGATTAATCAATCTCTCTTTGTGCCTGAAGGGGAGAGAGAGAGAGAGAGAGAGAGAGAGATTGGTGGTGTCTGAGGGATGAGAGAAGAGAGGTGCTTAAAGATATATAGTGTGAGAGAGAGACAAATGTGTATAGTAATTTAACAAGCAAAATCTTTTTCTAAAACCAAAGAGGAGAAAAAAAAAAGAAGGTGGATGATGAGGTGGAATGTATGTATGGGTCCCTTTTCATCTTCACTACACTTTGCCATCGGTTTCATTACATACATTTTCACTACCTTATAACCTTATGCTACATGTGTTCCCATTAACTTTCCGTGTTTTCTTTTAGCTACTGATGGCTTTCAATCATGAATTCAGTTTTACAACGTGATTCTTAATTAATTCTTAACCGCTAAGCACAATATATTTGTAGGGTATATACAACTAATTCCAATCCGACAAACGAAAAACAATGAGAGATGAGTATAAGCTAAACAAGTTTTAAATGTTAGTTCTTCATAAATCTTTATATTATTTATCCATATTATCTTCTTATTACCTTATGTTATTTTGTAAATATTAATGATACTTATAATAGGTAACATAAATTAAACTTATTATTATTAGTAGATCATATGTAACATTAACATGCAGCCGTATATGGTGCATACAAGAGGCTCGTCTTCTATGAAGAAGTGTGTTAATATATCGGTTAAGGAGGTAGTTATTTACCCTCCAAATCTAACCGACCACCCCTCCAAAATAACTGCCATAAAGGGTTTGCATAGCATAGGTATATATAGGATGTAATCTTGTACTATTATCTTTACCAAGACATTAAACAAAGTTATTGTTTCATTTCATATCCGAACGATTTATTACATTCAAGATCATCAACTTTGATCTTTCACTAGTGCATTTATTATTCAAGTGTTAGTGTGTGTATTATCATCGATCAAGGGGACAACATTAAAAAGATAAATATATTAAGTAACAATCAAAGTTGTATTATATATTGTTTCTTTTAGAGAGAATCGCATGGTTGATCCATGTGGTTTACCAATCTTGCACTCTTGATCCTAGTGGTTCAATAATTACACCATTGATATTTGAGTTTAGTAAAATTGCACTCGTATGATCCTTACCCCTAATTGCCGTCTATTTTCTCAGTTAAAAACAGGTAAATTACATTTTTACCCTCAGTTACATAATTAAACAAAAAAATATAATATTAAACTCACCCCCACCCCCTTCTTCTTCCCCCATCTTCCTCCCTCACTCTTTCTCTCTCTCTCTCTCTCTCCATAATGAGAATCCTCAACCAAAACACACTGCACTTTCCCACCACCACCATCACCTCGACCTTCACAAACACCACCAACACCATCACCTCCACCTTCCCCAAACAGCCACCATCTCCACAAACCACCCCACCCCTTCTAACTGCAAAATTCGAGTTCCTGAACCTCAGATCGCAAACAGAACCTTAGGGCTTTTCTTTAGCGTGTATAGTCGAGTAGAAAGGTGGTAATATTACCTTGAATGGTGCTCGTTTTGTGTCGACGTTCTCGGACAGAGAACTCACAGTGACGAAAAGGATTGTGGGTGTGAGAAATATAAATTTAGGAGATGAAAAGGATTGTGGGTGTGAAAGAGGTGGTGTGTGATGAAAATAAATTGTGTTTGTGAGTGCAGAATATAGAAAAGGTGGATGATGAGGTAGCAATTAAACATTAGGATGTCTGCATCTTTGTTTCTTGGGTCTTTCATTACGATTATGATTAAGTTCGTGTTTATGTCTAGTAGATTTAACGAAAGAGATGAGAAGAGAGAGTGTGACGGTGGTGGTCGGTGGTGGGATGAAGACGATGGCGGTGGTGGTTGGTAGTGGGATGATATGATGACAGGTGGTGGTGGTATAGTGATTGCAAACAAGAAGGTGGAGATGGGGAAGAAGAAGGGTAGAGGGGCCACTTCTATTTTTTAATTGTTTATCCTTTAGCATCGGGGTATAATAGACATTTCGTATCTATTTAACTGAGAATTATAACGATCGTTATGGGCAAGGACCAATAGAGTAACGAAATTAATACATTTGGATTATGTTAGTAATAAGTTTATAACCCTCGGGACCAATGATGTAATTATTAAACCACTAGGATCAAGAGTGCAAGATTGGTAAACCACAAGGACCAACCATGCGATTCTCTCTTTCTTTTATGTCCATAATTTTTTTACAAACGTTAGCATGGAAGGATGTGATGAATTTGGAAGACAATGAAAGAACGACATTGATGATATTGAAATGCGAAGTTGATATTACCACTACTAGAAAAAATGTCTTTCTTGACACGCATTGCGTGTCAGGAAAAGGGTCTGATGACAAGAAAAAAAACATCAAGGATGGCGGTGTCATAAATTTAAGATGACATATTTTGGCGTGTCATCTGTTTATGACACACATTTATGACAACATTTATTAACACGTGTTATGACACTTTTTAATAACACACATTTTTATGACAATTTTTGTTGACATTTTTTCAACACATATTATGACAGAAAGTTATGACAGAATTTTATGACGTTCTTTTGCGTGTCATAATTTATTAATCTAAAAAAAATTCCTGTAAAATTACATATTTACCCTCCTAGATTTATAGCCATTTTATTATATGGAAAATAATTAGCAAACTAATACCAAAAACATTATTTCATTATATAATACGACCATATTTATCAAATTACAAACTAATCCGAGACGTTTAACGTTTACAAAAATATTGTATCGACATTACATTGCCTTCAAACAAACAAGTTTGGATCATTTGAAATAAATGTTGCGGCCACTACTAGAAAATAGGCCTAATGCAACTCTTTAGAAGCAACCCTTTTAAAAAGGTTGCATTATCTAAAAAAAATGGTTGCATTAGCAAAAAAAAAACGGTTGTATTATCTAAAAAAATGGTTGCATTAGATCTAATGCAACTTCACCTAATGCAGCTCTAGATAAAAGGTTGCATTAGGCCTAATGCAACCTTTTCAAGGCCTAATGCAACCTTTTAGTGAGGTTGCATTAGCTTCATTGCCTGACCATTCTTCGCAAACGGCATCCATGTCTTCATCCCCGTAATGATCCGTGCCTCCCCCAACCTGAGACAACAATAAAATTAATACATTAATCAAGGCCGGTCAATTATTTTACATATAGAAATGCTTTATGATTCATCAAATACAGAATTATTAATGTAATTAAATGTCTAACGAATTCTAAGTTGTCTATTAGTTTACACAGTGAAGCTATAATTGATCATCATAGATGGAAAATATCATATGAACTAGTAAATCTACCCGCGCTTCGCTGCGAAAATAGTTATGGGCACCGTGCAACGCGACTTCAGACTTGTGGAAATAGTTATGTGCACAAACATAAGAACAGCCTACTACAACATGTTGAGCTTATAATCTTTCGCCTTTAGTGTGTGTGATGAGACCTCCAACAATTATGAAACCATTAACATTGAATAACTCAAATAACATGCTAGATACTTAAAACTCAAAAGCATTTTATAACAATGTGTAAGCAAACCAACAATGATACATAAGGATGTAAATACGCTGAGCTCTAACAGTTAAGTAATTTCTTTACCTCAAGCTATGTTCAGTTTTGGCTCGTTCACTATTTATTGATTGTTTAATTATTCACCTGAAACGATAATAAACACAAAAAACAAGTGCCCCTCACCGGTTACTTTAACAAAATAGGTCAGCAAGAGCACATCACGAATTAACAATCAGGTCCAAAACATACCTTTTTTATGTGTTTCAGGGGACGATTCTAGGGTGTCAACGTCTTCAAAATGACATGTAGAAATCTATGGTGTCTGGGTAGATTAAAGAAAAACAAATTAGGAGATGTGATACAAATCAATAACTCTAATGAACAACTCAACCTAAATAATACACTGAGAAAAATTGAAAGTAATATGGCAGCAAGTTTAACTGCATATGGATCTATTTACGGATCATTATATTATGTGGCACTCCTACTATTCTACATATAGATCTATTTACTGGTCAAAACATACGCCCTGAAATAAACTAAATATTAGATTGTGAGTAATAATCAATACGATTGATGTTGCATACCTTGATAACAAACAAATAAACAATATACACATTAACATCATCCTACCCAATAAAATGGCATATTCATTTATTAACAATATGTACTCAATTCACACAATTTATTATTATCTCAGCTAGTCAAATGATAGTCAAATGGGTCAAAATGGGTAGGGTGAGATTGGGTAACATGTGTGCTCAAAGCGTTTAAAACAGGTGGGTTCAGACTGGCTAACATGTAAAATGAAACAGGGCGACTAACAGGTTAGGTAATGGGAATACAACATTGATGGACACCATTCTAGCACACACTGGCTTTGGAATGTTAATATTCTCTTTGAAAAAAAATCACATACCTTAAAATAGTTTTGTATAACTTAAAATGAACAATTTAAATACCTCTGGTTACACGAATTTTGTAGCTTTCAGAAGTCAAAAGTCTAGATATGGACATAATAGTCTTTTAGGTTCCTATATAATAAGGCTAGAGATGAAGCTCCTTCAGTAAACAATAAGTCAACTTTCCTTGTACAGAATCATAAAATTATAATGTTTTTGAATTGCAGTCAGTGGTATGATCAAAGATTATTATAACAACATAGATTTTAACTAACCGAAATCATTTCTTCTTGTTGCAGGTTATGGTGCCTTGCTAATACCAGTCGTTTCCCCTAACCCATTCATTCGTTTAAAATCAAAATAAGACAACCAAAAGCAAATACATATACCCTTTTTATATGTAATCGGAACCTCCAGAATTCGATACCAGCGCCAAAAAACAAGACAAAAAATAATTACAAAAGTAAACTTTGCCACACCATGATAATTACCTCACCTGGTTATGACTTGGAAAATATTTATTCACCGTAGCCTACCCTTCACGGCGAAGGTGAAAGCGTTTTAAAGGTGATAATCGTACCTCTTAGTTAATCAAGATACTAATCTCCAACTTGTTCTAGCAGTTATCCCTAGTCATTCGCCACCCACCAAGCCATTGCTACACTTGATGAACCTATCCCCAAGAGTTACACCAAAAAAAGTCATTTATTTCTCGCCATGGATGTTTCTGCTATCTAAAAGTCATTTATGTAAATACTCAATCCAAGCTGATGAATAATTTGGATGTAGACAACACAAACAGTATACCTTAGTGAACTCATACCATACACATGCCCATGACCACAAAAGTTATAATCAGAACCGTAGAGTACATAAACGACATACTAACTTGTTTATTGTTCAACAAAACCATCAAAACTTACCGAGGTTTTGATGCAAGCTTAGTTACAAATTCAACTTCTAGTATGATGTGGCAATTGCATTCTTTTTCATCCTTAAAGTCTAGAAAACATTTACTATGCTACTCAGATATTAGCCATATATATATATATATATATATATATATATATATATATATATATATATAGGAAAAAGATCAAATAGGAACCAAGAGCCTAGTTAGGAACTTAGGAACCAATCTGAGCCATTCATCTTTGATCTTGATCTAGGGGGTAGTTATGTAATTAGACAATTAAATATTATATTTTAATTTAATTAAAAGTTTTATATATGATAGTTAATTATCTTCCTACAATTAATATGCAAGTTTTTTTTTTTTTTTTACTTTTCTTAAATCTCTCAACCTATTATCATCTTTAATCCCAAATAAAAAAAAAATCACATTCGATTGAATCATGCCAATGTACACTTCAAAAATGAATATACACCAATGTATATCTGTGTATATCAATGTATATCTGTGTTGATGATGATGAATGAAAAAACCAATATACACCAATGTATGTCTATGTTGATGATGTTGACTGATGATGAATGAAAAAACGAATATACACCAATGTATATCTTGTGTTGGTGATGATGATGAATGAAAAAACGAATATACACCAATGTACACTGTTGTATATATACTGAGATATAATTTTAATAGTATATATAATAAATGCGTTTGGGTATACCATAAACACTAATTTGCTGTTTCCAAATATACATGAGTTTCTTATTAATTACCTAATAAATGATATTGAACAAAAGACATTAATACCCCTTTATTAAAATAACTATTAATTAAAGTTTTACTTATTTACAATCATGCCATTGAAGATGGATGGCTCAGATTGGTTCCTATATATATATATATATATATATATATATATATATAGGGGATGGATTAAATAAAAACCCACCTAAATTGAAGAAACCCACTAAACTCTATTAGAACCATTGATCAAACTAGATCAATGGTCCACATTTTATTCATGATTATTGATTTAAATTTATTACTTTTAATAAACTAGATGACAAAAAAAAGGGCACAATGGTAAAATGCCATTTTTCTGAAAAAGCACATATGACAAGTGGACCCCACACATGTCACATCATTTCTCTCATACTTTTGAGACCATGGTCCTAAATCTGTCAGCACGTCATGTTACATATGTAACATATGCAGTGTTGCGTACGTTAAGAATGCACAAATTGTATATAATCAATTAAAAACTTTATAAATCAAAAAACATTCAAATGTACACAAGAATTATTTCTTACAAATTGCTAAAAACAAACAAAACGGTCATTACAAATCAACAATTTTACCATCACTCTCTACAGCTTGCTTTAAATTTGCTACAAACCTATTTAGTCGATCCTGTAAGTTTTTCATGAGAGTGCTAGACTGAGGACTGGTCCACCTCGTCCCAAATTGGCTTCTAAACTGTGCATCTTCTGCTGCTTCTTTTTGAATAAGTTCCTCGGTCTGAACTAACAGTTCATGGTTAACCCTACTTAAATCACGAAGTTGTTGAAGTTTGCTTTCTAAACCAGCTGGACCGCCACTAATTTGAATTGCTTCCACATCTTCCCATAAAGCGGTTGGCAACACAGAGTGTCCTTCCAGTGCTAGAAACGAATCCGGCGAATCCGGCAAATCTATATCATAAATAAAAAAAATTGTCTACACTTCATTCTTGATGACCATCTTCATCTTTAATGCAAAAAAATATGTTCACCTGCAAAAAAAAAAAACAAAATCATCAATTTACATGACCCCCCCCCCCCCCCGTCTTAACGTATGTTAACCATCTGGATTACAAAGAAAAACATACGAAACTGATACAACAAAACATTGTTTTATCCATTTAGTTATCAAGATTATCAAACATACGAAACTGATACGCAACTTAATTCTGCTGTTACATACGAAACAGACGCAAACATAGATGTAATCCCATGATTACTGACTTTTCTTTTAATTAATATATGGTAAAAAAACAGAAGCTAATTTATACCAACCTAATTCTGCTGTTACATACGAAACAGACACAACATAGATTTGATCCCATGTGTAACTCATGAAAGTCAAAAAATCAAACCTTTGTATCTGGTAAAAAAAATCAGAAACTAATTTATACCAACTTAGTTCTGCCGTTACATACGAAACAGACGCAAACATAGATTTCATCCCATGATTAGTGACTTTTGTTTAATTAATATATAAAAAAAGGTTAATTAATAAAAACTCATTATTATTATTATTTTTCAAGAATAATCTTTGAAAACAGATCTACACGTCTGTTCGAAAATTTCACTCAACAAAACAACTACTTATTAAGTATATTAATAGTCATAGACTCATAGTTGTGCACAATAGGTATTACTCCATATGATACGAATCATTTGATTCTAGTATGTTCCATACATGTTAGCTTGCATTACTCAGTTCTCAATTGTTATATTATCACTTGATCACTAAACAGTTAGAAGAAGAGCTTTTAGAGAATTTAACTTTAATATTTGGAATTCAAATTTTGAATGCTCTAATTTTAAAAAGAACAAAATGATATGAAATAAAAAGTACATAATCGACATATTGGGTTCAAACAAATTAATAAAAAAAACAAACAATATAAACAGCAACCTCCTATTTTACAAACATTCAGTCCCTCATCAACAACGATAAAGATTATAAATATTAAAAAGATGCAATAATATTAATTACCATAAGCAGCAGAATATTAATTACCATGAGCACTTCCTTTTGCCTCATCCTTATCCATACCCAGACCCCTAAACATTTCCAAACACAAAAACGATTACCAAAAACGCCTTCGGATTAAATTTCTCCTTGATCAAAGGATGGGAGAAATTCATGTACTGTGAATACCTATGAAAGCACCCAAAACACGTCTCAACAGCTTCATTCACCTTCCCATCCGTATCTATCTTCCAAAGCCTAGTCAAATCCTTTTGAACAATAAAATAGGAAACAGAGGATGAGATGACTTGTGGAAAACAGAGGTGTGAAAGTAAAATAGGAAACATAGGATGAGATGACTTGTAGCTAACTTGGAGGTTGCTCCGCCGTCGCCGAAGGCGGCAACGGCGGTGGTTCTGTGGCAGAGGATGATGGCAAGGTTAATCAGATCCAGAACTTAGTATAGAATAGAGAGAGGTGGTGGTCGATTTTGATGATGGTGACCATGGTCGATTTTGATGATGGTGGTGGTGGTCGATGTTGATGATGATGGTGGTGTTTAGGGGTGGTGTTTAGTGGTGGTGGAAAGAAATCTGAGAAAATAGGGAGAGAATATGTGTGAGAGAGAGAGAGAGATCTAGATTATATAGTGTGGGAGAAAGAGAAGATTCAAATTTTAAAATGGGGGGAAGCTAAAATGACTAATATACCCTCAAAAACATAAAATAATATATTTGATAATGAGGTGATGTCGAAGAATGAGGGCCACAAGATAGGTTTCTGGGAGTTTCTTCATTTTAGAAGGTTTCTTGTGGATACTTAGCCTATATATATATATCATGAATTATTAACATTTAACATCCGTATCAAGTAAAATTTCTACAAACTAGACAAACAAACAAAGTGCAGAGTGAGTACCTGTGATGTAACTGGGAACTGAGTCTGTAAGTTGTAACGACCAATAAGATCGATGTAATAGGGCACGAGAGCCACCAGACGTGTCATGTCAGCCATATTGTTAACATCAGGGAGAGCAAACTTAAAAACCAGCATCTTCCTGTGTGAACTCTGCTGCTGATCTGAGAAATGCATAGAGATGAACCACCTTCCAAATTTCTCAAAAGCTTTTTCACCAAACACCTGCAAATTCGTTTATACAACCATAACGTTAAATCTCAAGCATATAATATGACTAAAATTTTGATTCTATGCAACCACTAGCCCAAGCACCCTATGGAAAGTTTTCATATTTATATACATGCAATAGGATTTAAATTCACTTTAGCAATATCAGATACAAAAAACTTACAGATAATGGACTCAACTCGTCAACATATAGTATAGGAGACGCGCCAGTGTTCAATACCATTACATAGCAATTATAGTTATCAATCTAGACAACAAGTTAACAGCTAATAAAACCAAATTAGCAACAAAAGAACCATAACCACTAACCTGATCAACAACAGTCTCAGTGATCAAATCACCAGCAACCTCTTTCGACTCAGTAACAACTGCCAACTCATCCGCAACGCATTTCCTCCCATTCGGCGCAGCAGCAGCCGCATCAAACTCCCAAACCTTTTCAAATCCCTCACTTCCTTCAACACACTTTTCACACCTTTCTTCTTAACCAAAGCAAAAACCACATGATCCATCGCCTCCTCATTCATATAAAGCTCAACCATAACCTCATCCTTACACGGCACAACTGCATTATACAACCTAGCTATCAAATCATCCCGGCTTTTTAACTCCATCATCGCCCCTAACCCCTGGCAAAACCTCCACCCACTCGCGTAAAACTTAAACACATCATGCCCTTCCTTCAAAAACAAAGGTGCATCATCCCCATCCCCATACCCATCCACAACACCTAACAAACTAAAATTTTTATTGAAAATTGTGCCACAGGTTTCATTTTTCTTTTACCGGTGAAATAATTAAGAGTAAACATAATTAAAAAACAGACACAAATAATTTCAATAACATATGTTGGATCCCCGCCGCAACGCGCGGGTGAGAAACCACCTATTTACAATTAAAAAAACCATGTACGAGTTCATGTCAGAAACCGAAGTATAGATCTTGATAATCCAGCAACCCTAAGCTCTTTACATTTAAGAAATAGTAACAATCAAGCAATATTAGATCTTAATAAACCTAAGCTCTATACTATTAAGCAATAATAACAGTGAAGAGATATGTACCCGTGCGTGCGCACGACCCTATACTCACACACACGTCAATGCAGTAACATGACGTGGAATTCCAGAAGCTGGCGAACGCTACCTAATACGAGACAGGTGTCACCCGACAATGACAGGGACACATAGCCAATCAGAGACGTCCATCCCCTGCTCCATGATCTCCTGCAGGTACGAGGTACAAAAAAGGACAGAAAGGACAATCACAGGACACGTGGACCAATCACAGAGCGACAAATGACGGCAACGGTTGTAATCGTACGAGCCAGCTGTCATTCTCCCTTCAACCAATCACAGACCACCTCAGGGGTCTATAAATACCTCCCCTCGTCACAAGAGGAAGGGATCCAGTCTGCGAAAGAGAATTCACTATATATAGCTGTGAAAGATAGATTATAGTCGAAACTCTGTAACGATCTAATATAAGAGTCTTGTATTTGTCCTGCTATATATGAATGAGAATCATGTCCTTTCTTGTGCTCATGTGCATGTGCTGTTATATATAGATTGTTAGATTGGTGTTTCTTCATTGGCGCCATCCGTCTTTCGAGCATTCAAGAACAGCAAACTTAAAAACTTTTATCTTTCTAAAAACCAGCTATGAGTTCTCTGCCTGCGACACCAAATTTCACCGGAGGTACATCAGGCACTGGCGTTGCTCAGGCAAACACCAGCCAGCCTGATGACACCACAGATGAACAGTTTAACGTCGCAGATGCGGGTCATACTCCATCCTCCGGGACTAGACAGGCCCCATCTTTCCATTTCGCCACAGACAATCATCAGGCTTCCCCAGTTGGTCGTACAACGCCAATGGTTAGTCCGGAGGTATGGTACGCCCTGCAAAAGGAAGCCCTGAAGCAAGCGTTCATACAGAAGCTAAAAGAACAACAGCTAAGAGAAGCATCCCGCACACTGTCCATCAGCGAAGGAAGGCCTGTCACCATATCGGAGGGGCCATCCAAGGCTGCGGGACATGATAACGGGAGCAATCAGGTGACTGACCCAACTTGGAGGGAAGACTCTGACGAGTCTCAAAGTCGTTTTCACCGTGACACAAGCCAGTTCTTGACCAACACTGTTGATCGAGCACACTTGATGTCCGGTGAGGACGACCTCACACAACTATACTATCCTCCCTCTTTCAGTGAAAAGTCGAAATTCACACCGCGCATCGCGCTCGCCACACTACCCCCAAGAACAAATATACTAAGCACTTTGGGAAAATTCGATGGCACAGGCGACCCTGATGACCATTTGAGAAGCTTTGAAATCGCAGATAAGTGTGCAAGGTGGAGCCTGCCCGCGTGGTGTCACATGTTTGCGCAGACGCTCACGGGCGCTGCGCGAGTATGGTTCGACAGTCTGCCAAATGGCAAGATAGACAACTTGAAAGAACTGACTGATAAGTTCTCCGACCATTTCAGCCAGAACAAAAGAATAGAACGCGACTCCACAGACATCGTGCAGGTCAAGAGACGAGACAATGAATCCATTGAGGATTACATTACCAGGTTCAACCGTGAAGCAGCCTTTACACAGGGAGTCCGGTGTGATTCACCAATCCGCACCCTGGCAGGATGTACCGGAATGCCCAACACCTGGGAATAAATAATGCGGGGCGCAAAAAACTATGCAAAAACCGAGTGGGAGCTGTCCGTCTGGAGCAGAATCCAAGCACCCCAGTACACGGACACACAGGCACAAGCTGCGCACAACCGCAACAATAGACATGAAAGAAAGGGCCGAAGTTCTGTATGAACCAGGCTCCAAGGAGCCACTCAAACAGCAAGCAAACCCGCAGAGATACCAGACTACAAGCATACCACGTCATTGGCTCAACGGTTAGGAAAAAGAAGCCACAATAATTGGACACCGCTGACGAAAACACCGGCATAAGTCCTGGCCACAGAGAACATCGACTTCCCAGAACCAAAAGTCATAAAAAGAAGAGAAGGCTTAGACCACAACAAGTTCTGCGCCTATCATCAGGACATAGGTCACGACACTGACAAATGTTATCAATTGAGACAAGCCATCGAAGACGCCCTAAAGTCTGGCAAACTCGGTCACTTGTTGCAAAACGTAGAATGCAAACAAGCGACAAGCGGTGGGACCGCCCCCGAAGAAAAAAAACGTAAACATGATGATACATGGGGGGGGGGGGGGGCGCCGGCAACAAAAACGTAAGCCCGATAACACTGCGGAGTGGAAGGAACAACAAGTCTGTTTCCCTGTGGTCAAAGGTGGACCCTCTTCCACCCGCGCGATTATAGTCACGGCTATCTTCAATCACTACCACACCACCGGCACATTTATGGATACAGGGAGTAATTCCGACATCATGTATGGCCAATGCTTCGACCTGTTGGATGATGAAGACAAACAGCGCTTACGTCCCATCAACTCTCCGAATATGGGATTCTCAAACGAAGTTGTCACCCTACTTGGGGAGATATCTTTTCCCCTCACCTTGGGGGCACACGGGCGTTCAAGTACTGAGGAAGTCACTTTCCTCGTCATCCTAACAAAATCCAAACATGACATCATTTTGGGACGAGACTCCATGGCAGCATACAATATGGTTACTTCAACAGTCAACGGCGCCATAGGTTTCCCCACCCCAAATGGTGTGGCAATCGTATGGGCCAACAGGGAGTGCGCCATGACCACGTAGCCCCATCCAGCAAAAATGCTAAGGCCATGCCCACGAGTAGAGTCGGAGAAGTGGATCCTTAACCCAAAATTCCCAGAGCAAACCATCACTTTGGGACCAGCAATCTCCGAGAACATCAGGGACCACCTCAAGCAACTCCTTAGAAGAAACATGGACATCTTCGCGTGGCAGCCATCAGACATGATCGGGATCCTGCGCGAACTCGCCCAACACAAGTTAAACACATTCCGCTCGGTTGAACCCATCGCGCAGAAGCTCAGAAGCATGGGCACGGAGAAAACGAAAGCTATGAACGAACAAGTTAATGAGTTGCTGAAAGCGGGCATCCTAAGAGAAGCAAGGTATCAAACCTGGGTAGCAAACCCAATAATGGTCAAGAAAAGCAGCGGCAGTTGGAGGATGTGTGTGGATTACACAGATCTCAACAAGGCCTGTCCGAAAGACTGCTACACTCTTCCTAAGATCGATCTAAAAATCGACTCACTGGTGCCTTTCAGGTTCAAATGTTTTTTAGATGCCTACAAAGGCTATCACCAAATCCAAATGGCACTAGAGGATGAGGATAAAACAGCTTTCCGTACCGACAAGGGAGTGTTTTGCTATACTAAGATGCCTTTTGACCTAAAGAATGTGGGCGCCACGTACCATCGGTTGATGGACCGCGCATTCGCGAAACAGATCGGTAAAAACCTTGAAGTCTATGTGGATGACTTAGTCATCAAAAGTAAAGAAGAAGACCAAATGCTGAAAGACATAGAAGAAACCTTCAAGCACCTGAAGGAAATACACATGAAACTGAATCCAAGCAAGTGTGCATTCGGGATGGAAGAGCGGAAATTCCTGGGCGTCGTGGTCACTAAAGATGGGTTCCGACCAAACCCAGAAAAAATTCAAGCCATAGCGCAAATGCGCTCCCCATCCATACTAAAAGAAGTGCAAACGCTGAATGGACGTCTGGTGGCAATCAACCGCTTCCTATCACATCACGCAAGAAAATCCATTCCATTCATCGACACACTGAAGAACTGTCTGAAAAAGAACCAATTCAAGTGGACCGCCGAGGAAGAAAAAGCTTTTCAAGAAATGAAAGAATGTCTGATGGAATTCCAATGCTCACCGCACCGCTCCCAAGAGAGCCATTGACAATATACCTCTGCGCCACGGAAAAGGCAGTAAGTGCGGTGCTAATGGTTGATCGAAAACTGGTGCAAACCCCCATCTATTACATCAGCAGAGTCCTGACAGACGCAAAGACAAGGTACACAACCATGGAAAAGCTAGTGCTGGCCCTCGTCCACGCCTCACGAAGATTACGCCGATATCTCCAAGGCCACCCAATCAATGTATTGAGCGACTACAAGCTGAACAATGTCCTATCTAAGCTAGAGGTCTCCGAGAGGCTCGCAAAGTGGGCTATAGAGCTAGGTGAACACACCATCGCATATAAAACTCGTCCAGCCATCAAGGGCCAAGTCCTAGCCGATTTCATAGCTGAAGTACCACCTGAAAAAATCGAAGAACGCAAAGCAGAGCAAGAGCCACAACAGATGTGTGACGAGAAAGCCATTTGGAACCTCTACACAGATGGAGCGTCGAATGAAGACGGCGCAGGGACCGGGGTTCGACTCGTCAGCCCTGAAGGAAAAGAATTCACTTACGCAATCAGGCTTGAATTCAAAATTACTAATAACGAAGCGGAGTACGAAGCCCTACTCACGGGGCTACGAATTGCGCAAAAGTTGGGCACAAAACATGTATTCGCGCATGTCGATTCAATGCTAGTGGCAAGCCACATCACAGGGAAATACGAAGCAAAGGAACCATCCATGATCATGTATCTTCAACGAGCAAAGGAGCTCATGAGCAACTTCCCCAGCTGCACGATCGACCACGTCAGCCGCAGTCAAAACAAGCCAGCGGACGCTCTAAGCAAGATGGCATCCAAAAGCTTTGGCCACCTAGCAAAAGAGGTCCTGGTCGAAATTCTGAACGAACCGTCTGTTCCACCCAAAGAAGTTCACGTCATCCAAACGGGTGTTGACAGCTGGATGACCCCAATTGTCTCCTACCTTACTACAGGCGCACTGCCAGAACCACGCGCAGAAGCCAAGAAGATACAGCACAAAGCCCTACAATACCAAATGTAAGACGGCTTGCTATATCGAAAGTCCTACTTGGGGCCATTACTCAAATGTGTAGACGCGGTCGATGCAGACTACCTGGTGCGAGATATACACGAAGGAATTTGCGGGATACATGCAGGGCCACGCATGGTAGTAGCTAAAATCATGAATGAAGGATACTACTGGCTGGGCATGCACCTCGACGCACTAAAAATCATCCGCAAATGTGATTCCTGTCAACGACATGCTCCAAACACGTTGCGCCCTAAAAATTACTTGATCCCAGTAAGCTCCGCATGGCCATTTCAGAAGTGGGCCATTGATCTTGTAGGACCTTTCCCAATGACAATAGAAAAGAGACGATACCTGATAGTCTGATGGGTTGATTTAAGGATGTTTATAAAAACACCCATAAAATGCATTTTAAGGATTGTTTAGTGTCAAATGGTGTTGCTTTGATCTTGTTATGTCATTTCAGGATTTGACAACAAAAAGGAAGCAAAAATGACATTTTGGAGTTGCCCGGGCGAGAAACGGAGGCATACGCGAGTTGGAAAACCAAAAACGGACGCCCGAGGGAAGTTGGCGTAGGATAAGCCAAAAATGGCGTACCCTACGCCATTTGCGTAGGCAGAGACAGTTAAGCTGGCGTAGGCCAGCAGGATTCAGCTCAGGAAAAACTGGACTGGCGTAGGATACGCCAAAAGTGGCGTATCCTACGCAAAAAGTCAAAATCGGTCAAATGTTTCCTTTTTCAAGTCAAAACTGATGGGATCAAATGTTAATGGCGATTTTATGGTCCTTGACTGCTTTTGGGGAGCTGTTTTGATCTCCATCATTATAAAAAATCATCACCATTGAAGGCATAACATCACACAATTATTCTCCAAGCTTATTACACAATTCCTTTGAAGATTGAAGATCATATTTTGAAGATGATGAACACCATAGCCATGTTTGGCTAAAACTCTTGTATTACACTAGGGATGTAAGTCTTTGATACCTAGGGCTTAAACATTTGGGCATTGCTTAAACTTTTGTTTAATGTTTTTATGTACTTGAATTACTTGTGTTGACTAGTGATTAATCTTATGTTGAAATCATTTCTAGTTAATTGATCTTGTGCCAATTTCTAAATGATATGAACATGGTTCCTTGCATCAACACTATCATAGGATTGTATGTTCTAAATGATAAAGTATAGTTTAGTCCATTGTGAATGTTGATGAAACTTGATACCTAAGTTTATTGAACAATCAATCCGTTAGTACCAATTGCATTATCTTTGTTTATCCAATCATGCCTAATTGTTGAAAGCCTTAGTGTTCAATTACCCAAATCCTTAGTGTAATCATCTTTATCTTATTGTTTACAAGTATTGTTAATTATTTCTTACAAAGTCACTTTAAGTTCATCTTAATCAACAAACTCTTCAACCAATTTCTAAATACCAAATTCATAAATTAGCATCTTCATAAAACATCAAATTCAAAGTTAACTAGGAAATACTCACTAACCATACGCTCCTTGGATTGATACCCTACTTACCCTATCTATTTAGGTTATTTAGGCTTTGTATGAACCGTGACGACCGGCTCATCAAATGGCGCCGTTGCCGGGGAGCTAGTGCGCTTAGTGTTTATTGAGTAGTTAATATTGTGATAATCTGTTTAATTATTTGCTTGGTTTATTCTCTACTTTTCCTTGTTACGCGGGGTGTGTTATTTGTGCAGTTTACAGGTAGTGCATGCGTACGCGACATTCGGGGAGAACATCTCCTTTAGTGTTTGAACCGGAAATCGAGAGAGTAGCAAGAAGAAACCGACAACACCGGTTAGAGGAGCCGATTCCTTCTAACTCCCAATCACCACCCATAATTCAACCTTTGTCTTTTGAAACTGTTCAAATGGCAAGCTCAAACCCAAATCGCCGTTCAGGTGAAAATCGAAGACCACCCACTCCACCTCATCAAAACCAAGCCCAAAATTCACAACAACACCCACCTCACCAACCAATTCATAACCGAAATTCCAACACCCGAAATGTAAACCAAGGTCCCTCTATGTCTAACCGTGGCAATCCCACATTTGATCCGGTCAATCGATACAATGAAGCCGGATATGAAGATTATGTGGAGACTATTGAAGAATTGAGGGTGAACATTAATGATGATGACCCATTCAGTGTACCAAGTTATCAATCATCAGACAGAGTTAGTGTTCATTCCTACCACTCGGGAGAAGATGAATATTCTGAAAGGGATTACAATGAGGATGATGAGGATTGGGGCTACAGAAATGTTAGTGATGATTATGGAGATGAGGAAGAATATCACGGTGATAATAGTTCTAACGTGGGTGCAAATCGAAACGGGGACAATGATGGTTATTACAATCACGTCATTAATAATCATCAACCAAGACAAAACCCAAGAAGACATCAAATTCCCAATATTCACCAAAACCGGGGTGAAAATTTTGTGGGTCGAGCAGAAAGAAGACCTAATGGGGGAAGACAACATAGAGGTGAAGAAGTGAATGCTCCAAGACGAAGGCCCCCAGTTCCAATGCAAGGAGTCAATGGTCGGTTTAGACCACTTGCATCTGAGAACGAATCGCCTATTGTACCACCACCTCCAGGGAGAAGATCCTTTGATTGCAAGCCCAACTACATCAACATCATTCCTCATTTTCATGGAATGGCTAATGAAGACCCATATGATCATTTATCTGAATTCAAGGCAATGTGTGGAACTATTGGAGGTCATAATTTTTCATTAGATGAAGTACAGTTGAGGTTATTTCGGTTTTCTCTCAAAGATAAAGCGAAGACATGGTTCCTCACTTTACCCGCACACAGCATCTACACTTGGGGGGAAATGCAACAAGTATTCTTGGATGAATATTTCCCCAGTTTTAAAACAGATGCGGTACGGCTAGAGATTCGTTCTTTTCAACAACTACAAGGGGAACCGCTTCATGAAGCTTTTACTCGTTTCAAGGAGTTAATTCGAAAATGCCCACACCACAATATTGACCTTTGGGAATTGGTGAGTAGTTTTGTGAATGGACTGAGCAAGGAGGAAAGAAAATATCTCAAGTCTACTAGCAATGGAACATTGTTGTCTAATCCGGAGCAAGAAGATTGGGATTTTTTGGAGTTAATGGCGAAGAATTCAAAATCGGAAGAGGCAGCTGATCGCAGAACTAAACACCCGGTCTCTAAATCTCTTCCCGATGCAGATTCAAGTTCTAAGGACCGGATTGCTCAGTTGGAAAGAGAATTGGCAAGAATGAAGAAACGGGAGGTGTCATCAATACAATACCCTGTGTGTGATAATTGTGGAGATTTAGGGCATAAAGCTAGTGAATGCTCCGGTGATATGGGTCAAGCAACCGAAGAGGTAAATCAAGTGTATGGAGAAAGGAAGTATGACATGAACTCCAACACTTACCATGCAGGCTTGAGAAACCATCCTAACTTTAGGTATGGTAATCCTTCTAACCAAATGAACCCGAATTTCCAATCAGGAAATCAAAGTGGTAATGGACAATATCAAGGTCGCCAAGGTGGTAATCAAGGCGGTTACCAAAGAAACAACTATAACCAAGGTGGTAACCAAGGGTACAACAACAATTATCAAAGAGGTTACAACCAAGGCGGCTCCTCAAGTAATCAAGGAAATTCTTCGGGAAATCAAGGTGGTGATGAATCCTTGAGTTCAAAGTTGGATGCATTAATGAACATGATGAAAGACGCCAACAATGACATCAAGGAAATAAAGAAAGGGAATGAGGTGAGGGATAAGTCTCACGAGGCCTTGGCTAAACAAGTGGGCCAATTAGCGGAAGAAATGGCTCAATGGAGAGGAAGCACGGGGAAGCTCCCTAGTGATACCACTATCAACCCGCAACATCAAGGTTCGAGTTCGAAGAACACTCGCAATGTTCCCATTAATAAGGTAACCGTTCTTCGTAGTGGTAAAATTATTGATAATAAAATTGAAAATAAAATTGAGCCATCATCTCCCCAATTTGTTGAAGGGGAGGTGGAAGACGTGAGTGATGAAAGTGAAAGTGAGGAGAGAACGGGTCAAAATAAAAGTAAACAAAATGTTGAAAGTTCAAGACCCGTTGAGAACAAACAAGCTCCAAAGGCTAAGGAAAAGGGTATGGAGGGTAATACCGTCCCTTATCCCGAAGCATTGTTGGAGCCATCTAAAAAAGTGGTCAAGAAAAGAGGCCCGCAACAAGAAGAGTTGTGGGAAATTTTTAAACAAGTGAAAATTAATTTACCACTTTTAGATGCAATCAAACAAGTCCCCTCGTATGCAAAGTATCTAAAGGACATGTGTACCCAAAAGAGAACTCATAAAATATCCAAGAAAATTGATTTAACTGAAAATGTGAGTTCTATTCTTTCGGGTTCACTTCCACCTAAGTTACAAGATCCAGGAACACCTATCATATCCATTCAGGTTGGGGAATTTAAAATGACTCGGGCGCTCTTGGATCTTGGAGCTAGTGTAAGCATCTTGCCGGGTAGCCTTTATGACCAATACGAATTTGGTCCACTTCAAGAATCTAATACCACGGTGGTATTAGCCGATTTGACTCCTAAGCTACCCCGCGGGATGGTTACCGATGTGATAGTAAAAGTTGAAGATTTTTATTATCCGGTGGATTTCTTAGTACTTGATTATGTTTCCATGGACCTAACCAAACAACCAACGGTTATTCTTGGTCGACCATTTTTAGCCACATCTAATGCACAAATTAATTGCAAGACAGGCACGCTTGACATGACCTTTGGTAATCGTAGGGTCCGATTAAATGTTTTTTCAAATGGGACTGACCCTCTAGTCAATGATGAATGCTATATGGCAGACATTGTTGACGAGTGTATACCTCTATACGACACTGTTGTAGATGAGGAAAACACAATAGAGGAGTGTTTTATGTTTGACAGGTCACAGGTGGAAATGTTGAAAAGCATAGCTGAGGAGGAGAAGAAGCAAGAAGCAAAGGCGGTACAGGAAGGAAGACCACCATGGACTCACCAAGTGGAAAGTCTTCCGGATCATATTGACACAAAGTTGAAACCATCATTAGTTGAGCCGCCACAAGTGGAATTGAAGGAGTTGCCTAAGCATTTGAAATATGCTTATGTTGGTGAAGGCAACACACTCCCGGTAATCATTGCTTCAAACTTGACTGGGGAGCAAGAAGAAAAATTGATGAAGGTGTTGGTGACCCATAGAGCTGCTATTGGGTGGACTGTGGCGGATTTGAAGGGTATAAGTCCGTCAATTGTGATGCACAAAATCATCACAGACGAGAAAGTAACTCCTGCAAGAGACGCTCAAAGGAGATTAAATCCTAACATGCGGGAAGTTGTGAAGAAAGAAGTGTTGAAATGGTTAGATGCGGGTATCATTTACCCCATCTCGGATAGCCAATGGGTTAGTCCAACTCAAACCGTTCCAAAGAAGGCAGGTATTCAAGTCATGAAAAACGACTCAGGTGAGGAGGTAGCCACCCGACCGGTAACCGGGTGGCGTATTTGTATCGATTATAGGAAGTTGAATGCTGCAACTTCTAAAGACCATTTTCCTTTACCTTTTATTGACCAAATAGTTGAAAAATTAGCCGGACAAAACTTTTATTGTTTCTTGGATGGGTATTCAGGTTACAATCAAATTGCTATTCATCCTGAGGATCAACAAAAGACCACGTTTACTTGTCCATATGGCACATTCGCATTTAGGCGAATGCCATTTGGCCTTTGTAATGCCCCCGCCACCTTTCAAAGGTGTATGATGAGTATCTTTTCAAATATGGTGGGGGAGTCATTGGAAATCATCATGGATGATTTTTCTATTTTCGGGTCATCATTTAACTCTTGCCTAAGTCAATTGGAAAAGGTTTTGCAAAGGTGTGTTGAGACAAATCTGGTTTTGAGTTGGGAGAAAAGTCATTTTATGGTCCAAGAGGGGATAGTGTTGGGCCATGTGGTTTCTAGTCGTGGGATTGAGGTTGATCACGCTAAAATACAAGTCATTTCAACTTTACCTTATCCCACTAGCATTAAGGGCATTAGATCATATTTGGGGCATGCCGGTTTTTATAGGAGGTTCATTAAAGGTTTTAGCGACATAACAAAACCTTTGTGTAATTTGTTATTGAAAGATGCTCCATTTAATTTTGATGAAAAATGTATTGAAGCCTTTAATATTTTGAAAGAAAAGTTAGTTGGGGCCCCAATTTTGCAATCACCCAATTGGTCTTTACCGTTTGAAATCATGTGTGATGCAAGTGGGTATGCGGTTGGGGCCGTGTTGGGTCAACGGGTAGAAAAGAAACCTGTTGCTATATACTACGCAAGTAAGACTCTTTCGGAAGCACAATTGAATTACACAACTACCGAAAAAGAGCTACTTGCGGTGGTATATGCGCTAGACAAATTCCGGTCTTACGTATGGGGTAGTAAAATTATTGTTTATACTGATCACAGTGCTGTCAGGTATTTAATGGACAAAAAGGATGCTAAGCCCCGACTGATTAGATGGATACTCTTACTACAAGAGTTTGACTTGGAGATACGTGACAAGAAAGGCACGGAAAATGTGGTTGCAGACCATTTGTCTAGATTGATGATTGAAGAGGAAGACTCAACAAATGAAATTAATGAGTTGTTTCCAGATGAGCATTTATTAGCAGTTTCGACATTACCTTGGTTTGCTAACATTGTTAATTTTTTAGTGACAGGTACAATGCCGGAACATTGGGTGAGGAAGAAGAGACTCCACTTTTTGTCCCAAATAAAACACTACATTTGGGATGATCCTGATTTATTTAGAGTGGGAGCGGATCAAATCATTCGAAGATGCATCCCGGATGAGGAGATCATGAGTGTGTTGACGCACGTGCATTCTTATGCATGTGGAGGGCATTTTAGTGGCCAAAAGACGGGTCACAAGGTTTTATCTAGTGGGTTGTATTGGCCAACAATTTTTAAGGATTCGTTTGAGTATGCTAAAAATTGCCTACATTGTCAACAATTAGGAAGCATCTCAAAACGTGATGAAATGCCAATGCAACCCATTTTGGTTGTTGATGTGTTCGATGTATGGGGAATTGACTTCATGGGACCATTTCCCAATTCTTTCGGTAATCTATACATTTTGGTGGCGGTAGATTATGTTTCTAAATGGGTTGAAGCTATCGCCACCAAAACCAATGACCATATTGTTGTTTGCAATTTTATACAAACATATATTTTTTCAAGGTTTGGGTTACCTCGCACAATCATAAGTGATGGGGGATCTCATTTTAAAAACCAAAAATTTGGAGAATTGCTTAAGCGATATGGTGTTGACCATAGAATTGCCACCCCATATCATCCACAAACTAGTTGACAAGTTGAGGTGTCCAATAGGCAAATTAAAGAAATTCTACAAAAAACGGTTCGTGTGGACCGAAAGGATTGGTCAACCAAGCTCAATGATGCTTTATGGGCCTACCGCACGGCCTACAAAACGCCTATTGGAACAACTCCTTATCGACTAGTGTATGGTAAGGATTGTCATCTCCCGGTCGAATTAGTTCACCGGGCATATTGGGCCATAAAAAATGTTAATTTACAATATGATGATGCAGGCCGAGAAAGGAAACTCAAATTATGTGAGTTAGAAGAGCTAAGAGATGGAGCTTACGAAATCGCGTCAAAATACAAAGACCAAATGAAGAGAGTTCATGACGCAAAGATTCGCAAAAAGGAATTTCAAGTGGGTCATAAGGTTTGGCTCTACAATTCCAAGTTGAAGCTCTTCCCGGGAAAGCTCAAGAGCAAATGGACTGGCCCATACATCATAACAAGGGTTGGAAAATTTGGCGAGGTAGACATCGAGGACCCGAAAGATGGGTCAAAACAAACTGTGAACGGGCATCGGTTGAAGCCCTATGTGGAGTACCCAACAGAACATGGTAACATTGTCGAGTTGGTAAGTTTCTTAGAGGGCTTACCAACTTATGAAATCAACTAAAATGCAGGTGAAAACTCCCATCCCAGGTATGTACTCTAATTAAAGTATTGGGGACAATACTATTTCTTTTCGGGGGGTGGGAAACGTTAGTTGTGTAAAATTTGTATATAAAAATTCATAAGTCTTTCCTGAAAAAAAAAAAAAAAAAATTTAGCGTAGCCTACGCCAAAAGTGGCGTAGGGTACGCCAGAGTCAATGAACCAACGCCAAGGGCTGCTGGCCTACGCAAACAAAGGGAGAGTTGCCTACGCAATTGGCGTAGGATACGCAAAAGTTGGCGTATGATACGCTAGAAAACGAAAAAAAAAATTCTTTTTGCTCGGCGTTGACTTTATTTGACCGACCCCACATCTCACCAAAACACCTTTTTCATCAAATAAACTCACCCTAACTCAATCAAAACCCACCAACCAACAATCCTCTTCATCTCTTTCATCTACAAACCCTCCAACCCTTCAAACCTTCAATCCTTCATAACTCTTTCAATCCTCCACCAAATTTAACAAATTTTATATGAAAATCATATAGTTTTTCGAGACCTACAAAACCCCTAACTTAGAATTTGTTAATTTTAACGTTTTGATAGGCGAATCAAGGGGTAAAGAAATCGCAAATTTGGTGGTGTTCTTGTTATTGTCTTATTTCTTGCTTGTGGTTATTTCCCTACTCAATAATCATCATGAAGGTATGTTTCTCATAATTTTTGTTTGTTATTTTCATCATTTACATATTATGTGTTCATGAATGTTTGAGAAATTGATGTTATGTATACTAGTGTTTAGGATGATTATTGCTTGGGTATATCATTTGTTGTTGATATAAAAAAAAACGAATTTTTTATAATAAAAGCAAGAAATAAGTGTGGGGAGGGGATTGTAGAGATGTAAAATATATGGTTGTGAATTTAGGCGATTAGTACAACATCCTTAATCGCTAGTGTATGTTCATAGCCATAGGATGTCGTGTTTGAGTAGAATGTAGTTAAGGTGCATGCTAGTCTTATTGGGATTAGACAACTAATGCTACATTGTTGTTTTGAATGCAGAATATCTTTAGAAGAAAGGGTAAGGAGCATGCCGAATCATCTTCTCAACCAAAAAGGAAAAAGGGGAAACGATCCAATTTATGCGATGAATCTGATGACGAGGGTGACGAAATTCAACATGAATTGGATCGTAGCGAACGGACGGAGCGTGCTGAAGGAATGGATGTTGATCTTCCCACTTGGACAGAAAAGTCTAAAAGATTGTCAGCTTTCCCAAAAGCAATCAGGCCAGCCATGTGGTACCAAAAAATGTCAACATTGAAACATGATACCGAGGGAGTGTTGGTTTGTGAGAGAGCATATGATAGGGAGCAGTTGCGGTTAGTGGGATTAACACAGAAATTTGAAAGAATTGGTTGGGAAGCAGCATTAGACTTTTGTGCGAATAGAGGAAGAAAGGTTTACTTGAAAGCAATTGAGCAATGGATGTCCACGCTGGAGCAAGATCTTGGTAATAACCCACCTCTTACAATGAAGTTGATTGGTATTGTGGGGAAGAAAAAGATGACCTTATCATTTGAGACACTGCGGCAAATTGCCAATTTTGACTCTTGTCCGGAATATGAATATTATTATATCCCCGAGCATCTCTTTTGGGCTAAAACACAGTTAAAAACCGATCCACAGAATATGTTTGATAATGTGGCTCCAGTGAAAAGGGGAAACAATCATTGCAGAGAGGATATGGAATGCGAGGCTAGATTTCTTTTGGGCATTTCATTTGAAAACTTAATGGCAAGGCTCGGGGATAGATCAAAAGTGAGAGGTTGGGACGTTCGAGTATTACACGCAATCATGTATGGTACACCACGCCTATCATTTAGGCATTTGGTCTTGATGAACGTTTGGGATAGCCGAGAAAGCCAAGAGCGGAAAATGATACCGCATGTTAGGCTATTGTCATACTTGATGGAAGCTCAAGGAGTGGTGACACGGTCGACACCAGCCATTGAAGTGAACATCATGAAAATGAAATGGGAGAGTTTTAGCAAGGCCAAGTTTACATATGAGAGGACCGCGGAGTACCATGTCTTGCTCGATAAACAAGGCAACACACAGATAATGGCATTGCGAGAAGATGTGGAGCATAGAGATGATGAAGAGGTACACACGGATGAAGCCGAGGAAGTAGAAGAAGAAGTGCAAGTTGTGAGAGAGCGGCCGGTTCGAGAGATGAGCAGAGAAGAAATGGAGATGGTAGCAGGGATCAATCAGGCAAGGCCTGGAGGTTTCCATGGTTGGACTTCATTTAAAAAGAATATTTGGGACCGAGGGATGCGAAACATGATATTGGCACGACAAAGAGAAGAAGCGGCAATCAAAAGGGAACAAGAGCGAATAGCACGAGAGGAGCAGCGGGAGAGAGATCAAGTGGCAAGAGAGGAGAGAAGAGAGGCGGAAAGAAAGGCACGGGAAGACAGACATTGGTGGGCAGTTAATTATGCCCGAGAGATGGACACGGTTAACAGGTTTCTAGAGAGCGAGCAGGTCAGACACCACCAGGACCTAATAGCGGGGCGTCCTTATGAGCCAGTTGTTCCATACGTCGATTATTCAACCATAAGGGAACAACCACAGGAGGTGATCGATCAGGTCAGGTGGCCCCAAGGGATCTCATCCAGCTATCTTCCCACTCCGCAGCCGCCACCGCCACCACCACCAGCTGAAGGATCTTCTTCTTCTGCCGACCCACTCAGTGACTACCATGGATGGATGGATGCAATTTTCGGGCATCCGAACGCGCCTTATCCACCACCGGGTCCGAATGATCCCTACTACCGCTGATGGATGGTTTTGGTAACATTTTATGTGTATCATTGTAGACTATTTATTTTTATTGTTTTTCTTTTATTTCGTGTTGGTTGACTTTATTTTGGGTCTGCTTGAGTATGTTAGAATTTATGTTTTGCATTCTAGTTTCTTTCTAGTTGTTTTGTATGTGTTGATGTTTTGAGAGTGAGCCTAGGATATGCATCACCGGTGAGTGTTCAGTGAAAAGGAGGAAAAATGGAGGATGGGAAGCATTCAAGTATGGAGAGCAAGGATTCATCGATGAAATGGAGACATTTTTTGTTTATCAGGTGCTTTCTATTCTTTAATCTTTTGTGTATTGTTGAATAAGGTTTGGGGTGGATTTTTAGCATCCTTGCACTTGTGAATTAATCGGCTATTTAGCTACTTTATTTGTGCAAGAACCCACATTGAGGACAATGTAAACTTTAAGTGTGGGGATGGGGGAATAGCCATATAAAAAAAAATAAAAAAAAATAATAATAAAGACCTTCAAGCTTAAACTGTAAGAAAACCATTTTTTTTCACCATGATATTGGATCACAAAATTCGACCCCTAGTCATGGTCATAATTCTTTAAGTTCCTTGATGTGTTTTTCCAAGGATGGTTTTTGCAAAATATGGATTGCCTAGTTAGAAAAGACTAAGGAAGAATATAGCACTTTTGCATATCGGCAACCCATATTCCCTTTAGGTTCAGGAAGAGATTATTGAGCCACCACAACATGCTAATACCCTACAAATACTTATCCACATCCTCCGGCATGTTGTGTTCATTTGAATTGAGTGTACTATTATAGGCGCATAAGGTAGAACTTGCGATTTTTGATACGCCTACCACTCTAGACCGATTGTGGACACAAGAATGATTAAGGCATTAGGCTAAACCTTTTATTTTTAAAACCCATTTTTATCATCCTTGACCCATTCCGATACCCCTTAGTTAACCAATCTTGAGCCTGAAATCTTTTCAATTGATCACCCATATCAACCTCTTGACTCATTTAACCTTTTCAATTTTTAAACCCAGTATGATGAAAATTCGATTGTAGGATTTTGCTGTATTTTGTATATGATTTGTCATTTCTAGTTAAAAAAAAAAAAAAAAAAACTGAAAAGCATGAGAACAAATACGCTTCAAACAAATGAAAGTTCTCATAAGAAAAGCACAAAAATATGCTTGAGTTAGAGATTGAATAAAGGCACAGCATTGCCTTATAGTTGAGTAGTATTTAGTCAATGTAATAAATGTCGAATTTTCATCACCATAGTCACTTCAACTATCCCATTCCATACCCTTCGCCTAGCCCCATTACAACCCGTTTTAAAGACCTTTTGACTCGTGTCCACTTTTGAAAAATTTTGTGGAAGGTGATTGAATTGCAAGCTTATGCTAACATGCCCTATGATCGGTTTCGAGTGATTGACATGAAATACTAGCACATTACTTGCTAGCTGAGATAGTAAACCGAGTGGAGTGAACCATTGTGAGGGGTGTGCAAAAGTGTGAAATCAAATCTAGTTGGATTTAGCTAGGCATTTGTTTTAAACATATAAAAATCTTGGAATGTAAATCTACTGACAGGCGTAAGTCTTGGGAATTGGGGTATGACTAGGGGCCGTTTTTGAGAATCGATAAAATGGTTGGAAATTAATTAAATTGTTGATTGAGCATGGTTTATTGATTTGCTTGAGGGCAAGCAAAAGACAAGTGTGGGGATGTGATGGGTTGATTTAAGGATGTTTATAAAAACACCCATAAAATGCATTTTAAGGATTGTTTAGTGTCAAATGGTGTTGCTTTGATCTTGTTATGTCATTTCAGGATTTGAAACAAAAAGGAAGCAAAAATGACGTTTTGGAGTTGCCCGGGCGAGAAACGGAGGCATACGCGAGTTGGAAAACCAAAAACGGACGCCCGAGGGAAGTTGGCGTAGGATACGCCAAAAATGGCGTACCCTACGCCATTTGCGTAGGCAGAGACAGTTAAGCTGGCGTAGGCCAGCAGGATTCAGCTCAGGAAAAACTGGACTGGCGTAGGATACGCCAAAAGTGGCGTATCCTACGCAAAAAGTCAAAATCGGTCAAATGTTTCCTTTTTCAAGTCAAAACTGATGGGATCTAATGTTAATGGCGATTTTATGGTCCTTGACTGCTTTTGGGGAGCTGTTTTGATCTCCATCATTATAAAAAATCATCACCATTGAAGGCATAACATCACACAATTATTCTCCAAGCTTATTACACAATTCCTTTGAAGATTGAAGATCATATTTTGAAGATGATGAACACCATAGCCATGTTTGGCTAAAACTCTTGTATTACACTAGGGATGTAAGTCTTTGATACCTAGGGCTTAAACATTTGGGCATTGCTTAAACTTTTGTTTAATGTTTTTATGTACTTGAATTACTTGTGTTGACTAGTGATTAATCTTATGTTGAAATCATTTCTAGTTAATTGATCTTGTGCCAATTTCTAAATGATATGAACATGGTTCCTTGCATCAACACTATCATAGGATTGTATGTTCTAAATGATAAAGTATAGTTTAGTCCATTGTGAATGTTGATGAAACTTGATACCTAAGTTTATTGAACAATCAATCCGTTAGTACCAATTGCATTATCTTTGTTTATCCAATCATGCCTAATTGTTGAAAGCCTTAGTGTTCAATTACCCAAATCCTTAGTGTAATCATCTTTATCTTATTGTTTACAAGTATTGTTAATTATTTCTTACAAAGTCACTTTAAGTTCATCTTAATCAACAAACTCTTCAACCAATTTCTAAATACCAAATTCATAAATTAGCATCTTCATAAAACAACAAATTCAAAGTTAACTAGGAAATACTCACTAACCATACGCTCCTTGGATTGATACCCTACTTACCCTATCTATTTAGGTTATTTAGGCTTTGTATGAACCGTGACGACCGGCTCATCATAGTCGCAATCGACTACTTCACGAAATGGGTAGAGGCCAAGCTACTTGCTGAAATCACAGCCAACCACGTGAAGAAGTTTATCTGGGAATTCATCATCTGCCGTTTCGGGTTGCCTATGACAATCGTCACAGACAATGGGACCCAATTCGCAGATAAAGGGTTGTTAAAATGGTATGCAGATTTACATATCCAGCCAATGTTCACCTCGGTCGCACACCCATAGGGTAATGGCCAAGTGGAGCGAGAGAACCGAAGTCTAGTGGAAGGCATCAAGTCAAGACTGGGCTAAGGAATTGCCAAGCGTGCTATGGGCTAATCGCACACTAACAAAAATGAGCACCGGCGACACTCCATTCAGCCTAACATACGGCTCTGAGGCCATGATACCAGCAGAGATCGGATGCCCATCAGCAAGAGTCCTATCAGTAACCCGCACCAACAACGACGAAGAGCTGCGCATCAATTTGAACCTGATAGAAGAACGCCACGACAGAGCAGCCGCCAGAGAGGCGAACTATAAGAGGCAGTTGGAGCGGTACTACAACACCAAAGTCAAGTTGCACACCTTCCGCGCAGGGGACTTTGTTTTCAGAAACAACGAAGCCAGCGACGCAATTCCCCAGGGCATAACACCTACCTGGGAAGGGCCATATCATGTCATCGAAGTCCTCGGCAAGGGAGCATACAAACTATCAAGCCTGGGCGAAAAACCCATCCCTCGCACATGGAATCCAGCTCAACTTAGGCAATGTTACATGTAGACAACTCCAAAATTGTCATGAAGGCTGTTTAGCCATTTAATCGAATGAGAACGATTATTTCTTCACCTTACAAACTTTTCCTACGACTAATCACTCAAAAAGACCAAAAAAATGTTGCATGGCTAAGATGCAACTACCTAAACGCGCAGTACAAAGTACTGCGCACACCAAACGTTGCATGAAAAATGCAACGTCCTAAAACCTGACGTTGTATGGTTATGATACAACATCGAAAAACAAACAGTTGCATGGCTAAGATGCAACTACCTAAACGCGCAGTACGAAGTACTACGCACACTAAACGTTGCATGAAAAATGCAACATCCTAAAACTTGACGTTGTATGGTTAAGATACAACATCCAAAAACAAACAGTTGCATGGCTAAGATGCAACTACCTAAACGCGCAACGTTGCATGAAAAATGCAGCGTCCTAAAACTTGACGTTGTATGGTTATGATACAACATCCAAAAACAAACAGTTGCATGGCTAAGATGCAACTACCTAAACGCGCATTACGAAGTACTGCGCACACTAAACGTTGCATGAAAAATGCAACGTCCTAAAACTTGACGTTGTATGGTTAAGATACAACATCCAAAAACAAACAGTTGCATGGCTAAGATGCAACTACCTAAACACGCAGTACGAAGTACTGCGCACACTAAACGTTGCATGAAAAATGCAACATCCCAAAACTTGACGTTGTATGGTTCATATACGTTAAATTACACATATAAAAGTCCCCATTTAATTCCCATTTTCATACGTTTTTTTCCTTATACACAGGAATTGGTACTTATTTGGGTATCTTTACGATTTTAGGTCTTAAACGATGTCCCGGAAGCACAATAGAAGAGAAAACGAAGATTTCGCCGCACGAACAGGCCCTCAGGACCTGTGAGCGCCCCCCCCCCCCCCCCCTTCCAGATATTTCTGGGGACCTTCTAGAAGGCCTACGTAATTAAAACTGCAACTTGTCCACTTGTTTAAAAAGTGAGCGGCCACTATAAATCAGCCATTTCAGCCATTGATCGAGTATTGGATCCTTGGGGAAAGTTTGCTGCATAGGCGTGGAACAAGCTCAGGAATCCATCCGATCCATCCTTCAATCATCTAATCCATCTCTTAGCAATTTATATGGTTTGATCCTTTAAACATTTATGTTTCAAATCTGATTTTGGATTGCTATTTTGATGTTGTTATAGTTATTCGTACGCCTACGGGCAAGAACAATAGTATGTAATACGTTAAACAATCGTTTGTGTAGTTAATCATGTCTTGTATAAATTTGGCGTTTTTCACGTTTAGATCTTGATGATCATAGCGCAACCTTGTTTCATTGTTTGTTGGATTTGTAGTTGTATTTGAATGACTTTGGCGAATGTCGAATGTGTTAGGCGGATAAATGTTGAAAAACCGTCCATTTAATCGTTCGGTAGTAGACTTGTTGACTTGTTAAATAGTTTATGCCATGAAACTGTAACCGGGTATTGGTTTGGTTAAAGTAAGTCGAATAACGGTTAAAAATGCTTACCGGCACGTAAAAGGGTTTTAAAAGCTTAATGGTTCCGTTACTAGTCTTTGACACGGTTAATGATCTTTGGTAGTTATTTTGGTAAAAATAGTGATCTTAGTAGATCTGGGTTCAAAGTTGGTAAAATGGAATAGGTTGTGAAATGCTCTACTTTATGCTAGTTTAGGTGGTCGTGTTGTGTATTCGGTATTGCTTTCCTGAATTAGTAAGGTTAGAAAACTCTTAACAGATGACTAACTTATCTTTAAAAGATCTGCGTGAGATCATATCAGTTGCTCACTAATAAACGACTTGAAGTGCTTAATGTGTGTATTCATGTTAGCTTTCTGTATAGTTGTCATGTTAGGATGCCCGAAAGGGACACTAATTGTCGGAAAATGGGAATGTTGATAATACGCCTTTATTTCATATGATTTATAAATGACATGCTAGGGTTGATATATTATAGTTTATATAGTTATATTTTGTATTTGAAGTATTACATATGTTATTTATATGTTTTAGAATTAATCTAGTTATAAAGAAACTCAAACTATCTTTTTCTACTGGTAAATGGGGGACAAAGTTTTAGTACCATTGCTCCGCGCGCGTCCATGGATCGATATCTGGTTCTTATATGTACATTACTACATATATGACAGGATACACTTGCCCTATTGTGTGTTTTAATATTAAGGTATAAACCATTTTTATAAATATTAAAGCAAAACGTGTGTTATTTCATTGTAAAATTATGTGTATATAAGCACACGTCAATGGTTAAGATACAACGTCCAAAAACAAACAGTTGCATGGCTAAGATGAAACTACCTAAATGCGCAGTATGAAGTACTTCGCACACTAAACGTTGCATGAAAAATGCAACGTCCCAAAACTTGACGTTGTATGGTTAAGATACAACATCCAAAAACAAACAGTTGCATGGCTAAGATGCAACTACCTAAACGCACAGTACGAAGTACTGCGCACACTAAATGTTGCATGAAAAATGCAACGTCCTAAACGCGACGTTGTATGGCTAAGATACAATGTCCAACGACAAACAGTTACATAGCTAAAGTGAAACACTCTAAATTCCACGTGACACGGTTAAAATACATTGCATGACAAGTGACAACTAAAACGGATCGTGTCACAAAATACCGAACTCAAAAATATAGTTGCGTTCATCAATCATGAGCCTATACCACGCCGCACATTTAAATATGGCGAGAAACAATAAACATAAATAGCAAATATAGAACGAACATGTTATATTACAACCTGGTTTCACAAAAGCAAAAGGTTCATCCACATGCACAAAATACTAAAGATGTTTCATATGTTTACAGACAAAAGCAAAATACAGCTGCAACAGTCTTCAATCTTTAAACTCTGACGACGCGTCGCTGTACTCATCATCTTCTTCTGAGCCGGACAGGTCTAACTTTTCACTAGCCTCGGGCTGATCACCTGAGGGCGCATCCACCTTCGTCGCCCTCCTAAGGGCATACTCGCGCTGCGTATGCACGAGGCCCTGCTTGTCAAACGACTGCCTTAACTCATAGCATGACAGGCGGTCTCGGTGGCTAGCAACAAAATCTACCATTTCGTACTTTAACTGGTCAAACTCCGCAGCCTTCTTAGCAAGCACAACATCAAGATCTCGACCGTGCAACGCGAACTGCTCTGGGGCCTTGCCATCTTTAGCATGCTGATAGCCCTCCAAAAACCCCGCCTTGAGCCCCACAAGTTTCGCAGCAGCGTTCACTGCCGCCATAGCCTGGCGCGTCTGGTCGCAGTTCTTCACATAATAAGCCACCTGTGCGAACATCAAAAAGAAACCTTTAGTACAAGAATCAAAGGCCACTGAAGGAGAAGACACAGAGGTAAGAAATAAAGACAAACCTCAGGGACACAACTGGTGAGCAACCACTCGCGATCCTCCTGCGCAAGCGCGCTTCATCGCGAGTATCCAAAAGCTCTCCTTCGAGGTCGGCGTTCTGCTGCTGCAACAGTAGGTTGTCTTTATCCACCTCCTATTTCACCGCCTTCAGTTGGGCAATCTCATCATCTTTCTCTCTCAACAAGTCACGAGCCTCAAGAAACTTGTTGTAATGTTGCTTCACAAGCTTCTCCATGCGAGACACCTCTTTGGAAGCTTCCTCATTCTGCAAGTCAGTTTCACTGATCCGTTTCGCGACCACCTCCAGCTTCACATTTGTTTTAGCACAAGCAACCATCCACTGCTGCTCCCTCTCGGACAATTGCCCTTGTAGCCTATCCCGCTCCTCGCGGAAGGTAACGGCATCCCACTTGGCACGCTTCAACTCCTTGTGCATCTGGTCGCGATCATCAGTCACGCGCTTTAAATCCTGGTGGAACCTGTTACGGCTGTGAGCCATCGACCCCCACTCGCGCACAATCTCAGAAGATGTGGACAACATGTTTGCCACACTCATGATGTGATCATCCAACAAATCACTTCGGGGATGAGTGGCCCGGTGCTCACGCTCCGCAGGGGGAACAAGGTTAGCCAAAAACTGGCGACAATTCTCCACATCCAGATGATTCGCCACCTCCATGTGGAGAGGCATTCGAAAAACTACCACCCGTCTCTGTGGTCACTCTCTTCTCATCATCATCATCCATGTCCATCTCGATGCCCCGCCCATTACCCTCGCTCACATCAGGGGGCGAAACCCGCCCAGTACTGGTCTCCAACATGTCTTGTGGAGGCGTGGGCAGACACGCAGGCGTCGACTGGCGCGGAGGCGTTGGCTGACGCACGGGCGCAGGTTGGCGTAGAGGCGACGGCTGGCGTAGGGGAGAAGACAGTACAAGTGCATCACCTCGAACCCTAGTCTGGGCAGGCTCATGAATCTCTTGACTTGGAGAATTCTGCTCCTGGGGCGGATCAATGTTAAAACCTTCAGCAAATGGAGCCGTTGATACGTTCTCTTGCGCACCAACATTTAGCAAGTCCGCTACAAAAACAAAACCGCGAACAGTAAGCAACAATATTCACAACGCACAAAGATAAGAAAAGGAACATATGCACTTACCCAGCAAGCTGTCCTCTGCGGAGTGAACAAGTTCATCCAACCTCACCCTTTTCTCAACTAGGGGTGTCAAATCTCCCGCAGCCTCTCTGCCCTTAGACACGGCGTGCCTAGAGCGTTTTTTCTTGTGGGGCACGTCATCAATAACAGGTCCAGTCTCTGCCGCTTCAGCCGACACGGGTTTCGTCACTATCACGTCCCGCACCTCCTCTGTCAACTTCACCGTCAACTCCCCTTGAACGAACGCATCTGAAAGTTCAACGTAGCTTCGTTCAATAGGTTGGTAATTTTCAAAATATTTGTTAACCACTTCATGGTTCAAAACAAAACAACAGTCTTCACCTCCAGCACTCCCCCCAACCGCGGCTTGATGATTCGATGAATGAGATAATCATCATCCTCGGTCTCCTCATCACTATCATCCACATCAAGAACAAAAGACGACTTTGTCTCATTGGTGCCTGCGGACGACGAACGCGGAGAGAATGATTCTGACGAGTCAGAAGACTCGTCACTGGAAATAACAATTAAAGGAAAGCTCGTCTGCATGAACATGTTGACGGGCGAGGGATTAGCAAAGAGTGGTGAGGACTCACCTGCTTCAGTTATCAGCAGCTGCGGCGGGGCCCTGTCCTGCACCACCAAATCCAACTGAGGGCGAACCAGCGTTTCCCACGCCCTCTCCAAGATGACAATTCATCATCCGCCAGCTCCTTGAACGCAAAGCCCATATTGTCATCGCCCAACAGCAAGTCGTACAAACTCTTGACATCTAAAAGCGAAACAAACATAAGGGCAAATCAATGATAATAATGACTAATGCGCAAAGAGCAGTAACAAAAAAGACACCAACTAACCTTTCCCATCCTCAGTGAGATGCGGGTTGCGACCCTTCACGTCGTACTTTTTACTCATCCCAGCCATCACTAACCCAGTCTCCGGAATCTCACAAAGATCCACGGGATGACTGTTTAAGGTCTTAAACCACTCCTGGTCTTTATAATCAATCAAGACTGCCTTCCCTATCCCCTTAGCAGGATCCAAACGACCCATCTCTATGGGAATAACCCCCTTGTTAATCCAGAAGAATTTGGGCTTCCACTCCCGGAAGCTCTTCATACCTGCCCTGGCACATGCAGGCACCCCAGCGCGCGGCCTGCAGGAAAGCCAGCTCTCCACAAAACTGAGGCTGTAAAAAATATAAAACATGTCCACCAAGGGCTCTATCTTATGGGCATGGCAACAAAACTCAAAAAACATTAGCCTCGACATCAGACTCGGGTGGTTCTGATTAATAAGCACACCCACCGCCTGCACAAAGGTGCTCAGAAACCTGGTGATGGGGACCCTAAAGTTGCAGTCCCGAAAGTAAGAGGCATACAAACCCACCTTCCCAACAGGGGGTTCAAGGATCGTCTTATCAGGAGCGGGTATCTCCACACCATACGAAGAAGGGAACCCATACTCCCTTCGAAACTTCCTGAACTCATCTTTGCCCCAAACCGCCGTATCCTCATTGGCATGCGGTGGCCCCTTTTTCGAACCATCATCCCCTCTCCTAGAACCCCTGCGCTTCTTCTTCAGAATGTTCACAATGTTTTCCATCTATCAATGTGTAAACACCCTTCGGATACTAAAGAACAGTGAACAAAGTGTGAGAAAATTGATGAATAATTGAGAGAAATTTGCTAGAGTATTTGATAAGAGTGTGGAAGAAGACGGATGAAAAGGGGGATTAAATAGGGTGGTTACACGTGCCACTGACGGTTTTCGAATATGGAATGACTAGCCAACCAAAAAAATTACACGTCACATCAGGAGAGAGAAAAAGCACTCGAAACGGCAAGGCGGGCCCACCACGTCCCTGGCACTGTACAGCTATCAGGGACGCTCCAGTTACCAACCTGTCGTTTCATCTACGCGCCCTGACAGTTTTGATGTGTGCATTAATTACGAACGTCCGCGACTTAGCCACTTGCCTGACACTGCGCACAAGTATCAGAAATTACAACAAGAGCACAAAAATCTCCCGCATTAGCACTTCTTTTCTACTGAGTGCAGCGTCTCGCATGCTACGAATACAACACACTAGACTAGGGGGACATGAAGAGATATGTACCCGCGCGTGCGCACGACCCTATACTCACACACACGTCAATGCAGTAACATGATGTGGAATTCCAGAAGTTGGCGCACGCTACCTAATACGACACAGGTGTCACCCGACAATGACAGGGACACATAGCCAATCAGAGGCGTCCATTCCCTGCTCCATGATCTCCTGCAGGTACGAGGTACAGAAAATGACAGAAAGGACAATCATAGGACACGTGGACCAATCACATAGCGACAGCGCAAATGACGGCAACGGCTGTAATCATACGAGCCAGCTGTCATTCTCCCTACAACCAATCGCAGACCACCTCAGGGGTCTATAAATACCTCCCTTCGTCACAAGAGGAAGGGATCCAGTCCGCGAAAGAGAATTCACTATATATAGCTGTGAAAGATAGATTATAGTCGAAACTCTGTAACGATCTAATATAAGAGTCGTGTATTTGTCCTGCTATATATGAATGAGAATCATGTCCTTTCTTGTGCTCTTGTGCATGTGTTGTTATATATAGATTGTTAGATTGGTGTTTCTTCAAACAGTTAAACAATTGTTTAACCAAATAGATTGATGTTAATAATCGAGCTTCAACCAAAGTAAGAGCTTCAATGGTGAAATCACACAATAAAAAAAAATATGCTCTCAACTGAATTAGGTTTACCTTCACAAGCTTCGACAAGAGTAACAGAGCTTCAATGGTGATGTACACAGCTTTGATGGTGATGTACAGAGCTTCGATGGTGTTAAACTGACGATAATGGTGTTCATTAGGGCTTTCTTCAAGTGACAATAATGGCGTTCGTTAGGTGATGTACAGAGCTTCGATGTACGATAATGGTGATGTACAAAGCGAATCGAGCTAATCCATCACCGTATAACACCAATCCCCTACCGGTTTGTCAGCAATTATTCTCTTCTCTTCTCTAACCCACGATTGATTTCTGATTGTGATGTATTGTGTGTTTTGAGGGAATGGGGATTGTGCGTTTTAAGGGAATGAGAGCAGATGTTCTTTTACGAGAGAGAGAAAAGGAGGGTGGGGAGGGTTTATGGGGGAGGAGAGCAGAGAGCTGAGGGAATTTGAAATTTGCATGACATAAAACCATGACACTCAAGTTTTTTTAATGTCATCTTTTTAATTTATGACGGAAAATTATTGACATGCAGAAAAAAGCGTCAAGAATTTATTAGTTTTTATCAAAGATGACATTTTTTTATGACATACACTTTTGCATGTCATTAAATAGGTGTATGTCATAAAAAGAATGTCAAGAAAGGGTATTTTTCTAGTAGTGTACATACAAAGTGTCTTCCAACATTTAGAACCATACATGACCCTCAGTGTTGAGGCCGGAACGTTTTGGGTTCAGGTGTCAATGGTACATAACAAAAGGATGCCAAATTATATATGTATTATTGAAGACTTGAGATGAATAGTGTAACCCCTCTCTCATTGGTTGAGAGGGGTGGTGCCTCTCAAATTATATATATATATATATATATATATATATATATATATATAAATGATATATTGGAAACCCTTGTTATAGTGAAAACTCTGGAAACTCTAACTTCCGGAGCTTTTTTTTATATGAAAATTTTAGGGTATGTAATATACATGATTTTAAGCATTTTGAGCCAAAAAATCAAAAAAGCGCCGAGCACTTTTTTTTTAAAAAATAAAAAAGTTTTCGGGTAACACATTGTTAACACATGTTAATTTCTCTTAACATGTGTTACCCGAAGACTTATTTTTTTAAAAAAAAAAAAAGTGCCCGGCGCTTTTTTGATTTTTTTGGCTCAAAATGCTTAAAATCATGAATATTACATGCCCTAAAATTTTCAGGCCCTAAAAAGCTCGGGAAGTCAGAGTTTCCAGAGTTTTCTAGATAAGGAGGGTTTTCTAAGGATCCCTACCATATATATATAGTATAAGGATAAATGGAAAACCCCCCAAAAAATCAAAAAAGCGCCGAGTACTTTTTTTAAAAAATAAATAAATAAGTTTTTTTGGTAACACATTGTTAACACATGTTAATTTCGCTTAACATGTGTTACCCGAAAACTTTTTTTTTTTTTTTTTTTAAAAAAATGTTCGGAGCTTTTTTTATTTTTTTGGCTTAAAATGCTTAAAATCATGTATATTACATGCCCTAAAATTTTCAGGCCCTAAAAAGCTTGGGAAGTCAGAGTTTCCAAAGTTTTCCAGTTTATGAAGGTTTTCCATAGATCCTTACCGTATATATATATATATATATATATATATATATATATAGGGGAAAATTAATTTGAGAACACCTATATTTCGTGCGAACCGTGAGAACGGCATCTAAAACCATTCAAATTCAAAATTTCTTTTTACACTTGTCTTTATTACTAAAATACAATCTCAAAAACACAATTTACGCGTAAAAATTCAAACGTATACGAAAATAATTTGTTTTTACACATGTGTAAATTTACTGTGTATACACGTGTAAACTGTTTCATTTACACATGTGTAAAAAGTTAATTTGAAAGTTTTTTTGCAAGAAAAGATGAATTATTTGGAAAGAAAATTCGTTTGTTAATGTTGTATTTTGATTATAATGAGGTTTGTATTAAAAAAAAATTATTTTGATTGATTTTTTTACTTGTTCTCACGGTTCTCACAATATTTAGCGTTCTCAAGATAACCCTCCCATATATATATATATATATATATATATATATATATATATATATATATATATATATTCATTTACAATATGTTATTTAATATTAAATATAAATGATTTCACAAGAAATCAAAACTTGGCTTTGTGGTGGAGTGGGTTTGAAGTGCTTTTATCTCACTTGAGGTCTCAAGTTCGAAGCAAGCGGATGGTGATTTATTTACTTCCCCATCTCATTGGTTGAGAGGAGCGGTTCCAATTTTTTATATATTTTTTTTTCTTTTACAACGTTTTATTTAATAATAAATGTAAATGGTTTCAAATAAATCACAACTTCACTTAGTGGGGGAGTGGTTTGAGGTGAATTTCTCTTACATAAGGTCTCAAGTTTGAGACGGGCTGATGGCATTTTATTTATTCCCCTTGTTCTTCCTTACGGTCACAAGCAAGAGAGCTCCAAAATCCCTTTTTTCGATCATTTTTCATCAAATCAATTACTTACTTGACATCCCTAAGGTAATCCAATCAAAAACCTATGTTAATCATCATTATTACATGTGTTAATTCGATTAATTTATGATGTTTATGGACAAAGCAGAATTGGCTCAAGCTTTTGGAGAGCAATTGGGGGATATTATTTGGGGGGGGGGGGGTTTGCCTCTAAATCATCCTACAAGGTGAGTCTACCAAGTTCCTAATCGATTTCATTGTCAATTGTTAAGCAAAATCGATTAATTGAATATTATTGGCAAACGAGGGTTTCAATTCAGATTCATTCATTCCAGCCGAATTGAAGGTTTATAGTTGGGGGGGGGGGGTTTCCTCTAAATAATCCTACAAGGTTAGTCTATCAAATCCCTAAGTGAATTCATGGTTAATTTTGATGCTATGTCGCTTAATTGCTTGAATTTAAAACTAGGGTTTTTAAATCGGCTTATTTGTTCTTTGGACGATTTGGTGGATTTAATTGGGGGTTTTGCTTCCAAGCGATCTTAAGGTATGTTTTTAACATCATATCCGAAAATGGGTGCCATTGGGGAAGGTTTGGTGGGTCAATTGATTGAATTACGATTCTAGGGTTCTAGGGTTCTTGTTTTGTGAATTTTTGAGTTCTTAGTGTTAATAAATCAATTTAGTGTTTATTCACCACATAAACCCTTATTAGGACCTTTTATAATGTGTTTTATGTTTTAACATGGTCGAGGAATTCGTTTGTCAAGAATGTTAAAATCGGGGTTTTCGGTACGTAAGAAAAGGGACGATTTTGGGCAATGTGTTGTTGTTGTGCAATCACCACCCAATCTGATCCCAAATGTTTCGAATGTAAAATATTATATAAAATATGGCTTAGGATGATAACAAGGTTGATTTGGGTGAAGGACACACTACTTTACGAAACAAAGCCTCTGGTTCGGTAATTTTTGGAATTTTTGTAATTTAAGTGATGGTTCACCATGTGAGTCACTAAATCAGGTTCTAGACCATTAATATAACATATGAACTTGTAACAAATGATATTCTAAAGTTTAGGGGCTGAAATGATTAACTACACCTTTCTTGGAGCTCAATATTACCCGGTTGACCTGTTAGGAACCATAGGAGTCTTATAGGCCTAGCTTGTATTATAAATTGTTACTTGGCAGGTGTTTGATTGTGTGTGTAGCCACCCGGTATCAATTTTTTAGTTGGGTGCTTGTTCTCGCTCTCAGGTGAATTCATGTGTCCTTTTTACTGTTTAAAACATTTTGGGCTAATATGCATGTCTTGAAAGTGTACGTGGAACCTTGCTTTTTAGATCGGGACTTGCCTTTATTAATACTTGTTTAGGTTAAATATGTTACTATATATTTTTATATAAACTGTGTATGAAGGTTATCTAGTATTATAAATTGAGCTATGATAGTTATATAGTGTGTCTGCTCTGATTTATAGTTATGGTTGAGTCGTAGTAGGCGATATGCGCTTATGTAGACTTATTGTAGTTTTGTGACAAATAGGCGGAATGCGCTTATTGTCGATTTAAAATAAAGTCTTTTGTTAAGTAGGTGGATTGGGCTTACTATAGACTTTACATTTGCTTAGGGAACATGTAGGCGGATTGCTCTTATTGTAACTCTAAGGTTAAAGTATTTTGTTAACTATTATTTTAACAATTTACCTTTTACTTAAGAACTTCCTAAAACTTGAATTCACCCAGCTCGTCTGACTTTGCGTGCATATTAGCTTGATTTCAAGTATTTGAAGAATAAAAGGGATGCCTTGATATGTTGCAGGACTACTCAGAGGCGGTTAACATTTAGAATAAGAAGAGATTACTCTATTGCTTGAAAACTCTTTTTTCCTGAACTTAATGTTTTGTTTTACAATTATGCTTTGACCCGTGTGGGGAATTTCATGTTTGAATAACTTAAACCATTTATTTCCGCTGCGCATTTTCTGATAATAAAATAAGACTTTTTGCGTATTAATTATGGTTTTAGTCTTTGAATGCCAACTGTTTGACCCGTCGGTTTTGAGGGTCTTGCAATAATAGTATCAACCATAATAAATTACATGAGAATGGTAGGTGGACAGGCAACAAGCCGTGCTGCCACCCCCTTTTGAATTGCAAACCATATCCTGCTAAAGATAAACCCTTGGTTACTTAAGGTCAGGGAAATACTGTGAACGATTTGTTGCATTCAATCCTGAAAACTGATAGCCTTCGGGGCGAGGGACCCAAATGATATCGAAGCAAAGGGCACAAACCCATGTAGATTCTTAGTTAATGTTGTTTCTTGTTTAGCAACTTTCTTGGACTCCGCCATTAAGACTACTTGCCTCGGCACAAACCCGGTTTCTCGAAGCCCTACCAAGGAGACGCTACACAAGCATGTTTGCCACCGTCCAACCAAACACGAGAACATCGCTGTGTAACGCCCAGCGTTTCCCAAATAATATAATAATAATTTTATTCATAAAACAATTTTTAATTCGTTAACACTAATATCTCGTTAGCAAATAATACGTTCTTACACGACATTAACTTATATAACATATATGTAATTGTCGTTATAATTAGTAGAATCAATAACTGCTCATGATAAATAAAACGCGACTAAAAATATATTATAACAAATATATGGTCCAACTACTCGTTTTAAGTCGGGTTATATAAATAAATTTAACAAAATATGTATTTTAAACGATTAAAACAAGTTACGTAATTTAAACGAGACCGAGTCAGTAACTGGCTCGTATACGCAGTACCCAACCACTTAATCCACATAATAACCCTAACTAATTAATCACCTCACCTTATTCCACCTCCATCCATCTTCTTCATCACTAAAACCCTAGCTACCATTCCCTTTAAATTCCTCTTTCATTTTTCCTATACCTATCTTATACACACAACACAAACACAAGACCTTTCCATGCTCTCTCATCTCTCCCTCGCTCAAGACCTAGCGGCCGCCACCGCCGCTCGCTCAGCCACCAGCAACCACCCTTACCCTCTTCTCTTTCCTTCATCTCCTCCCTCTCTGGCTCTGCAGCAGCCGCCGCTAACCACCACTCCAGAAAGACCACTGCCAAACAACCATCCCTTCCACGCACAGAACCAAAACAAATCTGTTTCCTCCTCCTCCCTCACTCCAAACGCCACCGCCAACATCAGACATCATCCCCTGCCCCTTCCGATTGTGAGACACGCCGTCGCAGCAACAACAAGACCCGACCCGACCTTCTACCCCTGACCCAACGACGCCCCTCCATTCCTCAACCAGGGGTTTTTGTCGTGGATCGTGGTGGTTCCCAGTAGCGGCTACAGTAACGACTAGGGTGGTAGTCTCTGTTTGGTTCGGTGACCGAGGACCGGTTGTGACCGGATAATGATTGGAGTGGCATTGGGACAGGGTCTCTATTCTTGTTCAGTTTCTTTTTGGGTCAACATCGATCATGGTTTCATGGTTTGTTGTGGAGCAGGGATCGGTTTGGAAGCTCGACTCAAGGTTGGTTGTTTCGTTTCAGGCTCATAGGGTTCGGGTGAACCAAATCTGGTCAACCTCACTCAGATTGGTTAAGATCTGGTCAAACCTGGTCAACCGTGGTCAACGCTGGTCAACTCCAGTCAACTGACGAAGTCGGTCAAACTCTAGTTCTAGACGAATGCGTATTCGATTCGAGAGTTGTTCGCAGGAAGGTATAACGCGCCATGACTTTCGTTTAACGATTTTTATTATATATTAGGTTATAATTAATTATATATCGTTATACATTGCGAAAACTTAAGCGAACCGAACGAATTATAACAAAGATTATTTTATTGTTAGTTTGGATGAATCGGATAACGACGAGCTTATGTTTATGCAAGATAACAACTCGAACTACGCTTATATTAATGTATTACTTGTCAAAGCGTAAGATTGATAATAAGTTAACCTTTCGTCGTGTAAAATAGCTTTGTTAAATAATGTTGTGTTTTGTGAAATCGGGCAATTGATGTTTTGAGTTAAAATAGACGACTTGTGTTGTCTGGTTTCTTACAAAAACAGAGGAAACTCTGCCCAAATTTTTATAAAATATAAGAAACAAATCGGCCTTTCAAGTTTATAATTATGTGTAGACAAGATTACGTTTTTACAAATAAATTCTAATTTCAAATCGTACGTCGTCAAAAACAGAAATATTTATATTTATATTTACTAATAAGTACAAATATATGCTACCCAAGATACGAGTCGAAGTAACATTCGAGTCAAGCTACGTAAATATTATCTCGTTATACAAAATATATCTTTAACAATAACTTCAAGACGCGACCTTGAAATATATATTAAAGTTTCTATTTCAAATAGCTATACGTACACAGATATTTTCGAGAAACAAAACCAAGTTCCTATCGGTTCGTTAAGTCATACACTCATTAAGACACGTATTGCTCACAATACGAGTCTAGGTAGTTGGATCAACTATCTTTACGACTAAGATGCGAAACAAGCTTATTTGCATTAGAATTTAAGACGTCCTTTATTTGTAATAGGACACAAGAGTTCAATTAATCCAAGTTCAGACTTGTGCTACTTGCTAGTATTTACACAGTGAATTTCAGGTGAGTTTTACATAGCCCCTTTTATTTATCACCATTTTTGGGGTGAAACATGTTATAACATTATCATTGCAATTCAATCATCAATGTGTCTATGTGTTTTCTATGTTACATTATGTCTTGAGCATGATTAGAGTAAGCACCATTCTAGCATAATCATTAACATTGATCAGCCGACGGTATACATTGATAGATCTATTGGACTGACAATCCCACCCGGATACGTGCCTCCTACAAAGGTTACGTGGGTGTTTGTTATCGCATAACATATTCAATTGGACCATAAGTGTATGGTATGTATCATTTTATAACAGTCAACAGGGTTGATTATGCACTCGATTTATTTCTAGTATGTTCTCACATAAGGACTAGATTGACATGACACATGAATTGCACATCATTTTTATTCAATTATCAAAAACCTATGTAATTCTCACCAACTTTTGTTGACCCAAAAACCTTTTCAACTTAACATGTTTCAGGTTCTATTTGCTTGAAGATTTGAATTGATGCTTGAAGATATGTGCATAGTTTTATTCAAATTTGATGTACAAATTCTAGAACAATTGTATGTAATTCATTTAAAATAATTAATGGAATTTATTATTCACCATGAGCTACTGAACAATCATCAATACGTGACATCCCGATGTTTCCGCCATCGGTTGGGATGTTACAGATGGTATCAGAGCCACTCCTGTGCCGTTCGGGATGGTGGGTGCACACCTCATCAGGGACGATGAGACTAACAGGGGGTGAATGTGACACCCCAGGAACACACCTCATCAGGGACGATGAGACTCTAACAGGGGGTGAATGTGACACCCCAGGAAAATCCCACATCGGTTGTGGCCAGGAGAGATCCTTGGTTCATAAGTAATGTCTTGCCTCTTAAATCACCAACGCGTTTTGGGCTTAATGCTAGTGGATGAGAGGAGAACTCCACAGTTAAGCGTGCTCAGGTGGGAGTAGTATCAGGATGGGTGACCTCCTGGGAAGTCTCCACCGGGGCGACCAAAAACAAATCCGTGAGCTCTGGATGGGCAACCCATCGGGGCAAAGCGGACAATATTGGTGGTGAGAGGGGCCGGATGTTACAGATTGGTATCAAAGCCATGGTTATAGGGAATTAGGTTATTAGAAAAATAATCTAGTCTATAACCTTAGGACTTTAACCAGTACTTGCTTCAATTACTTGTAGCTCTACCTTATCCTTATCTCTAGCTCTATCCTCATCCTTATTTTTTTTAGCCTAACTTAGTCTTGCATACTCTCTTTCACTTACTTGCTACAATCCTAACGTACTTCTAGATTATTAAGGCAAATTCGTTGGGCTTAGACCTGATCTGTTTTGATAAGCCAATATTCTCGTTTATTCGGGGTTAGATATTTACAATCTTTGTGTTTCATTTTCATTTATACCCCCTCTCACTCCCGTATAAAATCTAAGTTTTGAATCTTAAAATTTTTACAATTCAAATATATTTTCTTCTTATATAATTCCCTCATTAGCTTAAACTTCATGAATCATTTCTGGGTTTCACAATCCTAATTCATTTTACAAACTTATAATATTATCCATAAGTCTAATTATTTTTAACATCTAACTCAAATCATATGTTTCCCTTTACATCGTACATATATCTATCATCTTTGATGTTTCTGGCCAATTCTATTTTAAACTTCCCCCCCCCCCTTACATTTTTATTTATGTGTATATGTATATTTTGAAGATACCATCAACCATAAAATTTCATCACATTTGAGATTTTAAAAATCCTTGTTTAAAACTGTAACCTTATAATCTGTGTATAGGAGATACTATAGCACCAAAACTAAAGAGTACTGAATTTTGCCAAACTTTCATCACTTGGGAATTTCACAAACTATAACAAATAAATATATTTTTTTTTAAAAGAGTCTTTTATTTCCACAAACTTATTTGTTAAATTTCAAATTTTATTGAACAGTTTATTGGCGTAGCAAATGATTTACGATAAAAATGTTTTAATCTATTAAGAATGATTTCTTTTATGTAATACTCGAAGCCTATTATACAAAACGTCTGAACAAATTCTTGATTTTTGAAATCCGACATCGTGTTTAAAACCTAAGACTCATCGAAATATTTTGATCTAGATCAATTTAGTTGTACTATTTAATGATTTTTGCTTTACATACAAAACCAAATTTTGAAAATAAAATCTTTCCCTCCACAGGAACAAAATTTACTCTACAATTTTTCCATTGACACATACTTATTTTAAACTTGTTCGAACTATTACAAATTTTTGGCAAATAAAACAATCATGTTTTCTCACACGCTTGTATCTAACTATTTATTCAAACCCCACGATTATTCTGCATGATCACCTTATTACTTGCGTCTTTTTTTGAAACCCTATAAATTAAACCCTTTATCAACCATTTACACGTTCACCATTTCTCACAACTTTGATTATACTTTGAGTTTTCATCATCTCTCAAAATCCAAATTCACATCCTTTACCTCCTCGAACATGAACATGATCTCCACGATAACCAAACTATTGAAAACTAGATTATTCGTTGCATCAAACTTGATTCTTAGGTATCCGTGAGGATTTGATTATCTACCTGAACATTTGATTATTCATGATATTTGGAAGCATGGAAAATAAACTATTTGCTATAAACACACCTAAAGTCATTAACCTTGTCTAGGACAACTCTATTGCAGCTCGCATGCTATACTTGATACTTGGTGCATTTACCAACTTGCTTACATGTATGTATTATCAATTTGCAACTTAAGTGTTAAGCCAAAAACAATTGTTACACTTAATCAAACAACTGGTAGGGGATAGAGTACTTGCTCAACAGTTAGTAGAGTACCCAATAACCTGCTCAACGATTGGTAGAGGTCATCATGCCTACTCAACAATCGGTAGAGGTTCTAATAACCTGCTCAACGATTGGTAGAGGTCATCATGCCTGCTCAACAGTCGGTAGAGGTTCTAATAACCTGCTCAACGACTGGTAGAGGCTATCGCACCTGCTCAACGATCGGTAGAGGTTCCTACTCACTGACTGGTAGAAGTCTTTTTCCTGCTCAACAGTTGGACTCATCTTTGGATACATTATACATGTAAATTGATACAAAGATTTATTTGTGACATCATTAAATTTTCTAAATATATTTGTGTCATAAATATTTAAAAGTTGTAAAAAAAAAAAACCTCTTGAAATTTTTATTATTTTAGAATTTAACTCCACAATAGCATTATTGCGAATAATACTTAAAAATGCTAAGGTGTATTAAGTTTTTATAAAATATGGAAAACCATTTGGAAAATGAATCTGAAACAAATAAAAACTATGTTTTTAAATCAAAATGTAATAAATTTGTTTAAGTAATATATAGTTATATCATCATATGTGTATCTAGTCTAGTGAGACCGTACGTAATTCATTTGTATGAATAATGCTTTGCTACATTATTGTTCAAAAAAAAAATGCTTTGCTACATTTACAGGTATTATTAGTTACCATTTTCTTTTTGTTAAGAATAAATAATAAGATTAATAATTTTTTTTATAAAGGACAAGAGGTAAAACAATTATTAGTAATCGAGATGTTTGGAATTGTGTAATGAGTGGATTTCATTGACATAGTTATATTTGGAATCCAAATGATAAATTGATAACTGTTTATGTTTTTAACAAAATTTAATACGCTATTTTAAGTATGATTTACTTTGAATAAAACAGATATCAACTTTGATTGTCATGGTTGACCAAAAGTCCACATAGTTTTCCTTCCTTTCCGTCAAAATTTGCTTAATTGAAGGCTATTTTAGTGTCTTGCAAAACCCAATCATTCTCCACATTATAAAATCTTATGGTCCTAAGATTTGAAGAACATGTTTATTTATTTTTTTTTATTTTATTTTTTTTCTATATTATGGTTTATAAACTACGTATCGTGGTGAAAAGATTTCGCACATTCAACAACCACTCTAATATTTTCTAACTCCTCGACCTCCGACACCACGTCCTCTCGCGGCTCTGTTTTTCCGACAAAGACCCGGCAAGATAAACAGCCAAACAAACCACCGACCGCCTCCTCCCTCAAATACCTGTTCTGGTCACCTAAGTATCGTCGATACGTAACCCGAGCTGGCTCACTACCTATATACCCGAACCAACCACTAGGGACGCTGGTGATCTTCTTTCTAGTTCATTTCACGACGAGGTACCGATTCCTTTATCTATTCTTTACGTCGACTAGTTAGATTATTCTAGCCAAAATTTGTCTTGGGATGGGGTATATATATACAATATAATATACGTGTCTATTATTATTATTATTATTATTATTATTATTATTAATATTATTATTATTATTATCACTTTTAAACGTTTAGAGTGACAAGTAAGTCTATTATATGGGATGATAACAATGGATATGCCAATGATATAAGTTTTAAGAAAACTTTGGGTTCGTTTTGGGTTCGTTTTGGGTTCGTCAATAAGAACCTAATAACCAAATAAGGGTTCGTCATGACATGAACTTACATATTTGTCAATAAACCTATGAATCAAAATAGGGAAATGGTTTCGCAAAATTTATAGACGGAGTTGGTGACACGGTGTGATGTTGATGATGGCTTGACACTCGAGCACCTTTCTTGTTTTAAAGTAATTTGAGCATCCAATAACATCGTGTATACCAATATTTTCCACTCACAAATTTTCATTTTGTAGTTTAAAATTCTTTTATTTTCATATGTTTAATAAAAATTATATTTAATCAAAAAAACTTTAAATATTCCTATTAGGAATATAATCTCTAATTGTTTATTGGTCCTAGAATTTCCCCATATTCATAAACTAGGTCCAACAACTTATTGAATATTATTGAACTATTTAGGATAATTTCTTGGGATTTTCCCACAACATCAAACATCAATTGTGGTGAACATTGTGAGCCTATCAGGTGAGTTTACATAGCCCCTTTTCTCTATTTTCACTATTTTTGGGGTGAAACATGTTTAAACATTTTATACTATCATTTACTCATACTTACTTGTGATTCAATTACATCATCATTCTATCATTTGACTGTAACAAAAAGACACAGTACAATCATTAACAATGATCAAGCCGCCTGTTTAGATTATAGCGCTATAGGTCTGACAAACCCATCCCCCCGCATAAATTCAGGGATGATCGATAACAGTAACAACATTTAACTAACTTGCGAGTTAGTCATCAGTCGACACAAGGTTTGATTGTACAAAGACGTATTGTTACATGTCGGACTCATACTCTATCATTATACAACTGTGAATGTTGTACAAACTATTGTTATCAATTATATTCGAAAACCTATGTATTCTCACCAACTTTTGTTGACCCAAAATATTTTCAAACTTAACATGTTTCAGGTTATACTTGCTTGAAGATTGAGTTAATGCTTGAAGATGTGTGCATAATATTATTCATTTTGATGTACGAATTCTTGTAGAACAATTGTATGTAATTTATTTAAATCAATTAATGAAAATTATTATTCACCATGAGCTATTGAACAATCGTCAATACATGACATCCCGATGTTTCCGCCATCGGTTGGGGTGTTACAGATTGGTATCAGAGCCATGGTTATAGGGAATTAGGTTATTAGAAAAATAATCTAGTCTATAACCTTAGGATTTTAACCAGTACTTGCTTCTCTTACTTTCAACTCTACTTGTTTCTATTCTCTATCTTCAACCTATTTCTTATCCCTACTTTAACCCCACAATTTACACTACTACATAATCTCCTTACTATAAAATAAACTCCTTATCAACCATCTTCACATTCACTATCTCCCGCAACCTTGATTCTGCTTCGAGATTTTTCATCGTCCTCTCAAGAACTAAATTCATATCCTTCACCTTCTCAAACATGAGCTAGTTACCCATGATAACCAAACTATTAAAACTTGATTGTGTGTTGCATCAAACTTAATCCTTAGTTATACATGAGGATTCGATATCTACCATATTTGAACATTTGATACTAGAAGTCATGGAATATAAACTATTTGCTATAGACACACCTAGAGTCATTAACCTTGTCTAGGGCAACTCTATTACAACTCGCATGCTATACTTGATACTTGATAGCTTACATGTACATATCATCAATTTGCAATTTATGTGTGTAATAATTGGTACACTTAATCAAACAAATGATAGAGGATGAAGTACTTGCTCAACAGTTAGTAGAGTACCAAATAACCTACTCAACGATTGGTAGAGGTCATCATGCCTGCTCAACAGTCGGTAGAGGCCCTACAACCTGCTCAACGACTGGTAGAGGCTATCGCACCTGCTCAACAATCGGTAGAGGTTCTTACTCACTGACTGGTAGAAGTATTTTTTTCCTGTTCAACAGTTGGACTCATTTTTGGATACATTGTATACGATTCAATCGCAAGGTTATTTTGCAATACTTACATGTGTGTTTAGAGTCATAGAAGGACACAAAACCCTAATGTAAGGTAAATTGGTGATTGCGGTCCGGAACGTAATCATGAATTTACAGGTACGTTAAGGTAGTGTGAAATTCTAATAAGGTTTGATAGTTCATTTGGTTTTCATATAGTAAATCAACTCATGCATTTCTTTTATGATTCCTAAAACTTAAGTTTAGTGTTTTGCTAGATTCTTATTCTCCTTGCTATTTCAGGCGAACCTAATTCAACCCTTAAAACTCACACATGTCAATCCCCTTAACCAAACTATTCGAAATAGTTTATTCTAGTATATAAAAAATTCATGTCGTGCCTTAACCCAAAATAACCCAAACCACAGCTGCCTTAATTTCTACCCAATCACCCTCAACCCTGTGTTTTTTTTTATAACTTCGGGACGAAGTTTCCAAAAGTAGGGGAGACTGTGACATCATTAAATTTTCTAAATATATTTGTGTCATAAATATTTAAAAGTTGTAAAAAAAAAAAAAACCTCTTGAAATTTTTATTATTTTAGAATTTAACTCCACAATAGCATTATTGCGAATAATACTTAAAAATGCTAAGGTGTATTAAGTTTTTATAAAATATGGAAAACCATTTGGAAAATGAATCTGAAACAAATAAAAACTATGTTTTTAAATCAAAATGTAATAAATTTGTTTAAGTAATATATAGTTATATCATCATATGTGTATCTAGTCTAGTGAGACCGTACGTAATTCATTTGTATGAATAATGCTTTGCTACATTATTGTTCAAAAAAAAATGCTTTGCTACATTTACAGGTATTATTAGTTACCATTTTCTTTTTGTTAAGAATAAATAATAAGATTAATAATTTTTTTTATAAAGGACAAGAGGTAAAACAATTATTAGTAATCGAGATGTTTGGAATTGTGTAATGAGTGGATTTCATTGACATAGTTATATTTGGAATCCAAATGATAAATTGATAACTGTTTATGTTTTTAACAAAATTTAATACGCTATTTTAAGTATGATTTACTTTGAATAAAACAGATATCAACTTTGATTGTCATGGTTGACCAAAAGTCCACATAGTTTTCCTTCCTTTCCGTCAAAATTTGCTTAATTGAAGGCTATTTTAGTGTCTTGCAAAACCCAATCATTCTCCACATTATAAAATCTTATGGTCCTAAGATTTGAAGAACATGTTTATTTATTTTTTTTTATTTTATTTTTTTTCTATATTATGGTTTATAAACTACGTATCGTGGTGAAAAGATTTCGCACATTCAACAACCACTCTAATATTTTCTAACTCCTCGACCTCCGACACCACGTCCTCTCGCGGCTCTGTTTTTCCGACAAAGACCCGGCAAGATAAACAGCCAAACAAACCACCGACCGCCTCCTCCCTCAAATACCTGTTCTGGTCACCTAAGTATCGTCGATACGTAACCCGAGCTGGCTCACTACCTATATACCCGAACCAACCACTAGGGACGCTGGTGATCTTCTTTCTAGTTCATTTCACGACGAGGTACCGATTCCTTTATCTATTCTTTACGTCGACTAGTTAGATTATTCTAGCCAAAATTTGTCTTGGGATGGGGTATATATATACAATATAATATACGTGTCTATTATTATTATTATTATTATTATTATTATTATTATTATTATTATTATTATTATTATTAATATTATTATTATTATTATCACTTTTAAACGTTTAGAGTGACAAGTAAGTCTATTATATGGGATGATAACAATGGATATGCCAATGATATAAGTTTTAAGAAAACTTTGGGTTCGTTTTGGGTTCGTTTTGGGTTCGTCAATAAGAACCTAATAACCAAATAAGGGTTCGTCATGACATGAACTTACATATTTGTCAATAAACCTATGAATCAAAATAGGGAAATGGTTTCGCAAAATTTATAGACGGAGTTGGTGACACGGTGTGATGTTGATGATGGCTTGACACTCGAGCACCTTTCTTGTTTTAAAGTAATTTGAGCATCCAATAACATCGTGTATACCAATATTTTCCACTCACAAATTTTCATTTTGTAGTTTAAAATTCTTTTATTTTCATATGTTTAATAAAAATTATATTTAATCAAAAAAACTTTAAATATTCCTATTAGGAATATAATCTCTAATTGTTTATTGGTCGGCATTCACTGTAGGTTCTCTTACTTGCTCTAGTGGCTGGCAAAGGCCAACCGAGACTAGAATTTCCCCATATTCATAAACTAGGTCCAACAACTTATTGAATATTATTGAACTATTTAGGATAATTTCTTGGGATTTTCCCACAACATCAAACATCAATTGTGGTGAACATTGTGAGCCTATCAGGTGAGTTTACATAGCCCCTTTTCTCTATTTTCACTATTTTTGGGGTGAAACATGTTTAAACATTTTATACTATCATTTACTCATACTTACTTGTGATTCAATTACATCATCATTCTATCATTTGACTGTAACAAAAAGACACAGTACAATCATTAACAATGATCAAGCCGCCTGTTTAGATTATAGCGCTATAGGTCTGACAAACCCATCCCCCCGCATAAATTCAGGGATGATCGATAACAGTAACAACATTTAACTAACTTGCGAGTTAGTCATCAGTCGACACAAGGTTTGATTGTACAAAGACGTATTGTTACATGTCGGACTCATACTCTATCATTATACAACTGTGAATGTTGTACAAACTATTGTTATCAATTATATTCGAAAACCTATGTATTCTCACCAACTTTTGTTGACCCAAAATATTTTCAAACTTAACATGTTTCAGGTTATACTTGCTTGAAGATTGAGTTAATGCTTGAAGATGTGTGCATAGTATTATTCATTTTGATGTACGAATTCTTGTAGAACAATTGTATGTAATTTATTTAAATCAATTAATGAAAATTATTATTCACCATGAGCTATTGAACAATCGTCAATACATGACATCCCGATGTTTCCGCCATCGGTTGGGGTGTTACATTATTAGACTCATTGATACAAAGATTCAATCACAATGTTATTTTGCATTACTTACATGTGTGTTTAGAGTCATAGAAGGACACAAAACCCTAATGTAAGGTAAATTGGTGGTTGCGGTCCGGAACGTAATCATGAATTTACAGGTACGTTAAGGTGGTGTGAAATTCTATCAAGGTTTTTCGGTAGCTAATCAAATTATAAACGCTAGTTACCTAGTAATTCATTTAGTCTTTCCATAGTTAATCAACTCACACATATCAAAACTCTTACCCAAATTATTCGAAAACATATTAACCTATTACTTATAAATTCACGTTGCACCTTAACCCAAATTGTTCCAAACCATAGTTGTCTTAACTTCTACCCAATCACACTCAACCCTGTGTTTTTAAATAACTTCGGGACGAAGTTTTCTAAAGTAGGGGAGACTGTAACGCCCAGCGTTTCCCAAATAATATAATAATAATTTTATTCATAAAACAATTTTTAATTCGTTAACACTAATATCTCGTTAGCAAATAATACGTTCTTACACGACATTAACTTATATAACATATATGTAATTGTCGTTATAATTAGTAGAATCAATAACTGCTCATGATAAATAAAACGCGACTAAAAATATATTATAACAAATATATGGTCCAACTACTCGTTTTAAGTCGGGTTATATAAATAAATTTAACAAAATATGTATTTTAAACGATTAAAACAAGTTACGTAATTTAAACGAGACCGAGTCAGTAACTGGCTCGTATACGCAGTACCCAACCACTTAATCCACACAATAACCCTAACTAATTAATCACCTCACCTTATTCCACCTCCATCCATCTTCTTCATCACTAAAACCCTAGCTACCATTCCCTTTAAATTCCTCTTTCATTTTTCCTATACCTATCTTATACACACAACACAAACACAAGACCTTTCCATGCTCTCTCATCTCTCCCTCGCTCAAGACCTAGCGGCCGCCACCGCCACTCGCTCAGCCACCAGCAACCACCCTTACCCTCTTCTCTTTCCTTCATCTCCTCCCTCTCTGGCTCTGCAGCAGCCGCCGCTAACCACCACTCCAGAAAGACCACTGCCAAACAACCATCCCTTCCACGCACAGAACCAAAACAAATCTGTTTCCTCCTCCTCCCTCACTCCAAACGCCGCCGCCAACATCAGACATCATCCCCTGCCCCTTCCGATTGTGAGACACGCCGTCGCAGCAACAACAAGACCCGACCCGACCTTCTACCCCTGACCCAACGACGCCCCTCCATTCCTCAACCAGGGTTTTTGTCGTGGATCGTGGTGGTTCCCAGTAGCGGCTACAGTAACGACTAGGGTGGTAGTCTCTGTTTGGTTCGGTGACCGAGGACCGGTTGTGACCGGATAATGATTGGAGTGGCATTGGGACAGGGTCTCTATTCTTGTTCAGTTTCTTTTTGGGTCAACATCGATCATGGTTTCATGGTTTGTTGTGGAGCAGGGATCGGTTTGGAAGCTCGACTCAAGGTTGGTTGTTTCGTTTCAGGCTCATAGGGTTCGGGTGAACCAAATCTGGTCAACCTCACTCAGATTGGTTAAGATCTGGTCAAACCTGGTCAACGCTGGTCAACTCCAGTCAACTGTCGAAGTCGGTCAAACTCTAGTTCTAGACGAATGCGTATTCGATTCGAGAGTTGTTCGCAGGAAGGTATAACGCGCCATGACTTTCGTTTAACGATTTTTATTATATATTAGGTTGTAATTAATTATATATCGTTATACATTGCGAAAACTTAAGCGAACCGAACGAATTATAACAAAGATTATTTTATTGTTAGTTTGGATGAATCGGATAACGACGAGCTTATGTTTATGCAAGATAACAACTCGAACTACGCTTATATAAATGTATTACTTGTCAAAGCGTAAGATTGATAATAAGTTAACCTTTCGTCGTGTAAAATAGCTTTGTTAAATAATGTTGTGTTTTGTGAAATCGGGCAATTGATGTTTTGAGTTAAAATAGACGACTTGTGTTGTCTGGTTTCTTACAAAAACAGAGGAAACTCTGCCCAAATTTTTATAAAATATAAGAAACAAATCGGCCTTTCAAGTTTATAATTATGTGTAGACAAGATTACGTTTTTACAAATAAATTCTAATTTCAAATCGTACGTCGTCAAAAACAGAAATATTTATATTTATATTTACTAATAAGTACAAATATATGCTACCCAAGATACGAGTCGAAGTAACATTCGAGTCAAGCTACGTAAATATTATCTCGTTATACAAAATATATCTTTAACAATAACTTCAAGACGCGACCTTGAAATATATATTAAAGTTTCTATTTCAAATAGCTATACGTACACAGATATTTTCGAGAAACAAAACCAAGTTCCTATCGGTTCGTTAAGTCATACACTCATTAAGACACGTATTGCTCACAATACGAGTCTAGGTAGTTGGATCAACTATCTTTACGACTAAGATGCGAAACAAGCTTATTTGCATTAGAATTTAAGACGTCCTTTATTTGTAATAGGACACAAGAGTTCAATTAATCCAAGTTCAGACTTGTGCTACTTGCTAGTATTTACACAGTGAATTTCAGGTGAGTTTTACATAGCCCCTTTTATTTATCACCATTTTTGGGGTGAAACATGTTATAACATTATCATTGCAATTCAATCATCAATGTGTCTATGTGTTTTCTATGTTACATTATGTCTTGAGCATGATTAGAGTAAGCACCATTCTAGCATAATCATTAACATTGATCAGCCGACGGTATACATTGATAGATCTATTGGACTGACAATCCCACCCGGATACGTGCCTCCTACAAAGGTTACGTGGGTGTTTGTTATCGCATAACATATTCAATTGGACCATAAGTGTATGGTATGTATCATTTTATAACAGTCAACAGGGTTGATTATGCACTCGATTTATTTCTAGTATGTTCTCACATATGGACTAGATTGACATGACACATGAATTGCACATTATTTTTATTCAATTATCAAAAACCTATGTAATTCTCACCAACTTTTGTTGACCCAAAAACCTTTTCAACTTAACATGTTTCAGGTTCTATTTGCTTGAAGATTTGAATTGATGCTTGAAGATATGTGCATAGTTTTATTCAAATTTGATGTACAAATTCTAGAACAATTGTATGTAATTCATTTAAAATAATTAATGGAATTTATTATTCACCATGAGCTACTGAACAATCATCAATACGTGACATCCCGATGTTTCCGCCATCGGTTGGGGTATTACACGCTGGCCGTAGGTGGACCTCCCTTCAAGCGGTTCAGTCATGAAGTTCATGGGAACCTCTTTGTTAGCGGAGATCCTCGCTCGCCTAAGCATATTTCACATAACATCCCTAATCAGGTCGTGTCGGTATTTAAATCCCGGCAATTCCTTACAGTGGACATCATGCTCACCAAATTTATCCAAACAAGCCTTTTTACACAGGACAAGGCTCACCCATAGGGAAAAGGGCTTCATAAGCCGATATTTAAGAATAGCCTTATACTCCACTACTGACATATGTTGCCTAAGCCTTTCAATAGGGACGATAATCAAGAAATCTTAGACATTGGGGCTCTTGGAGGCAGACAGGCAGTCAATTACAAGCATCGCTTTTTGGCGTGGGACATATTAAACTTTTCTCCCAAATACTGTAGGGTTTTACATATGTGTAAAACAATTCAGGATCAGGTACGTACCGTCGATATTCAAAATATGTAGACTATGTAATAGATATTCATCCTCCAATCTAAATGGCTAGAACTACGTATGACTAAGTCATGTCTACACGTGTGCTAAGAGATTAAAGGTTAAATCAGGGATTTCCATTGAAATATATATAAATACTTATTATCTACATCTACACTTCTACACTATATAATAAAAGAAATTATATGAGGGACACATGGCACTCCCTCATGAATTCTCTCATTTTCTCATTTAATTTATTTAATACAATAAGTTCAAATTTAATTATAATAATTGATTTGCAAAAGCATATTATAAATTTATTAAAATGAATTTTATCTACACTATATAATAAAAGAAAACACATGAGGGACACATGGCACTCCCTCATGAATTCTCTCATTTTCTTATTTAATTTATTTAATACAATAAATTCAAATTTAATTATAATAATTGATTTGCAAAAGCATATTATAAATTTATTAAAATGAATTTTATTTATTATAATAATAATCATAGTTGTAACTGAAATCTACATCTACACTTCTACATCTATCTACATTTACATCTGCATCTACATCTACATCTACATCTACATCTACACTATATAATAAAAGAAAACACATGAGGGACACATGGCACTCCCTCATGAATTGTCTCATTTTCTTATTTAATTTAATACAATAAATTCAAATTTAAATATAATAATTGATTTGCAAAAGCATATTATAAATTTATTAAATTGAATTTTATTAGTTATATTAATAATTATAGTTGTAACTGAAATCATTAATAAAAGAAAACACATGATTCTTTTTACAATATTTGATCTGTTATTCTAAGTTTTAAATTAAGTTTGTTACAATATTTGACAAATTATTATTAAGTTTTTTTTTGGGTCATTGTTTTAGAAGTTAAACTATGCTCAACAAATACATATTAATTTAAATACTTAAAATTCGAAAGTAAAATAAACAAATTAAGAATAACACAATGCAATTAGTTAAGATTTTTTGTGAGACTTTCATGTTGTTCAAAATAAATAAATAAAATCAATCAATCAACATTAATCGATTTCTATCTATAGTAATAAAAGACAGCACATGGAGTACATAAAACTCCATCACAAAGCCTCCCATTTTATTATTTTAAACAATACATTTATTTTAATTTTTTTCTTTATTTAATAATTATTACTTATTTAGTTTTTATTTGTTACAACTATAATTATTAGTATAATTACTGGAATTCAGTTTAATATATATTCTATGATTTTTGTAAATCAATTAATATAATTATATTATAATTCAAAATTAGAAATAAATTATTAGACATAATTTGATAATGTTTATGAACTAACAAAAGCAATCTTTAGTAAAAATTATTTATTTTTTTAAGATAGCGTATTTATGTGTTATTAAATTTAAATCGTGTACCTTTAAAACGTGTTTTTAATATGTAGTCTTTCACTCTAAGTTTAAAACTATATTTCTTACAATATTCTGAACAAACAAAATAATACAAATCAATTCACATTAATTAAATATTTGATTTAATACAAAACTAAATATGTTTGGCTATTTTCATATTATAATACCTTCATATATAAAATACATTTTATATATGAAAAATCATTATTTGAAATCTTCATTGACTTTGTTTTTTCAAGTTACTTCAATAGAGAAATGCAATATCTAAACAGTCTTTCATTACTAATTCGTTCCAATCTTTATTTCCATGCTATTAATTCACACATTTTTTTTTATAATACAGTAAAATTGAACCAATAAATGTCATTATGTTCAAGGACCTTAATGTTAGAAAAAAAAATGATTAAATGTCAATTGAGGGCACCCTCATTTCCAGAGAGAGAATCGGGCTGCACAGAAGGGGGTTACACTCAAGGTTAGAAATACTTTGGCTTTGGAATAAACTTGATGTCAAATTCCAAAATGAACAATACTCGATTGGGATGGTTTAATGGATGAGGAGATACTTTTACATTAATTTCATTTATTTATATCATAGCCTAAACAGATTTACCTTTATTACTTTTTGATTTTTTTTTTGTTTTGTTGTACCTGCAGTCTTATAAGGTAATAGTCACGGTATGGAAGATATATTTTGGAATATTTGAAAAAAGTTTTATGTGAATAAGTTTTTTACAATAAATCATTTAGGGACTAATGAATATTTAATATTTTTTCAGTTGTAAAGGCAACTTTATTTATTTTAAATAAAATATGTAATCTAATTTTTCTTAATTATATTTTAAATTTATATATAATATATATAATTTAAATTGTTCAACCCGTGTATCACACGGGCACATAACCTAGTTATTAATATACTAGGAAAGAATCGGTGGTGAGGTCATGAACTAGGTGGTGCAACCATTACCTTTAAACATCCACTTCTTCCACACCCAACCAATAACATCCAGAATATATGAGGCAAAAGAAACCTGTAGTGGGAACATCTTTGGCCACAATTGAGTCATTATTATAATATATACACTGTACTATAAACGCATACTACTAGTGACAAGAATTATCATCTACAATTATTTTTTTTATAGCTAATTGCCTTGGTGCACTAACTGTAGTTCACTAGTTCCTTAGATCCATTGCAAAAACTGACTCTTCGCAAAATGGCAACCTTTTGAGTTTTCAATTTGTTCTTTCCCATCAAGTTAGTTGTTTCATGATCAACAATAGCATACACTCAAGCCTAATTAAGAAGATGCATATACATATAATGTCCCTACATTGTAAGGAGTCGTCAGGCTTTAAATACATACATGACCTGGTTAGAGATGTTTTATGGGATGTGTTATGAAATGGCAGAGATTTCAGCCAAAAAAGAGGCTCCTGTGAATTTCTTGATGGACCCACTTACGGGCGGTCCACCCTAAAACCAGCGGACGTTCTTGTGTTCGGATAGGCGCAAGGCAAGCATGCATGCGTTGACCTTACTGGGGTGTCCCCATTGAGGGAACTCCGGGATTCGGGTTTTGTGGCTGGGCAGACAGTTTTGAAAGCCGAGAGCAAAACAGTGGATAAACATGAAGCGGCTTGTCTAGAGCACCAGCATGTGTTTGTGCCCTTCACTTTTGATACCTTTGGAGCGCTGGCCCCGCAAGAAATTCTCCGTCTGCTAAGGGCTAATGTTTTATTTTCAATAGAGTATGTTTTGCAATACAAAAGGGGTAGCGACGCAGCTAGTGGCCGGTGTACCTGCGAGTCACTTGTAATTGGTTGTTTTTGTTTTATTTATGATATGAAAAGGATTACCATTTCTTAAAAAAAAATCAATAGGCAAATGCATATAAATAATTATTTATATTAAACTACTAGATATTTGCCCGCGTTGACACGCAGTTCAACAATAAGAAAGTAATAAAAATAAAAATAAGAAACTAACTACCACCTAAATTTCACAATTCAATTTGACACGTCTGAGAAGATGAGCATTACCCATATCGACCCGCTAAAAAAGCTTCGAGCACATTTTATTCTATTTGACACATTTGAAAAGGCAAACATTACCCAAATCGACCCGTTAAGAAAAGGGAAGATTGCCCCAATTCACCTATGGCTTATGTATAAGTAAAAGGAACATCAATCTAATCAAAACACCATAAACACACTGTTGGCGACTTTTACCCTATTTGACCAATTGGAAAAGTTGAACATTACCCAATTCGACCAATTTATAAGTAAACAAACATGAACCTACACCACTAAAACAACATTTTAACCGACTATTACCTTATTTGACCCGTTTATAGGAAGGAACATTATCTAAAGTGACCCATGTATAAGTAAAAGGAGCATTACTCAATAATTTTAACCGACTATTACCTTATAGATGCTATTTATACGCTAAAAATAGTAATGTGACAAATCAAATAATTCAGCATTTATTTTGTGTTTAAATGTCTTTAATTTTAAAAACTGGATTTTTTTTTTTAAATTTTGATTTTGAATGTTTAAAAATAAATTTATAAATGCATTTATATATGATTAATAATTTTATGTTTAAAGGTTATTAATTAAATGGTAATCATAATTATTAACATTAGATGTTTCCAATATTGTGTAACTCACGATAAATGCTAATTATACGCTAAAAATAGTAATGTGACAAATCAAAGAATTAAGCATTTATTTAGTGTTTAAATGTCTTTAAATTTAAAAACCGTATTCATTTTTAAATTTTGATTTTGAATGTTTGAAAATAAAGTAATTCAATTGAAAATAGACGTAATAATTGTGATGAAAAAAATTCAAATTTAACTTTGTTTATAAATGTATTTATATTTATATATGATTAATAATTTTATGTTTAAATGTTATTAATGAAATGGTAATCATAATTATTAACATTAGAAGTTTCCAATATGGTGTAAATCATGATAAATGCTAATTATATGCTAAAAATAGTAATGTGACAAATCAAATAATTAATCATTTATTTTGTGTTTAAATGTCTTTAATTTTAAAAACCGTTTTTTTTTAAATTTTGATTTTAAATGTTTAAAAATAAATTTATAAATGTATTTATATATGATTAATAATTTTGTGTTTAAAAGTTATTAATGAAATGGTAATCATAATTATTAACATTAGATGTTTCCAATATTGTGTAACTCATGATAAATGTCAATTATACGCTAAAAATAGTAACGTGACAAATCAAAGAATTAAGCATTTATTTTGTGTTTAAATGACTTTAATTTTAAAAACCGTAATTTTTTTAAAATTTTGATTTTGAATGTTTGAAAATAAAGTAATTCAATTGAAAATAGACATATTAAGTGTGATGAAAAAAATTCAAATTTAACTTTGTTTATAAATGTATTTATATTTATATATGATTAATAATTTTGTGTTTAAATGTTATTAATAAAATGGTAATCATAATTATTAACATTAGATGTTTCCAATATTGTGTAAATCATGATAAATGCTAATTATACGCTAAAAATAGTAATGTGACAAATCAAAGAATTAAGCATTTATTTTGTGTTTAAATGTCTTTAATTTTAAAAACCGATTTTTTTTTTTAAATTTTGATTTTGAATGTTTAAAAGTAAATTTATAAATGTATTTATATTTGATTAATAATTTTGTGTTTAAAGGTTATTAATGATATGGTAATTATAATTATTAACATTAGATGTTTCCAATATTGTATAAATCATGATAAATATCAAAATGCAAGAATTGTTAACACTAAAGAGCAAAATCATGTACCTTCTGTTGATATTTTGGATATCCAATCCTTTGTGCCCGTGCAACAATAAACTCCAATTGGTCTATGCAAGAATCTGCCAGAGTACTATTACCCTGAGCAAACAGCCTCTACCGTTGCTCACTGGTGCAACACAATCGTTATACACCTACAACCGCCATAAAAAAGTATTAAAAAAACAAATCAGAATTTTAAAAATGTATTAAAATTAGTGCAATAACTTTACAAACCAATTCCACCATCAATTCCATTCAACAACTTTCCAAACCAAGATTCATAATTATAGCAATTATAGTTAATACATTTGACTATGCAGTTAATACATTTGACTATGACTATATGGAAAGTGTACAACTAATTGTGCTATTAACTTTCCTATAATACAATCAATCAATCTCTTACCAAAAAATTCGACCCTTCCTTTTAACATCCAAGACTTTTCAAACCACCATTTATAACAATTAATTCTTATAATTATCCTTCCAAACTTTAAGCCATCAACTTAGGAAACAAATAAAATGCTAATAAATGAGACCCGAATCAACAAAGAGGACCCGGACCCGAATAGCTTTCCTAAGCGGATTAATCACTAAAAAATATCCAACATTCTTCTACCTTTCATCTAATATTATGATCCTCAAGAACACCTCGAAGAACATATGAACATTCAACCTCACCCGAAGACAAACATCATCGAGCCAACATAATATCATGAAGAAATATATAATACACGGGAAAATTTCGTGTTTTTGCTACTAAGAAAACATGAAGGATCATATCACAAATCTGAAAATTATTAAAATCTCATAATTTTTTAAAACAACAAAAATAATACCTAATCATTGAAAACAAATAACAATACCTAAACACTGAAACTGATCATATCACAAATCTGAAAATTATTAAAATCTCATAATTTTTGAAAACAGCAAACATAATACCTAATCATTGAAAACAAATAACAATACCTAAACACTGAAACTTAAAAGTCACAATATAATCTCATAGTAGAAAATAAGAAAGATGAAACCTAAAGCCCCAAATCTGAAAAATTATTAAAAACCATCAAAAATACAAAAAAAAAAGTTTAATATTAGAATCTGAATGAAATATTAGAATCTAAATAGGCGATGATCAGAGAAAAAAGAAAGACCGCCGATCATTCATCGCTTAAATCTGAAAATAATTACAAAAAATAACAATATATAAGAGGAATCGTATGAACAAAGTAGAAACAATGATTACCTTGAATGAGAGATAGAAGAAGAAGAAGAATGATCGGCGATGGAAACATAGAAAGAAACAGAGAAACATAAAAATCGATTAAATCTGAAAATAATTATAAGAAACAACAATATGTAACAGAAATCGTATGAAAATAAAGAAGAAATCGTTACCTTGAATGATAGAGACGAAGAAGATGAACGATGGTGATGGAAGGTTTTGATCGGATGGAGATACACGATCGCAGAGAAAGAGAGAGTTATTCTCGTGTGAGAGAGAATGAGGGTAATTGATTGAGTAGGTTAATTAGATTAGGAAACTATTAAGTGATAATTGTTACCATATGTATAGATTATTACTCTATTTTTTATTTTTTAAAAAAAAAACAATTTTATAAATTATGAGAAGAGGACACATGACACAATATGGGAAGAGAGATGAATTGAGGTGCAATATAGGAGTGCCAAGTGTACTCATTGAGTTTGTTTTATTAGATGTATAGATTTGGTGTGGATTAAGGGAAAGTATTCAGGGTGCTGATTTGTCACTTTCCCCCAGATGTGGCCCTTGGGGGAGTTGGGGGAATTATGCCCCACACCAAATAGTCTTATCCCCTTAATCATTTGAGCACAAATTAATGATATCTGATCCAGATTCAAAATAGCATATTCTTCTAGTTATACTTTGATACCTGCCTCTTTTCCAGACTATATATAAGTTTATACCATGTATTTGGCACACCCTCTTAATTACTAATCTCTAGCTACTATTTATTAAGTACTGTAATATAACAATATGGTTTAACAATTTTGAACGAAATGATATTTGAATAGAAGCTAATTGGCTTGAGATTAATAGCTCCAATAGGATCCATGCACTGTAACATTCTGTCCATGAGATAACACGCACCCACGCCTTCTTCCATCCTCCGTCAAAGAAGGAAACCAAATATCATGATAAGAAACAAGTTGAAAAGTAAAAATATTCTCCTCTTATTACAAGGAATCATGTCACTGCTTAAGTGCTATTTGATGCAAACATTGCTTTTTCCCGAAAATAACAGTCCGCATGTACAGGACCGGATGTTATTTATAGATTGATAATGACTTGTGCATTGAATGGTTGTCCAAGAGTTGATGGTTAGTGTCCACTCCAACCACTATGGATTGATGATATCTCTAGCTAGCTTCATGATCGATCCATCCCACTTGGTAAATAATGCTTGATGTAATCTTTTACGGTTATGTGTTAATAATAAATGGTATATCCGTGGTATCTGGACATACATGTTGGGTGTGTGTAGCTTAATATCAGCCATTAGAGTTGGTTTTAACCCAATGATGTAGACATGTAGTCCCTACATGGAGCAAAATCCCAATTTTCTGGGTGAAAAATCATTATTTGGGGTATAATTAAGAGAGACCCCAATATTAAATGTATACATCATGAAATTAAAACGGAGCTAAGCTAGGAGAATAAAATGAGTGTTGTTACTTTTTAAGTGGGGAACAGAGGGTGTGGTAAGACTTATAAGGAAAGTTGAAGGCCACTCACTCTAGTGGACACATTCCTAAAAACGTTTAAGAAGACTAAACAAAACCATAGACGCGAAATATCGATGTAAATAAAATAATAGATCGATCCATATGAATTAAGTATCCCCTAATTAATTGTGGATCTGTTCCTCAAAGAGGACAAATACAATGAAGTTATATCATTCCAATGAAGCTAGTGCAAGTCTTTGACATACATACTGTGCATGAGGAATAATGTCCAAGCTAGGTTCAATGATCAAATTGTTTTGGAACAAAGATAAGGAGCGCATGCAGGTGTTAATAGTTATGTATGTACGAAATCTCAAATCAGTAGTAGTGAAGGATGGATGATATTTATCATCATTAGTTTCCCATTACGAGCAGAATGCTACAGTGTGCAACACAAATATTCACATTATTACAATCTTACGTCGAACTCCACTAGATCGATCATATTTGAATAATACTAACTCATAAGGAAAACACAAAAGCCCCTATATATCTTAATTTGGCAATTAGTAATTAATGCAAATGAATTTCCTTATATCATAACGCCAAAACTGTAGATTCATTGGATGCCAGCAAGATACATATATCATAGTGAACCTTCACTTTTTGTTGTTTTGGGCTAATAAGAGGGAGCTGGCCCATTTTGGTGTACAGCTATCAAGTAGCCCATTCTATAACTAGTTAAAAAAAAAACACTACTCATTTGGGATGGCAAACATTTGAGTCATCTCTCATGCATATCTTTAGGAATTTGCAACACAAGTTTCATCTAGTGGATTGCAACCCTTAAACTAGCTTGCGTCACAAGACACCTCTAAATCAGCCAGAAAGCCTCTTAACTATTATGTTTAAAAATGATAATCAAATGAAAATTTGACCCCTTTATCTATTTACATGTGTTGATAACCCTCAGCCCGCCACTCATATACTTCCTCCTTGACCCACCATCACCTCCTTCATCACCAACTAGTCAAACTGAGGTTCTAGGTCTTACACAGTTTTCAGTTTATAGATTAGGAACCACATAGACATAGTTCCGGAAATTAGTTAATCAACTGGTAGCACGAGTTCTTGTAATCAAACCCTATTATCTACCCAATTGTAAGCGTCAAGTCAACCCTCTTTATGTCAGCCAACCCGGTACTAAGTTTTGTCATCAACCGAACTAGGGTTGGCATAACAGGTTACACGAACCTGTCAAGACACGAACACGAAACTTGTAAACACGAACACGACACGAAACGAAATCTAATCGTGTCATTTTTTCAAACACGAACACGAACCTGTGTATAACATGTTAACACGATAAGACACGATGAGGGACACCTAGTAAAATAAGTTAACACGACAAGACATGACAAGATACGATAAGACACGACAAGACATGATAAGAAACACGATAAGACACGATAAGACCTGTTAAGACACGTACACGATAAGACACGAACACGAAACAGGTAAACACGAACACGACACGAAAATAAACAGGTCTTAATGTGTCGACCTGTTATAGACACGAAACATGTTAAGGCCAAACATGAAACCTGTTAAAATCGTGTAGGTTCGTGTCAGGTTATCGTGTTCGTGTCTAAATTGTCAGCCATAAACCGAACAAGTTGTAAAGAAAGGACTCAAAACACAAATCAATTGTTTAATTAACTAATGCGTCAATGATGTTTTATATGCTTGTCATCACACAAAAACACGATCCAATACTGAAAATAAATAGAAAAAGTACAAAACCTAATTAAACCATTCGTCTAGAGGAAGCTGCAAAGATTTAGCATTCGCATCTTGGTCGCGTGCATGCCTCTTCTTTGTTTTTCTTCTCGTGCGATCTAAAGCTTCTCTTTTCCTCGTCCCTCACCGCCGTCAACAATAATACCCCCAATTATGTCCTACTCTCCCCAATAAATTCCATCGAAAACTCCAAAGTTGCTTTTAAAATAATCCTTCCGAACCCTCCCCTTGTTGGGCTTATCATTCTTTTCTTTTTTTTCTTAATTCTTCACGTGACCAGTGGCAGTGCCTTAGGCCCATTATTAACTCTTTATTTATTTGTTTTTTCATTCATTATTTTATTATTATTATTATTAAACTCGGGTGTTCTTCGCTTGACCAAAATTTCTCGTCTACGCCTCAACGTTCATGAACACCTGCTCTCAAGTATTTGTGTCTCGATTAAAATTATTTTGTCTTGAGCTCATTATTCACGAACACCTACAAAACACATGCGCACTAATAAATAACTAAGACCGACTAAAAACGCACAATAAAAGACTAAAATATATACAACACTAACATATTAACAAGGCGTTTTTCACAACACATCAATGCTTTGAGGGGTAACCAAGAAAGATACAGGGTTTGGAGCGGTTAGCGAGTTTATGTAAGGTGATAGATGGAGTGATGGGGTAGCATAAGCAGCCAAACACGCGAAGGTGCATGTAGGTTGGGAGAACGTTGTAGAGAAGGGTAGTGGGGGACAAAAATTTGTGAGTTTTCTTTGGGAGAATATTAAGGAGGTAGGTAGCGGTTTCTAGCGCATGGTGCCAGAAGGTAGGGGTGGGGAGGCTTGGGCTAACGGGGTGCGGATCATGTTGTTGATGGTTCGAATTTTCCTTTCCGCTTTTCCATTTTGGGAAGAAGTGTGCGGACAGGAGAAATGAAATTGCATTCCATTGACTTGGCAAAATTGTTTAAAATTATTGTTTGTGTATTCTGTGCCATTGTCACACTGAAACTGTTTTATTTTCCATTCAAACTGGGTGTGGATGTGGTTATAAAAGTTGGTGAATGTATTGTAAACCTGAGATTTATTAGCAAGAGGATATGTCCATAGAAAGTCCGTTAAATCATCAAGAAACAATATACAATAACGATGACCACCGGTACTTAAGACCGGGGAGGTCCACAAATCATTGTGAATAATATCAAATGGCAAGTGAGTTTTATTAATAGAATCATGAAACAAAAGTTTAACACTTTTGCCAATAATATCAAATGGCAAGTGACCCATGCATCCTCTATAAAAGGAAGACTTCACCTCTTTTGTAGAGGACGGTCAATTCTCCACTTACACACACACACTTGTATCTCTTAATTGTATTCTTTCTTTTACACTTGTAACCGTTCAGGTAATAAAGATCGTACTTTGACAGTGGACGTAGGTCAACGAGACCGAACCACTTATATCCTATGTTTGTGCATCGTCTCTTTACTTCCTATTTATCTTACGAGCCACGGATCAAACCTCAGAGTGAGCAAAGGATTATATCCTGCAGCGAACATGAGTAGCGACCCCTTGGCTATAGTTCGAGTAACACTCGTTGTTTATACACTACTTCTTTACTAAGCACCACAGTTTCCACGATTACTTACGATATTAATCATTTGAACCTTTTTATGTGTTCTCTCTCTTCTGTCATGTGCTCTTTCTCTTTTAACATGTTATTTTTGAATTGAAGAAACTAAAAGTAAAAACAACTCGACCAATCTTTTGAGTTTTCAAAACAGAAAGTTGAGGCTTTGAGTTTGAAAAGCAATGGTGAAAGCAGGAAGATTGAGGTTTTAAGTTTTAAAAGCATTAGTGGTGTAGTTTGTTTGATTTCCTTGTAATTAGTTGCTCTTTAGGGTACAAAAGGGATTCTATGACCACTTTGACTTAAGACAGAATTGCTTTTTCAATATAAAAGGTAGGCTACCATTTGAGACCAGATCACCAATTGTTTTAAAGGCCGTAAATCATGAATAAGAGTGGTGTTACATCATAACTAAATCCCAGTCCATAACACACAACACAAAACCCATACTCCCATTGAATGAAGGCCTGCTCCCACTCCGCTCTCCTCCCCTAGTATATGGAGCAGATGTTTTTGTTGTTTTTCTCGATTGTTAAGTCGAGGATAGCGGACTTGTCAGCTAACATAGGCAGTAAAAGAGGCAGCAACAAAGCAAGCCATTTGAACCGAGGGGGGGGGGGGGGTGAGAGGACCGGTGACCATTTCATCTATAAAACCTTGATGACCAATGATCAATAAAACGATTATTAGCAAGTGTATCACTCTGAATGCTCTACAAATTGTTCTTTCAAATAATCACCCTATGATTTTAAGTTGGTTAAATTATAGTTATATTTAACTAGCACCTCACACACACTATATATATGTGTGTGTTTTTTTTATCAAACTTAATCTTCTATGATCAATCAAATAAAATATAGAAATAAGAGAGAACATTTTGTTACACAATGACAATTTGTTACATAAGGTGTAACAATTTTGCTACAAACTTTTTTTATAGAGATACTTTGTATAGAAATAATAAAATTTTAGAAATATAAACAATTGATAGAAATAATAAACGAAAATTAAGTTATTAATTTTTTTGTTCTCGCATTAATTTATTCATTTATAGCTAACCTCTCCCAGTCTATACGAAAATGATATACTTACTGATTGGGCCCAATGGTAAACAAACAATAACACTGGCCCATGTCCTTATCTATGTTACCTTATTAAGGAGGAGACATGTCTAGAATAGTAATTATTATATATAACAATTCACAAACCTTCGCTACAGTAAATCAATAATAAAAACCATTCAATTTCTCATTATTTACCAAAATGCCATTACATTGATTTTTTATTTTAAATTCATAATTAAAACCCTTCAACTTCTCTTTAATTACGAAAATACCATTACGTTAGTTTTATTATTAGAAACTTCAACCGTAAGTCGTCTTCTTCTTCACTCACTTCTACGACATTTGTAGCAAGCAACGCGCACCGGCGCACCAACGGAAAAATACGACTCTCTACGTTGCGTTATCCGATTAGCAGACCCTCGCTATACAACTGGTCTAACTCTGTTGTTCGTTAGAAAAATCTGCAGGTTATTACGAATCGGCGTCCGTTATGTTTTTTCGTCGCGCATAGCGCGGCGCGTAATTTACCAGTTATGTTTCTTCGCCGCGCTTAGCGCGGCGCGTAATTTACTAGTTATACATAAATTTTAAGATGGGATATCAAGAGACTCATACTTTAACATAGATATGTCATGTAAAAGTTCCCCATAATACCCTTTATTACATTATCCACTTGTACTATAACTATATAACCTACAATCTATGTTACAATTGTAAGATATGTCTCCTCCTTAATACCACTTATTGGTAATCATTGATTTTGAAACCCTTAATTCATTCTAGCTTTCAATGGCATTGTCTCTTCCACATCCTATGGACCAACCATATTCAATGCTAAAATTAACCATCGTTGCTTGAACTTCCTCAACATGAATCATTCTTATCAACTTTCTTCACTTATAAAAGGAGATTTGTCCCTAAGTTTCGACACCCACGCATACACCTTTGATTTGAACTCGTCCGGATAGTTACGCAACAGCCGTTCATTAAAGTTGTTCTCTCTATGATTGAGGTGATATCCAATTTGTATACATGATTAAGGTAATGTGCGATTTTATATTAACTTTGTATGCTTTCTCCTTTATGTCTTTCAACTTCAAAAACCTAAAACTCCTTAACCCTATTTATGTTCATGGCTGTACAGTTAATAGAGAGCAACCATTTTCAAATAAATTGTCGCATGAATCATCAAAAAACTTGAATAATCTGTTAAGAATTGATTATAATTGATTCGTGTGTGAATCAAATTTGACATATAATTATATCCAAGTCCTTTATTCATTTAGCCTTGAATGTAATTTACTTCCAATTTGGAAAGCTTTTTCTCTTTACTGTCAATTTTAATCCACGGTCTATATTTCCAACCAAGAGTGGTTATTATTTCAACCTGATTATGCTTTTTTACAATTGGTGTTTTTTTTATTCAGTTTAATCAAAGATGGCAACAGTATTTACGGTGCCGAATAACAAAGGCAATGACTATCGGACGGAATGAGATGCACTGCACGACGTACCACTCAGTTACAGGGTGTTTAGTCTCTACTCCGTAACATACATAGAATGAATAAAAATTTAATGTATTTTCTTGAATTTGAGGTGGGTTATAAATAAGGGTTATTGAACAGTTTGTTTAAATTGCAAAAATTTGATGGCTTATGATTTGCTTTTATATAAATTTATCTGAAACTTTTAGGCCAAACATAATTTCTTGATTGTTTATGGTTTGTATTTATATAAATCATAGGAATTAATGCATTTAAATCACAAGACAAAACTTACTGCATTTAATTGTATTAGGCTAGCATAAACATCCTAATGTAAGAAATCATTACATTTGTTCATTTGTTGCCTATCATAACTTAGATTTAGTTATATTATAAATTGTTTATACATTGATGCAAACTCTTAGTAAAATACTTTAGTATATATTATAAACTAAATACTTTAAATACACTTTTGCTTACATATACATATAAAATGTATACTTCACTTGACACTTAGGAAGGCTATGTAAAATTCTTAAATCTTAACAATGAAACTTAAATATCAGTTCAAAAATAACTAAACAAATCATAGTTCAAATAACAAAAATTGTGGAACACTGCCCACCTGGAAGTTAAAACAATATCATTGTAAGCCTTAAGCTTAAGTGTGTTTTTTTTTTTTAAATTCACCCACCACTATATAATTTTGTTACTGTATCCATAGTTCATACCCTTTATTAACCTTTCTACACTATATATATGTGTGTGTATTATAAGCCCTATCTTAATTCTTATGTATCCTTATTTTCTTTAAGATGCGGCGAATGTAGTGTCTACATATTACACACCCATTTGCTTGCAACATTGGCTAATATTCTACTTACACATCAACCTTATTCTGATTTCTATTTGTTTTCGTCAACTTTTTCATTTTGATTTGGTTATCCTATTAAAAGAAAAAATGTGTTTTTTGTATGCATTTGAAAGTTGAAAAAATGTAACTTGAATTTATTTCGTGTACGGGCTATAAGAATGTTATGTTGTATTGCAACTTGTTTCTAGATCCCACTGCAACGAGCGGGTAAACCCACTATACCATATAAAAGACATCTTTTCTGTTAACCTCTTTTGGCATCGTACGACATAAATTATCAAGTGTGTGAATCGTCTAAATTTTGTCTAAGCTTTTAAGCTATGTATAACGATCGGGAGTGGAACTTTGTCAGGTTTTGCACAACAGTGTGGTAGTCTGCAGTAGGTTGCGAGGTAAGTGATGCAGTCGACCAGCGTGACTAGTGTCCAAACAACACTCTTGGCTGACCAATGTTGGAAAAAGAAACTAATTAGGTTTCATATCATAATGAAACCGATTATTATTATTATTACTAGTAGCAATGCCCGCGCGTTGCCGCGGATATTTATGTTTTTTTTGCTGCACATTGCGTGTTCACGTATTTTATTTATAAAACTTGTTTGATAATACAAGTAATATATCAAGCAGACCAATTGAGTATAAAAAAGACATAAAAACGCAACAATATAATATATGGTACAGGACATTATGGATATGTAAACGATTACAAAACTTCACATCATGTTTTTGTTCTTATCGTCATATATGCTTGGTTTTAATAAGCGTGCCTCAAACGCGCCGAGCGCCTAGGCGTACTGAGGCGCACGTTATACATGAAACACACCCGGGGCGCATTTTTTAGGCAAAAAAATGGTCTGAGGCGCTCACCTCTTGTACATAGCTCTTATTTGTGTAGCAGAATGTTGTACAACAGGCTTGTAAGGTAGTACATGTAGGTTTTTATATGTCAAACATGTATATACCTTATATTGTAGCTATATTTTAGTTACGAGATGCTAAAACCTTTGTGTGTGTGTGTGTGTGTTGAGCTCTTAATAATAGGGGTGAGCAAATGTCGGTTCAGTTCGGTTTTTACATATAACCAAAACCGAAAGGCACTCCACAAATTTAAAGTTCCAGATAGAATTTTCATTTAACATAGTGGACTTTGACTTTTTCAGTCAACGTTGGTTGGTATTTTGCACCTACTTCAAAATAGTCAATAATCTAAACTTTGATTAAATAACAATTCATCATTTAGCTTACTAATACTTCCTTACAAAAGGACTAACTGCATTTTGTTGGCCTTTAAAAAAAAGGACTAACTGCATTTTGTTGGCCTTTAAAAAAAGAATCAGTACACATTAAGAAATCAATATCTACAGGAATTAACTAAATTCTTAGATCTCTATTCATATAATTTGACAAACTCATGAAATCTACACTTTTATATAGATAATTTGTTACCAACTGACCCGGTCCATTACCCAACCACACATAAAAATTTGACCTGAAACAAAAGGTTAGTTACTATCTGGTCTTATTGTTGGCACTTATTCATTTCCATTGTTGATTAATATTCTTGAACTTTTGAACCAGAAATTTAGAGATAAAAATCATGAAGTAAACCTATTTCAGGTTAATAAAAGCCATCTTCAGCATTCAGTAATTAACGTTAACTTCTGTGGTCAAATGTATAGAATACATAATTCATAATTTATATGAAGGGTACCACATATTGTAGATCGATTTATATGTATTATAAAATAATAAGATTGTATGATCAAAAAAGTATAAATGTACCTATTCAGTAAAGACAGTACCCCACTAGATCATTTTAAGATATGAAATGAGTGACCTGGATTTATACTTATTCCTCCTGATTTAGAATTCTCCAAAGTTTATTTTGCAGCTTTGTTTCTAATGGAATATTAACCCTAACCCTGTACATTAACTTATACACATACACCATTCAAACTGACTGATTAAGTAAACAACAATTTGATTAATTGATTAAGAAAACAATAATTTTTAGGTTCGTTTCTAATTTAATATTAACCCTAACCCCTAGTTGGCCCATTCAAAACATCAAAAAGGCCACAAATTTTCAAATCACAACACGCAGTTAAGAGCTTTTGTTAAGTAGCATATGGAATCGAAGAGCTAAACCTGAATTACGTGGCGAGAACAAAGGGAAGAATCTAAAACAGACTACAAAACGGAAAGAGCTCTAGCAGCAGCAACGCACTGCAAACCAGAAGCAATGCAAATTCAATAAAAGCCCAAAACAAAACCCTAGAGAGATGTATATACCCAAACCTGGATCAAAATGCCGGTAGAGTGGAAACCGAAATGATGTGGTAACAAAACTGACCATAAGCATGCATAAGAATAGGTTTTTAAGAGACATAAACATATGGACACTATGTGAGAATAGAAACTCATATCTGTTACTCAACGATGAACCTGTGAAAGTATGAGAATTAATGTTCAATGATGAGCCTTCTTCTCATACGAACATTATATGCATCAAAGCATAAACCTACAAATGTAAAACAAATCAAATAAATATTTAAAGAAAATTAGAGTTCTTGATACACCTTCAAAAAAGCTCTCTTTGTAAGGTCACCAGTATAAATCGAACTAAAGACTGAAAATCGTAAAAATGAATTGTGTTTCTTACCCAGACTAAAACCAGTAATACTCGAACCACATGATTTGAGATTGATGGTTGTATTTCTTGTTGCGAAGCAACCATGAAAACCCTTGGATCACCAACCCTCCCCTCAGCTCGTGAATAGAGATGCTTATAAATTAACAAGTATAACATATAAGTGTGTAACTAACAAATAGTCCTATCACCGTTCCTCCTAACCTGGTCCAAATCAATGCCTATCTAAGATTGAAAACTTACAGTTTCGCGTCATGTACCGTTGTCGCCTCAATCAGCTGTTTTTTCTTAGAGGGTTTTGCATTAAAAATTAATGATGTTTGACCCGTTATCTTTTTATCAAGGTGGCATAACCCAATACAACCCAAGTGAAAGTGTCGAAACTATCACCTCTAATGTAGTAATGTTAATGTATGGCATAAAGCAAACACATACCTCAAGATTGATGTCATTCAATCAAAGCAGTGGATTGGGACATTTCTCTTTCTCTGGTATACAAACAGTCGACAAGTGCATCAGAAATTATAACCTTGACTGGGAACATTATCTACATTTTCAGCCATAAGTTACAAATAAGAATGTTGGTGCTAACAACCAAAAAAAAAGTGAAGTTAAAAACTTATTCCATATCAGCACCAAAAATCATTTAACTTTGAACCCTGTTAATGAAGTCATGTCGCTTTTGATGATCTGGGAGACGCCAATATGTGTATATATTCAGCTACTAACTTTGGTATGGGTAATGCAAAAACCGTATGCCCGAGTGACTCGGAAACTTACACAGTATGTGTAAATATAAGGGTTTGGTTTGAAGACCAGATTTACCCAAACTTGAATATCAGTCAAGACAGTACGCCATCCAATAACCGTGTGCCCGGGTGACTCGGCAACTAGCACAAAGAACACAAAAAATCATACACTTTTAAATGAATAAGCATAATATATTAGGAAAAGTCTAAATGTGCAATGACATAGCAACACAGCAATAGTAAACTAATTCCATACCGTTTCAAGAAGTAGATTTTCCTCGACCTCTAAATAACTCCTGCAAATGATAACAAAAATAGCAAACTGATTCCATCTTTTTTTTGTGACAACCTCTTTTTTTTTTGTGACAACATGAAGAACGCATTCTCTCATCTCTCGTTAGCATTCTCCACACCAGAGCACCAAAGGCAAACAAACAAGTGCTATAATCATAACTCCAATCAAACCTCAACCCATTAGCACCAGAAGCAACTATAGTAACACCAATCTCCTGAAGTTTAACGACCCAATAAGAAACATTAACTTCATAAATAACAATAATAGAACCATACAAACGAAACCCACAACTGGGATGTGAACCTTCTGTTCGATTCGGGCATTTGAAGCGGAATCAAAGATGAAACCGCATTGTTTGTCATCCAATCCTTTGCAAATTCAAGACCCGGTTCTGAATACTAAAAGAACTCATTTACACCGGAATCATTTGATTGGACACTAAGAACAGAAAGAATGAAAAAAACTGTTTAACCCATGATATTGCATGGTTTAGTCGTTTAATATGAAGAAATAAAGGTGGATTGAGTGGTAAGTGAAGGGGCGGTGGTTGAGTGAAGAAGCAAATAAAGCAGATTGAGTTATGGTGAATTAAAGAAATTTGTAGGTTATTAATCGATTGATCTTCCAAAGAGGTGATGTACGAGAGTATAGATAAGGGCAGCAATGGAACACTTTTTTATATCGCAAACGATTAGGTGGGTGAAATCTCTAGATTACCCTTTATTGTGTCTTAATTGTCACCATTCTCCCTATTATACCCTTAATTGTTAAGCTTAAATATGTTGTACATGTTGCTTGTTAAGTTGGACGGATATGCAAATTACTAAATGGTATATCACTCTTCCTTAATAAGATAATATAGAATTATTATTATTATTATTATTATTATTTGAACAGCTAAACTTACACCATTTTTTACTATGCTTCTATTTTGATGTAACTTGGTAACTTCTATAAATGAAAACATTATTATTATCAAAAAAAATTAATTCTTTTGTTTCGAACTGATAAACAGGTAGTGTCTAAATTTTTTTTTTGAACGGCAAACAACTATATATATATATATATATAGCCCTAGCAAGAGACTGGAAAATACAAACACCAATCAAAAGGGGAACACAAACAAATTACAACATATCCGAAACAGAGAACTCATTCCACGTGTTCCAGTCCATTTGATGCTTCGATCTATTCGCAATCCATAGAAACGACTCCTCCTTGATAGCTTCCACAATCCTGTTTACCGAAATGAAGACACCATCGAAAACCATTTTACTTCTAGCCGTCCAAATATTCCAAACCGTGGCCAAAAGAACCGTATAGACCAATTTCTTCCAATTTTTACATCCCGGGCTGTCGAGGATGTACAAATACAGATCATTTAAGCTCATACAATTAAGAGGCCAAGGAATGCGCATCCGAACCAAGATGTTCCACCAAATTGAACGGGCAAACAAGCATTCGACGAATAAATGATCTGGAGTCTCAAATCGAATCCCACATCTATTGCAAGTAACATCAATCGCTTGAACGCCCCTGCGAAACAGATCTGTCTTAGACACAACCCTCCCCATTTTTGCTCTCCACAAAAGAATATTACTTTTCATAGGCGCCCACGAATTCCACCAAAAGCTTGGTTCCGATTCCTGACCCAATCCAGCAGCAATAATATCGGTTCTCACATCTTCCAAAAGCCTCATGTCTAGCGGCGGACTACGTTTCTCTTAAAAGGAAGACTCGAGTTCAAATCTTGTTACCAACGAATTTCTTCCGGGAGGCAAGTTAGGGGATTTCACGAGACAGACGGTTTCCTCCTAAAACGGTTTGGCGTCATCCTCACACGTCGAACTAACAATGGACGGTTGTAATCCCTTCTGAGGTATGTCACTGAACATAAATACATCGCCGTTAAAACAATAATAATATACCCCAACTGCAAAGCGCGCAAGAAATAAACATGATTTATATAAATTTAAAGGGAAAATAATAATAATAATAATAATAATAATAATAATAATAATAATAATAAAAGTAGGCATGGCCAACTTCCACATGGTATTGAGGAGATCTAGTATTTGAATGAATAGTTACATATAGCCTTGTACAGAAGATAAATTATTTTATTTCTTTAACTTTTGGAGTTAAAATACCAAGTTAACATCCAGCTTGGTTTTCAAGTATCAAGTTATGATTTATTAATTTTCGATTTTGTTTAATACTACACTATTTAACTAAAACATTCGATCATTTACGTTGAGATCTATTAATTATTTTGATTTTTCCTAAGCTTTTATAATCAATCTAACACAATAAATAACTAATGAACTATTTTATCCACTTAATTATGGATACATTATTGGAAAAATACGTTTATCAAAGTAATGTACGCTATTATACTATGTATTATTGAAAACCAAAAGATGACTAGTGTTTTTTTTTTCAGGCTGAATTGCATATGTAATTACTGGAGAGGTAATGGAAAGTGGAGTGATTAAAGGTTATGGATTTCTGAACAGCCTATTAACATGGGTTATATGTTTGTATGCAGCTTTCAGCAGGATTGTTTCAGGTGTGTCTTTGCTTTTTTTGGTTTATTGTTTTCTGTGTTGGCTTTGTTTTAGTTGATTGTGTTTGCTTTAAATCATGCCTCCCAGAATGAAACATTGTCTAGAGAAATCCAAATACGAGTACATAATCATAAAAATAATCAAATAACAACTTCAAATAATTCTTCAAGCATAACTCTATCCTTCAAGCTTCATTATCCCCTGAAACATGTTAATTAATAGAATTGTAAAGTGCATCCATAAATGAAACTAGACTTAGCTATTTATAGGAAAGAAACAAACGGCTAAGCATAAAACTAGGACTCTACTAACAACATCAAACGTTAACTTATTCAAAAGATACTTGCAGAAAACCAGGACAATCCTTAACTACTCGAAGCCAGCTTTCCATGCATGCACGTGCATGGTCAACAGTTTGAATCATTCTTCAACACTCCCCCTTGATTCAAACTCCTTAACACCAAGCTCATTCCTCATCCACATAAACTTCTCACATGCCAAAGCCTTTGTCAATATGTCTGCCCGTTGCTCATCAGTTGTGCAGAACTCCAAAACAACCTCCCCATTAGCAACCATTTCTCTAACAAAATGATGTTTCAGTTCAATATGCTTAGAATTATTGTTCAGAATAGGATTTTTACTCAATTTGATGGCTGATTGATTGTCACAAAACAGCACAGTTGCCTTGCCTTGTGGTAACTCAAATTCTTCCAAGATTCTTCTCAGCCAAATGCCTTGACAAGTAGCTGATGTAGCAGATATGTATTCTGCTTTTGTGCTTGACAAAGCCACAGCAGTCTGATTCTTAGAACTCCATGTCACTGATCCACTTCCAAGACTAAAAACATGAGCTGAGATACTTTTCCTATGATCAATGCTACTTGCCCAATCACTATCAGAAAATCCCACCAATTCTACTTCTGTCCCTTTCTCATATACCATACTTCGATGTCCCAGCAACATATCTAAGTATTTTCTTGCAGCCCCCAATGCACTTTGGAAGGAACTTGCATAAATCTAGACACAATACCAACTGAGTAGGCCAGATCAGATTTTAAATGGTTCAAATAAATTAACCCACCTACCAAGCTTCTATATGCCACTGCATTTTCTTTTTCTTCTTGATCATCATTTCTAAACTTCTCATTCACTTGCATTGGAACCTTCTCAGCTTTACAACCAAGCATACCAAACTTAGCAAGCAAGGACTTAGAATATTTCTCTTGTGAGACGAATATACCTTTGCTAGTTTGGGTAACTTCCAAACCCAAAAAATATTTCAACAACCCCATATTAGACATCTCAAACGCATTCTTCATCTTCTCTTTGAATTCAGTATTAAGCTTAGAAGAAGAAGAAGTACAAATTATATCATCCACATATATATACGTACATAGATAATATGATTTGATTCTTCCCTTTTAACATACAAGGTTGGCTCATTATGACTTCTTTAATACCCATGCTTCAGAAAGTGGCTATCAATCTTAGCATACCAGGCTCTAGGAGCCTACTTGAGCCCATACAAAGCTTTCCTCAGTTTGTAAACATTGTCTTCAGATCCTTTCACCTCAAAACCTTCAGGTTGTTGTACATAGATCTTCTCTGTCAATTCACCATTTAAAAAAGAAGATTTCACATCCAACTGATGTAGTTGCCAACCCAATTGAGCTGCAACTGAAATCACAACTCTAATTGTCTCAAATCTAGCTACTGGAGCAAAAGTTTCTTGATAATCAACTCTGTTAGGATCTGAGTTTGATTGTTTTGATTTGTTTAAGTAAAGATGAGAAGAATGAAGTGAATATAAATGGAAAGTGCAGCGGAATGATAAACTATAAATCAAAAAAAGAGAATTATTATTTTTAATCGAAAGCTTTCATTGATTGAAAGATTACAATATTACAAGTACTCCCCCTCAGCCTGATCACTCTGTGATTGTTTGTCTGAGAGAATGTTTCGAGTGATGAATAGAACAGTAGAAGCACTGTTCTATTTATAGACAAATCTAAACCACTGATGATCTAAGCTGACGTCACCTAAGACAGTGACCTCTAACAGAATAACAACATAAAACATCTGTTAAATACAAACTACTATTACATTGTAAAACACTGTAAGGTAAACTGCTGTTGGGGAAAACTCTGATGGTCTTGTATCATCTGTTGGAGCCTAAGTGATGTTGGCTCCAACAGACCTTTAGTCTTCAGCACTTTAGTCAGCAGTTATTCTTCATCAGACCTTTAGTCAACAGTTGTTCTCTAGCAGTTGTTTATCCAACAGTCCTTTGCAGCAGCAGTTGTTTCCAACAGTTGTTGAGTACAGCAGATGTTAGAGTCAACAGTCTTTTGGGAGAAGTATCTTGTAAACTGCTGTTTATTTCTAGGATCAACTGAGTAGTATATTTTGGCTTTCTAATCATCTATTCTTCTCCAGGTCAGCAGACCCAACAATCTCCCCCTACAACAGATGATGCCAAAACTAGGCTTTATTCTTGATCTTTATTCCTCATCAGACTTTCTCTAATTTGACCGTTGAATTGTAACTCAAAGTTCAAAGAGTAGAGGTCTTCTGCATCTCTTTCAAGCTCAAGGTTCAGCAGTGTTTGGAGGTCATCTGCACACAGGCTATATGCATCATCCATGCTTAGCTTTTGAGCTTCTCCATCTGATCTGAGCAGAGTCAGTTCATGGGTGTCTTTGTTGACCTTCCATTTTAGAATTTTTGAATCAGTGGATTTGCTGAGATGCACTTTTATTCTGGATGAGTTTGGTGATGGAGGTCTCCCAATAAGTTCTATGAGTTTTTCAGTAGTGAGATTAGAGAAAAAATGTATTTGATTGAAGAGGCCCTCCTTTATAAAAGTATCAGCAAACTTCTTATGATCTTCTTCAGACATTTCTTTCTTCTTTTTGAATTGTCTTCTTGCAGTAGCAGATAGATCAGAAGTATCAAGTAGGCTGTCTAATGTAAAAGCCTGTTGAGGTCTCTTCATCAAAGGTTCATCAGGGTAGACAGGTTTTCTGGGCAAGTTAGGGTCTTTCTTCTTGTTTTCTTCTAGTTTCTTGTAAGTTTCAACTAGCCTCAGCTCTGACCATTTTGCAACAGACTTCATCTCCCCATAGTTTGCAGCCACAATTTCTTGTCTCATTCTTCTGAATTTTAAGGCTCTGGCTGGATCTCTGCCTATACTGAAATCTGGGGCAGAGACCTTAGTTGGGGGATTCTTGGCCATGTACTCAATTCTTTTGAGTTCTTCTCTGAGAGCATGAGTGGTCCAGCCTGCAAATTGTTTCCTATTTGCTTTATAAGGCATGGTTGCCAAGATCTGTTCAAGAAGAGATTCCTTAACCTCCCTTTCCATGTCACGGCTGAGAGGCATGGTAGACATGGAGTTGCTCAGGGTCTTAGCAAAATCTTCAATCCTTCTCAGTTTGCTAGGCTCTGCTGAATGGATGCCCTGAACACTCTTGTCATCTTTCCCTTTGCATTTCTCTTTGATGATAACATCTGCCTGTTCAGCCTTGAATTTAAGATATTGGTCTATGTTTAGGGGAATAGGAAAATTTGGAAGAGATGGGAAAGATCTTTCAGATGGTTGTTCAGTATTATATAAGGATTGCATTTCCCCTTGAGTAGATCAAGTTCAAGGGGATACTGAACAGCCAATGGTGTAATGGTTGGTGGTGGTCTATGGGATGTAAATTGTGAGGTGTGTGGTGAGAATGATGAAAGTGGAATGGCAGATATGGGTGTAGATTGTGTGGTTGAAGTAGTAGGTGGTGATGTGTGAATGTTTTCATCCTGTACAAAAAAGGTAGATTTTCTCTTCCTTCTATACAAGATTTTTGGTGATGGTGGTGTTGCAGCAGTGGTTGTGTTAACATCTGTTGGCACTTTTGTAGAACCAGCAGATGTTTGGGATTTGGGTGGTAAAGTGGTTGTAGGTGGTGTATTGGTGGTTGTGGTAGTAGGTTCAGTGGTTGGTTTGGTAGTTGTAGTGATAGGTTCAGATGTTCTGGTGGTATCAGTGGTTTTGGTGGCAACAGTGGTTTTGGTAGCAGTGGTTTTAGTAGTAAGTTTGGATGGTGGTTGTCTGACATGTTTGGCAGGCATTTTCTTCCTTTTAGAGGAACCCACATCTTCAACTTCTTGTTGCTGTTCTTTCTTTAATTGTACCAAGAACTCTGCTTTAACTTCCAAAGTTTCAGCCCTTTTTTGCTTTTCCTCAGCAGCCTTTTCAACTTCTTCATTGGCAGAGGTATCAACTTTCTTTGCTTTGCTGGTTTTGGCAGTTTCAGTAGCACCAGAGGATTGAACATTTGGTTGTTGTTGTTGTTGTTGTGATGCTGTATGGGTAGACCCTGGTTTGTTGGCAGACTTTGATTTTCCCTTTTGTGAGGGTGGACAACCAAAGGGATCTAGCTTTGGCAATCAATCTCTACCACTCTCTCCCTTTTTGGCATCATCAGCAGTGAAGTCATCATCATCTTCATCTCTAAGAATTGTGGTAGGGCTAGAGCCATTGGTCTTCAGCAAATGGTCTTTAATGGCTTGAATGTCAGCATGGGTATCTTTGTACCTAGCATCCACCATATTTCTAATCTCAGCCATATATGTTTCATGAGTCTGATATGCTAGTTTTCTGTGAGCTATGATGATGGGAGAAACAGATTTCCATAGCTCACTAGCAATATCAGCTATGGATGGTTGACTCTTGGTAAGAGTAGCCAATGATCCCAATATTGTCTTGATATCTGATTTGATATCAGCAATAGAGGTTTCAATGGACTGTACTTTGGCCGTCAATTCTTGGTATTTTAACCCATCACCTAAGTTAATAGGATCATCTGGATTCCTACCAGTGGTAGTTGTAACTGGTTCAATCCTAGGAGGTGAGTCCAAAGGATGAGAACCAGATGCCCCTTTTTCTTGGTTTTGGGGACTTCCAACTGATTTTGGGGACACTATAGTGGCCTCATCAGTTGTTGCCTTCAAGGAAGTCTTGGCTATGTAACCACTGTCTTGTTGTGAGACAATGGTCTCTACATCAGTAGTGGTTGCTTCACTTGAAAACTCACCTAGAGTTTCATTGAACTCTAGGGGTGTAACCTCCTCTTCTGCTTGTGGGATGGCTGATTGATTTTTCTCAGTCTGAGTCACTTGTGGAGGTATACTCTCATTGATAGGTGAAGGAGAGGAACTGGGATTTTCCTGAGTTTTATCAATAACCTCAAACAGAGGTTGCATGGTTTGAGGGACATATTTTGGTGAAGGTGGAGGAGTGAAAAGAGAACTAGCCCTGGGAGAGGGGCTTGTGAACATACGGTCAAGTGACTCATATGCATCATGATGTGTTTCCCTTTGGCTTACAACATGATCCTTTTGTGAGGATTCATGAGGAGTTTGTTTAGGTTGAGATATATCCATCTGTTGTGAGGAAGTAACAACAGTGGTTTCTTGTTGCTTTTGTGTTGCAACATGGTTTTCTTCTGGTATCTCATCTTCCAGAAACCCCCTTTTGGGTTTAGTGGTGGTTTTTGTGGATGGACGTTTTCTTTTGGAGGTGGCTGGTGTGGGTTTCACAGCACTGGATGTAGTGCCATGATCACCAGGAGCAGTGGGCTCAACAACAGAGGTTTGGACAACAGTTGTTGTCTTAGCCCTCTTTATTTGTGTTTTTGAAACTTTAGACAGTTTTGATACTTTTTCTTGGGTAGTTGAACCCAACATTCTTGTGAAAGTTCATCAGTTAGACTCTTCATTTGAACAGACTCGCCCTTTTTAAAATCTTTTTCTGGTAAAACCTTTTGTAGGATTACACTCAAAATTCTTGGGTAAAGTAGAAAAGCATTATTTGACCCAGACTTTATGGCTTTCACATTTGATACTAAGTCCATAAACAGTCCCTAGGATAAATTGAAGTCAGAGTCTGACAACATAGCATATCCCAAGTACTGAATCATCAATGGGATTTCATTGAATGAGGTGGACTTAGCAGAGACACAGAGAAGGAGGGTATGAAAGAAAAATTTCATGACTGGTGGGAAAAACTTTTTAAACAGAGTTGACCCAGTCATTTGTGCATCATAACCTCTTTCCTGAAACTCTGTGTGAAGCTCCGCCTTAGGGAAAGAGTCCTTACTTGACAGGTCATTGAGTGAGAAGGTTGTGGATATTAGTTCAGGGGTAATGACGTTACTTGTCTCTCCAATTTTTGAGATAATGGATGTAGGCTTTTTGTCTTGGAAAAGAAATTCAGCATTCAACCAAAATTCTTGGAGGGTATCGAGATAAATAGGAGCATCAGCGGTTAGGATTGTCAGGTATTTAGAATTTAAGATGATGTCGATGGTGGAATGAAATGGAACGTTTTCATCTGTTTTTACCAGATATGGGAGATAATTGTGGGTGGCTTTTGCTTGAAGATCCATTGTAATGGATTTCGAGTGGGAAGATGAGTGGAATTAGAGTAAGGGTTTGAGGATGAAGAAGGCAGTTTCAGTATTTTGAATACAATGAGACAGTGTAACGACTGTTGTGGTAAAACAGGGTTTTTATAGGCTCTGGTGAAACCACTGATGTGGCCAAAACTCTGCTTTTGGGAGCAGACGTGGCAAACATCTGATGGCCAAACATCTGGTGGCATACAGTTGTTGCTAAAGGTCTGATGCAAACAGTTGTTGTCTTACCAAAGTACTGATGCTAACAGCACATGGGTTTTTTTTTTTCTGATGCAAACAGCTGTTGTCTTACCAAAGTACTGATGCTAACAGCACTTGGGTTTTTTTTATTATAGATAGATATATGTATATATGTATATATATATAATGAAACAGTTGTTTTATCTGATCAGAGGTTTGAAACAGATTTTTCAACTAACAGTGGATAGAGTGGATGAAACAGTGGTTATTTTATCTTTAATAGATTTTTCAACCAAAATGCTATTTTTAAGGATGAATTTTGATTTTTCTGAAACATTTTAATGTTTTTATTTAAAACATTTTTGTTGTTTAGTCCATGTTTAGCATACCAATTCTAGAAATCAGATTTGTGAAGGTAGATGTGTCTAAAGCTTTTGTCAACACATCTGCCCACTGATCCTTTGTTGGAACATGGTGCAGAGAAATCAAACCTTTTTCATAGCTATCTCTAACAAAATGATGTTTGATGTCTATGTGCTTTGTTGTGGAGTGAGATACTGGATTTTTGATGATATTTTCAGCAGCTTGACTGTCCAACATGAGTGGAGTTCTTAGTGCAGTTATCCCAAAATCCAGCAGTTGATTTTGAAGCCACATGAGTTGGGCTGTACAGCTTGCAGCAGCAATGTATTCAGCCTCAGCTGTTGAAGTTGAAACAGCTGCTTGCTTTTTTCTTTGCCATGAGACTAAGGCATTCCCTAGAAACTGGCACCCTCCTGAAGTAGACTTCCTTATGGTGTGGCAGCCGGCAAAATCACTATCTGAATAACCTGAAAGCTCAATGTTTCCATTAGCAGGATACCAGATACCAAGTGTGGGAGCACCTTTTATGTATCTAAATATCATTTTCACAACAATAAGGTTTGACTTTCTGGGTGCAGCCTGGGATCTTGCACAAACACAAGTTGTAACATCACACAAATTTTCTTATATATATATATATATATATATATATATATATATATATATATATATATATATATATAGAACTCCATCGTTTATTCATCCGATTCATGTTTACAGTATCTTTACCATCCATTTTGTTAATTTTTTTTTTGTTTAAATAATGACGTATAATCAATATTAAATTGGATTGTATTAAAAATTCTGATTTAAAAACGTTAAAAAAAATGTTTGCCTGTGCCAGGATTCGAACCCGAGTCCCTGGCGGGCTAAACCTTAACCACACCACACAAACCACTACACCATTTGGTGTTTTGTGATGTTAATTTAAACCAATTAAACTTAAACCCTTTCAAGGTCCCTTAGTCAAACCTGGAAAGTCAAATGTAGTCTCCTAGTCAAGTCAAGTCAAAGTGTTAGTAAATAGGGTCTTCTAGTCAAGTCAAAGTTGTTCCTAAATTCTAGCCTAGTCAAAGTAGCCCCTAATTACAACTCCAAATTTTACACTATAAATACACTAGCCTACCATTCAACTCTTTGTACCATTAAAAAAAAAAAAAACATTATTATCCCATCTCCCATATACTAAAGTTTTCATCCGTCATTATCTCCTCTAGCTAGTTTCAAGTTTTCCAAGGCATTATTACTAAGTGTTTGCACGCTCAATAAAACGCACGAACTCATTATACACCTAAGGTGAGTTTACATAGCCCCTTTTTCTGTTTTACATTTTTGGGGTGAAACATGTTTAAACATTTTATACACTATCATTTACTCATTCTTACATTGTTGAAACTTATGATTCAATTACACAATCATTTACTCATTCTATCATTTGACTGTAACAAAAAGACACAGTACAATCATTAACAATAATCAAGCCGCCTGTTTAGATTATAGCGCTATAGGTCTGACAAACCCATCCCCCCGCATAAATTCAGGGATGATCGATAACAGTTACACTTTTACTAACTTGCGAGTTAGGTCTCAGTCGACACAAGGTTTGATTGTACAAAAGACGCATTGTTACATGTCGGACTCATACTCTTACATTATACAACTATGATTGTTGTACAAACTATTGTTATCTATTACATTCAAAAACCTATGTAATTCTCACCAACTTTTGTTGACCCAAAATATTTTCAAACTTAACATGTTTCAGGTTATAGTTTGCTCGATGATTAGAGTTAATGCTTGAAGATGCGTAGCTAGTATTTTTTTATCTTGATGTACAAATTCTTAGAACAATTGTATGTAATTTATTTAAATCGAATATTGAAAGTTATTATTTACCATGAGCTACTGAACAATCATCAATACGTGACATCCCGATGTTTCCGCCATCGGTTGGGGTGTTACAGATTGGTATCAGAGCCATGGTTATTGGGAATTAGGTTATTAGAAAAAAATAATCTAGTCTATAACCATAGGATTTTAACCAGTACTTGCTCCTTTTACTTGCAACCTTACTTGTTTCTATTCTCTATCCTACTTCTTATCCTTACTTTAGTCCCTACAAGAAGAGTGCTCTCCATCACAAGATCTACTCTTAGATTAATAGGACAAATCCTCAGGTTTAGCCTGAACCACCTTGAAGATCTCGTCGAAGTTCTAGATTTTAATAACAAACACGTGCAATCTGGAAGGGTGAACGCCTGTATTCTGAGTTTTCTGTCTAGGACTGGCATTGCGCATAAATCCCAATCAGACGAGGGACCCAGATGCCTACCTGGGAATTCTCGGGATGAGTGTTCACTTATAGGCTAAAGCATGTCTTCATTATATTATTAGAATCTAGAAGTTTTGATAAGTCAACGTTTTCGTTTATTCGTTTTAATTAATGAATAAATGATTACACTCACTTTCCTTAAACTAAGCTCTAAAATCTTAAAATTTTACAGCTTAAATCAATCTCATTTCATAACCATCTATGGATTTCACAAATACACTTCACCTTACCATCTTAGCCACTTTTTAAATATTCAACACCCTACCCAAATCATATTATTTCATTTCTCCACATGTTACTTATTTTTAAAAACTATAACCTCATACCTTAGCACAAACTAAAGATTTCTAAATCCTGTTGTATTTTCATTACCTAGTAACTTTACAAAGTACATATTTTTGTCAAAAGATGTCCTCGAACTTAAATTCAATTGTTTATTTATTGACGTAACAAACAATTTTCTATATAATGCTTTAAACTATTAAAAATCACTTAATAGAACCTTGATCTTCAAAACCTAATGTCATGTTTGAAATCTCCAACTAACGGGAATATTTTAATCAAAGCCCACTTAGCTTCTACTATTTAACAACTTTTGCTTTATGTATAAAACTAATTTTGAAAATAAGATTTTTTTTATCCATAGGAATAATATCTAGTCTCTAAATTCTCCATCGACACTCACTCATTTTCAACTTGTTCAAATTTTTACAAAATTTGGCATATACCACAATCATGTTTTCTTATACACTTGATTATAACCTTTGATCCAAACCCCAAAATTTACACTGCTACATAATCTCCTTACTATAAAATAAACTCTTTATCAACTATCTTCACATTCACTATCTCTCACAACCTTGATTCTGCTTCAAGATTTTTCATCATCCTCTCAAGAACTAAATTCATATCCTTCACCTTCTCACACATGAGCTAGTTACCCATGATAACCAAACTATTGAACCTTGATTGTGTGTTGCATCAAACATAATCCGTAGTTATACATGAGGATTCGACTATCTACCATATTTGAACATTTGAAACTAGAATTCATGGAATATAAACTATTTGCTATAGACACACCTAGAGTCATTAACCTTGTCTAGGGCAACTCTATTACAACTCGTATGCTATACTTGATACTTGATTGCTTACATGTACATATTATCAATTTGCAATTCATGTGTGTAATAATTGGTACACTTAATCAAACAACTGATAGAGGATGAAGTACTTGCTCAACAGTTAGTAGAGTACCAAATAACCTACTCAACGATTGGTAGAGGTCATCATGCCTGCTCAACAGTCGGTAGAGGCCCTACAACCTGCTCAACGACTGGTAGAGGCTATCGCACCTGCTCAACAATCGGTAGAGGTTCTTACTCACTGACTGGTAGAGGTCTTTTTCCTGCTCAACAGTTGGACTTATTTTTTGGATACATTGTATACGATTCAATCACAAGGCTATTTTGCATTACTTACATGTGTGTTTAGAGTCATAGAAGGACACAAAACCCTAATGTAATGTAAATTAGTGATTGCGGTCCGGAACGTAATCATGAATTTACAGGTACATTAAGGTAGTGTGAAATTCTATTAAGGTTTTGGGAGATACCCCGTATGTTTTCGAAGTATCAGAGGTGTGATGGGTTAGCTGCGGTACACCCTATATATAAACACTAATGATACGTGGAAAGGGATACTGTAGGGTCAGACCAATAACAAACCCTAGTTATTTGGTAGTCCATCTAGAATTTATGGTTATCTTATACATTCCTTAAACTCTTATCCTACTCTGAACCATAGTCACCCTAACTTTCCTCAACGCTATTCAAATGTTTCTTCTTAAAATAAACTTCAGGACGAAGTTCCTAAAAGTAGGGGAGACTGTAACATCACACAAATTTTCTTTATATATATATATATAGAACTCCATCGTTTATTCATCCGATTCATGTTTACAGTATCTTTACCATCCATTTTGTTAATTTTTTTTGTTTAAATAATGACGTATAATCAATATTAAATTGGATTGTATTAAAAATTCTGATTTAAAAACGTTAAAAAAAATGTTTGCCTATTCCAGGATTCGAACCCGAGTCCCTTGCGGGCTAAACCTTAACCACACCACACAAACCACTACACCATTTGGTGTTTTGTGATGTTAATTATAACCAATTAAACTTAAACCCTTTCAAGATCCCTTAGTCAAACCTGAAAAGTCAAACGTAGTCTCCTAGTCAAGTCAAGTCAAAGTGTTAGTAAATATGGTCTTCTAGTCAAGTCAAAGTTGTTCCTAAATTCTAGCCTAGTCAAAGTAGCCCCTAATTACAACTCCAAATTTTACACTATAAATACACTAGCCTACCATTCAACTCTTTGTACCATTCAAAAAAAAAAAAAAAGAAAACATTATTATCCCATCTCCCATATACTAAAGTTTTCATCTGTCATTATCTCCTCTAGCTAGTTTCGAGTTTTCCAAGGCATTATTACTAAGTGTTTGCATGCTCAATAAAACGCACGAACTCATTATACACCTAAGGTGAGTTTACATAGCCCCTTTTTCTGTTTTACATTTTTGGGGTGAAACATGTTAAAACATTTTATACACTATCATTTACTCATTCTTACATTGTTGAAACTTATGATTTAATTACACTATCATTTACTCGTTCTATCATTTGACTGTAACAAAAAGACACAGTACAATCATTAACAATGATCAAGCCGCCTGTTTAGATTATAGCGCTATAGGTCTGACAAACCCATCCCCCCGCATAAATTCAGGGATGATCGATAACAGTTACACTTTTACTAACTTGCGAGTTAGGTCTCAGTCGACACAAGGTTTGATTGTACAAAAGACGCATTGTTACCTGTCGGACTCATACTCTTACATTATACAACTATGATTGTTGTACAAACTATTGTTATCTATTACATTCAAAAACCTATGTAATTCTCACCAACTTTTGTTGACCCAAAATATTTTCAAACTTAACATGTTTCAGGTTATAGCTTGCTCGAAGATTAGAGTTAATGCTTGAAGATGCGTAGCTAGTATTTTTTTTATCTTGATGTACAAATTCTTAGAACAATTGTATGTAATTTATTTAAATCATATATTGAAACTTATTATTTACCATGAGCTACTGAACAATCATCAATACGTGACATCCCGATGTTTCCGCCATCGGTTGGGGTGTTACACAAGTGGCAAACATAATGTCTGGCCTAGATGCAGTTAAGTACAATAAAGACCCAATCATGCATCTGTAATGTGTCTGGTCAACCAGTTCATCCTTGTCATCAATAGTGAGTAGCTTGACTGTACTCATGGGTGTACTACATGGCTTACAGTCATTCATCTCAAATCTAGTTAACAAAATTTTCACATATTTGTTTTGATGAATGAAGGTGCCATTTTGCAGCTGCTTCACTTGGAGACCAAGGAAACACTGAAGTTCACCTATAGCACTCATTTCAAATGAAACATGGGCAGCCAAAGATTTTGAAAAATGAAATTAATGGTTTGATTTTGAACAAAATTTCATAAGCAGTCTTTTGATGTCTTGGGATGATTAAAACTCTATTTTGAACATAGCAAGCAGTGTTTACAGCTTCTGCCTAGAAGGACAGTGGCAAAACAGAATCTGCTAGCATGGTTCTTGCAGCTTCAATGAGAGTTCTATTTTTCCTCTCAACCACCCCATTACTGCCTCACAATCCCTTTTGACACACACAGAAATCATCCAACTCCTTATTTTTAAACTCTGTTCCATTGTCACTTCTAAAGACTTTTACTGGCAAGTCTCATTGTTTTTCATCTTTGGTGACAAAGTCCTTCAAGATACCTGCAGTCTCATCCTTAGAGTGTAGAAAGTAAGTCCATGTAAACCTAGAAAAATCATCAACTATAACAAGACAAAATCTCTTTCTTCTTAGACTCATGATTTTAACTGGGCCAAACAAGTCCATGTGCAAGGTCCATGTTTTTCAACTTTGGTGACAAAGTCCTTCAAGATACCTGCATTCTCATCCTTAGAGTGTAGAAAGTAAGTCCATGTAAACCTAGAAAAATCATCAACTATGACAAGACAAAATCTCTTTCTTCTTAGACTCATGATTTTAACTGGGCCAAACAAGTCCATGTGCAACAATTGTAAACATTGACTTGTTTTGGACTCATCAATGGATTTGTAAGAGCTTTTATGTTGTTTTCCTTTTAAGCAGGAAACACAGTGCTCATCACATTTGAATTCTTTTGATGGTAAACCTCTAACAAGGCTTTGTTTGGAGAGTGAGTTAATAGTTTGAAGGTTGGTGTGACCCAGTCTCCTATGCCACAATTCTGTCTCTTTAGTGGAGGCAGCAGAAAACAGACAGACATTTGCCATAGGATTATCCTTCAACATATCAACTACATACACATTGCCACTTCTATGAGCAACAAGTTGTGCTTTGCTCTCAGCAATGATGGTATCAATCTTTTTCACCACTTCTGGCCCAATAATCTTACAAGTTTTCTTAGTGAAGAATGAGCCATACCCTTTATCACTCATTTGTGATACACTAAGAAGATTAAATTTAAGATTGACATTTTCAAACTTAAGTTTCCCAGCCTGAACAGTCCCTGAACCTAACACCTTACCTTTTGAATCATTACCAAAGGATATATCTAAGCATGCAGAAGCTCCCTGCACATCAGTAATTGATTAGATTTGGTGAGTGTCCAAAGCCAAGTTGGCTTTGGATGGGTCCACAGACTTTTCAGCCTCAAGCTTAGGAAGGTGATCCGTGGTTTGAACTAGTTTTTGTATCAAGTTCAACAACTGTTGCTAACCATTTGCCAGTGCTTGGATGTCAACACTTGGTGCAACAGATGTTTGATCACTTCCTGACATATGATAGTATCCATAGGGATTTCTGGTCACTCTTGGTTTAGAAGGCCTCTTGGGTTCTTCATAAACATGTGGCAGATTATGACAAGGTGGTTGTCCATATCCCCTTGGGTACTTGTTGGTGGGTGGAGCATCTGTTACTTGAACATCTCTGGAAGCAGATGTTTCCAAGTTTTTGGTAACAGATGTTTGAACTGGAGCAAAAGTCTGCTTGGGTTTTCCTTTTAAAGTACTCACCACTTGGTTTGCAAGAGTTTTAGCCTTGTACTCTTGTATTTTGACATCAAAATTTTTGAGATACAGGCACTCTTTGGTTTTGTGATTCTTCTTACCACATATTGAGCATGTGGTCTTAGAATCACACACACTTGTTCCTTGTTGATATCATATGCTTTTAAAAGAAAACAGTTTTTAGTAACATGATTCTTCTTTTCACAGAAATCACAGAACAAGTGAACAGACTTTTCTTTCTTTTTCCCTTTTTCAGCCTTCTTTTCAACAGATGTTTGATCATCTGCTGGAAGATCTATCGGGGGAATGACCTTTGCCTGTGGTGCTTTCTTACCATTAGGGGTTTTGAATTCAACTGGTTTGAAGTTCTCAAGAGTACCACACTCATCAGACCAAGTAGGTTTAAATTCATATTTTTCAAGTTCAGTGAATGATGAGGAACCTTCTGGTTTTTCATGAACAATTTTCTTGCCATTAGGTTCAGTGATTTTAATCTCTTGACCCTTCAAATTTGTTGGTACTACCTCAACAAACTTTTGATCCCTTTTGTCAGTGTTTTCAAAAGCTGGAGTAGTGGTTTCAAAACCAAACCCAAACTTCACATGACTTTTGGTTTGTTTGTTGAGTAGCATCTCAAAACCTTTACATGATTCCACCCATTTCTGACATTCAACTTGGGTGGACTCAAGCTCTTTTTTGCAACTGTGATATTTAGTTATCATAGTTTGGAGCTGGTCTTTGGTTATAGTTGCTTCATGTTTTAAGTTTCTTATTTCTGGTTAAGCTCTCTCTCATAGGTCAAGAGCTTACCATGAAGCTGGGTCAGTGATAGGTCCTTGAATCCAATTGAGTTTCTCATAACTATAGCAATAGTGTCCCATTTATCTGGTAATGATCTTTAAAACTTATGGTTCAAAGTTGAATGAGGTTAAGTTAGACCAACCAGTTTTAGTTCACTAATGAGACAATTAAACCTCTCAAATTGTTGAGTTAATGAATCTCCCTTAACATGACTGAATGTTTCATATTGTTGGTTAAGTATTTCACGGTTGTTTTCAATCACCTCTTCAGGCCCACCAAATTGTTCTTTCAGTGCATCCCACAAATCCTTTGCACTGTTACAGTGTAACAGCCTAGCATAGATATCATTTGGTAGAGCCATCGCCACAATACTGAAGGCCTTGGCATCTAACTCAATCTTTTGGAAATCCTGGTCGGAGTAGTTTCCAAGTTTCTTAGGCTCCTGAACCTTGGGATCTTCGGTACTCGACACCATCGGAACGTGTGGTCTGAAGATAACCGACTTCGAGCACCCAGTGTTCTGTTGAGCTAGAACATGGCTCATCCGACGTTGCCAAATATTGTATTCAGATCTGACAAGCATCGGTGGCTTGTTGTTTGTGCCAGTGTTGTGTGGATCGTGATTGATTGAAGCCATTCTCTGATTTTTCGAAAACAAAGTCTGTTTACAAACGGTTGAATCGAAAACAAACTATTACTCTGTTTTCAATCCGACAAACAAACGATATCAATAATTATGTGCTGATTTGTTTATATTAAATTGATTGGTTAGATCGAATTTAATTGACCAACCTCTGATACCAATTGTTAGGATCTGGGTTTGATTGTTTTAATTTGTTTAAGTAAAGATGAGAAGAATGAAGTGAATATAAATGGAAAGTGCAGCGGAATGATAAAATATAAATCAAAACAAGAGAATAATTGTTTTTAATCAAAAGCTTTCATTGATTGAATGATTACAATATTACAAGTACTCCCCCTCAGCCTGATCACTCTGTGATTGTTTGTGTGAGAGAATGTTTTGAGTGATGAATAGAACAGTACAAGCACTGTTCTATTTATAGACAAATCTAAACCACTGATGATCTAAGCGGACGTCACCTAAGACAGTGACCTCTAACAGAATAACAACATAAAACATCTGTTAAATACAAACTACTGTTACATTGTAAAACACTGTAAGGTAAACTGCTGTTGGGGAAAACTCTGATGGTCTTGTATCATCTGTTGGAGCCTAAGTGTTGTTGGCTCCAACAGACCTTTAGTCTTCAGCACTTTAGTAAGCAGTTATTCTTCATCGGACCTTTAGTCAGCAATTGTTTTCTAGCAGTTGTTTGTCCAACAGTCCTTTGCAGCAGCAGTTGTTTCCAACAGTTGTTGAGTACAGCGAGATGTTAGAGTCAACAGTCTTTTGGGAGAAGTATCTTGTAAACTGCTGTTTATTTCTAGGATCAACTGAGTAGTATATTTTGGCTTTCTAATCATCTGTTCTTCTCCAGGTCAGCAGACCCAACAAACTCCTTGTTGTTGAGAGTAACCTTTCACAACTAGCCTGGCTTTGTATCTTAGAATCTCCCCCTTCTGCCCAACTTTTGTCTTGAAAATCCATTTTAAACCAACTAAGTTCTTCCCTACTGCCAACCTTACCAATTCCCATGTATTATTCTTCTCAATAGCTTGAATTTCTTCCACCATGGCATCTTTCCATTCAGACCTTTTGACAGCTTCTTCGTAATTCATAGGATCACTAATATTGAGAGCAAACTGGCAGGTAGACAGATCATGAATTAAAAGTATTAGTATCATAGTCAACTTGTACCTCTTTAGCAGGTTGGTACACATCACTGAGAGACTTTAGTCTTGGAGATGGTGATGAGCTTTGACTTGAAGATCCCTCACCACTGGTCCCACTGGTCCCCATTGTTTCATTACTTGAACTGTCATTGTTATTGCCAGCAAAAGGTGTGGATGGTGCAGATCCTCCATCATCTTCAGCAGCATTTCCCACATATTCCATTTCAAGGAATGGGTCAATAAATACAGCAGTGTAGCTTTTCTTGTCCATTTTTTCACCCCAATCCCATTTTGTTTGTTCATGCACCTTGACATCTCTCCTGGTATATATAAACCTTTTTACTCCTTGGGTTATACAGCATGTAACCATCAGTTTCACCAACATAGCCAATAAATACAGCAGCCTCTAACCTGTCATCAAGCTTCCTACGACCTTGACTAGGTGTAACAGCATAAGCAAGACTCCTAAATACCCTGAGATGATCAACCTTGGGCTTTTCATTGTACCAAGCCTCATAAGGAGTTTTGTTTTTAAGAGATTTGGTGCCCACAAGATTGATCAAGTACACTGTTGTTGCTACCCCTTCAGCACAGAAGTAATTAGGCACTTGCTTTTCATTAATCATGCTTCTTGCCAAGCCCATGACTGTCCTATTTTTCCTCTCTACAACACCATTGTGCTGTGGTGTGTAGGGAGGAGTAAGTTCATGGACAATGCCATTTGCTTCACAAAAACTGTTGAATTTATTAGAGCAAAACTCACCACCTCTATCTGTCTTTAAATTTTTTATTTGACACTCAGAATCTTTTTCTACCAAAGCTTTAAAGACTTTCAACTTGTTAAACACTTCAGACTTTTCTTTTATAAAATACACCCAACACATCCTTGTGTAATCATCAACAAATAGTAAGTAATAATAGCTTCCACCCATGCTTGGAACTTGTATAGGCCCACACATATCAACATACACAAGTTCAAGCCTTTTCTTAGCTTTCCACAAGTTTGAATTGAAGGGTGCTTTGGCTTGTTTTCCAAACATACATCCAGAACATCCTTCAATTGCTTTCAACTTTGGTAATCCCAGAACCATTCTTTTGTCATACAAGGTCTATAAGGCGCTTAGATTGTAATGACCATACCTCAAATGCCACAATCTTGATTCTTCATCACAAATTTGAGTATGAGCAGAGTTAGTTGAAGATTCTGCATGACTAGCATCCATCAAGAACATATTGTTCTTTGCCACCATGATAGACATCAAGATGACACCCGTTGACTTGTTTGTGATAACACACTTGCCATCATCAAATAACAATGAATAACCCTTCCTCATTAGCTGACCAACACTTAACAGGTTATATTCTAAATGAGGTGCATAGTACACATCATTTAATAACCTATATGTTCCATTTTTTATCTCTATTTTAACAGTCCCTTTTCCTTCCACAACCAAGTTTTTCTTATCACCCAATTTAACATTTAGTTTAAATGTTTCATCTAAATCAACAAAACTGGATTTGTTACCTTTCATATGGTTAGAAGAACCAGAATCCAGGAACCACAAACAACTTGAAGAGGAATTATTACCATGTGAATGATCATCAGCCATAAGAGCATATTCATCAGTAGGAACATAAACCATGAACAAGTGTTGTTCCTCTCCAGTATTTCCATCTTCCTGAACTTCATTTTCAGCAACATTAGCATGTCCATCTTCACTGTACCAGCAGTCTCTTTTCACATGACCAAATCTATGACAATTGTAACATTGAGGCCCTCTTCTGTCACTTGTTCTCCCTCTGCCTCTTCCTCTTGTACATCCTCTACCTCTTCCTCTAACATAATTTTGAGAGCTTCTGTTCATATCTTGAAAAACTTGCAGGGCTTGTTCATCTGTTCTCTCTACTTTATCTTGACTCCTGCTGTTGATTCTCTCCTCCTGCGATTGTAATGATCCCATCAGCCTCACAGGTCTGAGAGTGGACATATCATTGGAAACTTCAATGGAAGGCACCACATAATCAAATTTTGGGGTCAAACTTCTGAGGATCTTTTCCACCACAGTCTTGTCAGCAATGATCTCACCATATGATCTTTGCTGACTGACAATCCCCATTACCCTAGAGAAATAATCACCAATTGACTTAGTTTCTTTCATACAAAGATTCTCAAAATCTCTTTTAAGCCCTTGCAACTTGACTGCTTTCACTTGAGAGTCACCTTGAAACTCAAACTTTAGTATCTCCCAAGTCTCCTTTACCGAAGAGGCTGCAAAGATCCTGGAGAATAACTGGTCATGAACTGCTTGCTGAATAACAGCCATAGCATGAGCATCCTTCTTCCTATTGGCCCTTGTAACACCCCAACCGATGGCAAAAACATCGAGGTGTCATGTATGAATGATTGTTCAGTAGCTCTTGGTAATACATATGTTTAAATAATCCTTTATTTCATTACAATATTGAATTACATTAAAGATTATTAGAGGCATTATTATGGTTACGACATGGGTCATATGGAATGTTAGGAACACAAAGGTTTTTCAGAATATTGAGAGAAAGGTAATGGACGTGGTGGCAGAAGTGAAGTCAAAGACATATTTATGGTTGGAATATAGAAGTAAACATAAGAACATTGTTTGGAATGATTGGGTCAAAACCCTTTGTATATGATTGTATAGTGTTGGCGGTTCTGTTTTTTAGAGCTTGCCGGTTTTAATGAAAGTTTATGTTAAAAAAAAGATATGGATTTACGAAATCTGTTTACGAAGATATGACCATGAGTTTTGTATATACATTTTGAATGTGCACCAAAAAAAAATTCTCTCGTAAATGGGCTCTACTATGTGAATAAACAAATTGTTCTTAGAAAATAAAAGGATTTTTTTTTGTTTCTGTTCAACTTAAAAGAATTATACCAACTATTTATTTATAATAAGAAGCTATATACAATAAATTTGTATTAAGAAAACGTATAGTGTCGAGTGAATATGTTTTACAACGGGCTAAAATCATTTAAGAAATTTTTTTTTTTAGAAATTGCGAATGTCACAGCCCTCAGCCTTCCTGTATCAGTATCAGTATCAGTATCTGCCTCACTAGATCTGTTTTTGGAAACGATTGTGATTTATTCTTGGCCAACACATTCATCCTCGTCAATCACAGCTATCAATTGCATGCAATATTTCCATAATTCGTACTATTCACGCGTTTTACATTAACACTTAGTCAAACTTTCCAATTCGTCGATTTCTTATGTAATACTATAAATTGAACCCTCCTTGACAACCTAAGAGTGCCGAATAACCATTCCCCACTCTCAATTCTTTCTGTTATTGTGTTAATCGTGCAAAATCAAGAGGTTTTGACTCTTGTTTTGACTGGACAAATCTATTTCAATTCGTATCTGTAAGTCTTAAATAATCTTATGTTTTTGTTCCTTGTTTTGGTCCGAACAATAGCCCCATAAATTCAGGGGCTATCATTTGATAATTATGTCGATTGGAAAATTTAGGGTTCTTAGATATTTTGGGGAAGATGACTTATAGTCGTGCCTGTTTATATCTCACGCAAAACCAAACTAAAAACAAACTGAACCTCAGATCAGTTGGTAAACCCACTAGTTGGTTAAGGATGGGCCGGCCAAGGTAACGAGTTCAGCCTGTCGACCCACATTTTTATTTTAAGAAAATATTTTCAAAACCAAACTGTGTTTACATATAAAACGTTTAGATATAAATTCGTTCTCAGGGTCTAGACCAGTTGGCCTAGGCTTGTGATTTAAGGCGTTGAACCGGCCAGAGGCCTAGGTTCGATTCCCACCACCCTCAACCATTTTCTTTAACCTTTCTCCTCTTTGTATTTTTTGTTTATTATCTTCTAAAATGATTTTAAAATATCAAGAACGACTTATAAATTCTACAAAATTTATTTTATGATATATAAATGATAAAATTTATTATACAATTTTTATTTTCAGAAAAAATAATTTATTTAATATATATATATATATTATATTGTATTACAAGTTTATTTCTAAATAAATAAATAATTCTAGAAATATAACTAAACGATTTATAAAAATTCTACAAAAATTATTTTAGACTTTTAAACTAATAAAATTTATAAAAATGAATTTTATTTTCGGTAAAAGGTTAATTAATTATTTTTAATCAATTTATGTTATTTCAATCATAATAAATTCATAATAAATTCATTTTTCATCATTTTTGTACCAAAATTTCACATAAATTATTTTTATTATTCTAGATCTGAAATATAATTTTATAACCTGAAATTTATGAAATTTAATATTCTTAAATATTATTACTATGTTTTGATTAATAAATTATAATATATTATATACACTTTAATTATGAAAATAATTTTATAAAAATTATTTTCACACTATAATATTTTAGTACAACTACCCTGTTTTGGTCAAAAATTACCTAGTAGAAATAATTTTGTATTCCAAATAGTAAAAGTGAGGTAGAGTGCTAAATGTGTGGAATATGTTAAAAACCCAGTTGTATTCTGAAAATGGTGTATCAGGATGCTAAAGAAGTTAATAAGTGACAACTATGCTCGGGATGGCTTAGGTTTGCTTCGTGATGGACAGTTATATCCTCGGGATGGAACTGTTTATAATGAACAAATAAAGTAATAAAACACAAAGAACAACACTCGATCTACGAGGAAAGCCCTTGATCAGTTATAGATCACCGGCATAACACCTCGGGAGGAGACTAGGCCCCTGCCTTATTTATTAATATTAATAAGGTAAAAACAAGTACAACTTTGGATAGGTGATGAACGAGTATCTAAGATTACAATATGAGTGTTTGTGTGTGTGTAGAAAAAGAGAGAGTATCAAGTGCCTCTGAAGTGTTAAGCAAATGAGAAGTGTCCTAGACTCGTTTGATCACCCCCTATTTATAGTTACACGAAAGTAAATACTGACTCCCATGATATCCACCGGGTTTAATGATCTTGTGTACTATTTCAGGTGACCGTTGTGTTGTTTCAACTGAATATGACCGTTGTAGCAGTTGTTTCAACTGAATATAGTTGTTATATGGCTTTTTCCTCCTTTCTCTCCTATATTTAATGCTTGTCGGTTACAAGTTTGACTTCTTCTTTTAGCTTGGACTTGTTTCACACACATAGCTCTTTAATGATCAGCCCCACTCACTTAAATGAGTCAATATAGTCGTTAGGGAGGAGTTACAAGCCTTAATATTGATTAAGTGTACCTGCAATAATATCATAATACGATAATTCGTTAGTCCATCTCAGGATGCACAGAGGTGAGAACATTGTTACATCCTGAACCCTTCTTAGTCCTTTAGCATCCTGAGGATGTTACTCAGAGAATATGAGGTAAAGTCATCCTGCATTCATATAACAATAAGATAGTTCGTTAGTCTATCCTCATGATGCACATAGGTCAGAATGTTGTTACATCCTGAAGCCTGACAAGTCCTTCAGTATCCTGAGGATGCTACAGAAAATATAGGCTAGTGCTATCCTGAAGATTTCACCACCAACAATTGTCCCCAAAAATATGTTACCGTAAATATCTTAACAGTTATAATATTTTTAATTCTGATGCTTATCTTCTGAGGATGATTAGACATCTGATAGGATATCAACAGCTATATTTTGGTCGATGATTTATGGAAGACCATTACACCTTATCACCTTTCACCGTCTATATCTGGACTTCAATCCTTCCTTTATAATCACAACAGGATTATCAGAAAGGTTATTTCTTCTTTTTTCTCTGCTTTTCTCTGTTTTTACCAATCTTCGAACTTTTTGTTCAAAGAATTCTCAAGATGGGTAAAAAATCAACAAGGGCTGTAGGAAGTATAGGAGTCCATAAGGACTTTATACAATAAAACCTGTTACAAGATCCTGCAAACGAAGTATGTACATTCATAGATAAAGATATCCTTTCTATGAATGACTCAGGGGCTTTCCCTGAATTAACTGTGTTCCGACCATATGACCAGAATGCGAAGTATGATTTTGCATCCTCTATATGGATCTGCTTCATGTACCTGCCTTTCCACCTAGGTTTAAGATATCCATTTTCCCGTTCATCAAAGAGTTCATTGAGTCTGACAGGTCTTGGAAATCAAATTTCTTTTTTGCGAAGAGGGATTCCATTCCTCTTGGGGATGATATCCCTATGTCTTGGCTAAAAAGTGGTAAAAATTATTTAGGATGTTTAATGAAAATTTTGTGTGACAAATGCTTAACTTGCAAACTTGCTCCTTCTCTGACTGATTCCATTATCAGGTGACAAATGCTAGAACATGTCTAAACCTGTAGTTCTTTACTTTTTTCAGCCAAGAAATCCACCTTCTTCAACCTTGATGATATTGACAGTCAGGATGTTAAGACAACCAAGATCACTTCGCCATCCAGCTCCAAGATGACTAGTCCTCCTCCTCTTACTAAGTTAAGGGCACCTTCATCCTCTAAGAAGAGGAAGACTGCTAATGCCTCTACCTCAGCCCGAGAGACTACTCCTTTGAGAGTCTCAGTTTCGAGGATGTCTTGGGCAAGATTTCCCAGTTCACTTCTTTAGGTATAATGCTATACTGAAGATTGCATAACATATTTATACAAATATTAAAGATAAAATACTTACTTGTTCTTTTTCTCTTTTAGGGACATGATTATTTGATGAAGTCCGTGGATGAGGTAGCCAAAGAGATGAATGACACCAAGGCCAGCCTGAAAGACATGAAGAAGCTTGCTCAAGAAAAGAGCAAGCATCTCGAGAAAGAGCTGGGCAAGGTGAAAACTGGTGAAAGGTGTAACAACCCGGTCACAGGGCCCAAAATTTTTCACGCTTAAAGTATTATAACAACTAAATAAATAATAAATAATTATGAATACATAACACGAAACCGAACTTGAGAGCTAAATAATTATTTTTGGTGAGATAAAATAAACATTGAACACTAATAAGCGTTACGAGACCGAACTGATTCCCGATCACGAACCCACCCGACACCTCTTTGGTAAGTCACTAGGGAGGACAAGTGTCCTCCCCTTGTGGTGACAACACACCAAAAAGACTTGACAAAAACCATTTGAACTCAAATGGTTTTATTAAAACTATTAATCCCAACCCACTATAAAAACTTTTAATCCACTCACCTCTCATATTTTGTTCACAATAATACACACACACCACACACCACGCAGAATTAGAGAGAGAGAGAGGGAACAGAAGGATGAAAGACCTCCGGCCACCAACGGAGGAGATCCGACGACCGTTCGTCCAGACAACAAACCCACCACTCTATTCCTATTATAAGAGCTAGAGAGGGAGAATAGGAGCCGGATGGCTCTCTGCCACCATCTATGGTGGCTCTGCGGCGGAGATGCTCCCCACAACACATACATCACCCCACCTTCTAATTTGATCATAAACACTCATCTAACTTAGAGAGAGAGACAAGAATCGGAGAGAGAGAAAGAACAGCAAAGGAAGAAGAGAGAGAACACAGAGCAGAGAGACACAAAGGAGGAAAACGAAGACGGTGACGGCGGCGATTGGAGTTAGGGTTCTGAGCAACCAGGTATAAAGGATCCTTGATTCTTGATATAGGTTTAGTTATTATTGCTGAGGTGGTTATTGGTGGTAGATGAAGGTACCAGCGGCGTCAGGGGGTGGTTGTCGGGTGGTGTACAGGTGTGCAGGAGGAGGAGGTTATCGAGGGGGTCGAGCTTAGTGATGGATTTAGAGTTCTGATCAATGCTACTGTTAGTGGTTTATACGGGTTTTAAAACCATGGTAAGTCACATTATTGTTTTGGTTGTTCTCAGATCTAGCTACACAAATAATGGTTAATATTATTAGGATATTAGTAGTGTGGTAAAGTTTATTGATGAGGGATTATTGTGTAGAAGATGAAGTGCCAAGACCCGAGTCAACCCAGTTGACTCGGTCAACAAAAGTCAACAGATAGAAGGCTTGGTCAAACTAAGGAGACCCGAGAGGCATAGACTAGAACCCGAACTATATCGACTTAAGTGGTATTTATCGTGTGTACACGTGTGGGACCTCGACTAACACATTGAACCGACCCCGAGTGTATAAACTAAATAATGGACAGGTATACATAAATCCTATAAGATGTGAACTGGAAAGTGAACTTACAATAGTACATAGACGCTACATATTATGAGACATTTTGGTAATATTGATAATTGGGACATAAGGATTAGTAATAATATATAGTATACGGATTAGACACATGGATATTTGGACATTTGACGAGTATTATAATTATGATAATATCAAGAAATAATAGACTTGGACATATAGTAAATCGATCATAGTGGAAGATTAATAATTGGAATATAGGAAGGACACTTGGGACATCGAATTTAGAGACTTGACCATGAGTATAAGGCGTAAAACATAACTTGAACAACTTGACAAAGATAAGATACAAACGAATAGGACGTCGAGCCCTAAGATGTATTGATTTGGACGTACACCATTAGATACAAGACTATAAAGTGGACATTTGGACTTGAGGCCTTAGATA